>CAHIKZ030004712.1:577500-705000 GCA_903632075.3 Acanthosepion pharaonis | reverse complement strand
AATACCCTTAGGAAAGTCATGAATCCATCTCTTCCTCCCCCATCTATGGATAGAATGTGTTCTATAGCCTTGGGTGGTAACCAGTCTCTGAGAAGAACAATTGAATTCAAAAACCTCAAACTATATGTTAAATAGCCTCACCAACCCACAATAGCTGAAGCATGGTGAGTATAGCTATACCTCTGAAGACATTATCAATCAGGGAGGCATTCCTCCAAGGAATGAGAAGGTCTTGGATCTGGATCAGTTTAATCCCCAGTATATTTTAAAACCAAACATTAATAAAAACTGTGCATCTAAAATTAACCAATTAAATTTTTATTATATTAATTTAGGAAAAGCAAAAATCATATGTAATATCTTTAAAATTCAAATAGATCAGAAAAAATGCATCAATTAAAATTATTTATATAAAAAAAAAAAAAAAAAAAAAAAAAAAAAAGAAAATTCTATAAAAATCTATGTCCAAATCAGCAACTAAAATGCTTATAACTAACATTTTTTACAATTACAGGGCGAGACCAAATTCATTCAGGTATTTGGAAGATATTTACTATTTCTGTAAATGCATTACTTGGATGGTAAAAAATTTAAAAGAATCACTTTTTAAAAGATTGTCAATCAACCAAAATTAAAATAAAAAAATATTTAATGAGGAATGAAAAAAAGAACATGATAAAGCCAATGCATTCAAATCTCTTCACAAAATTTTGTTACAAAATTGAAATTTTTAGTTTTTCAAGTTCTATTTTAGTATTTTTTATTTTAATATTTAATCTTTTATGGTTTGATAACTTAGAACAGCACATTTACATAAATAAATGTATGTAAATTATACATAGATTTATGTAAAATTTTCACTATACAATTTATTAAGTCACTTATTTGATTAAATTAAAAAAACAAACAAAAAACCAGTATTATAAATTTTCTCTCATATGTGTTTGCGTTTCCCAAATAATGAAGCTAGTAACAGCAAAAGCTGATCTTCAGCCAAAGTATGTTAATTATTCACACCTGTTTTACAAATACTGCAACATAAAAAAGTTGATGTTTTTAAGAGATGATAGGCAACTATATAGATGCATGCAGAAAATAAAATTAATGCATCATGTAAAGATTAGAGACTACAAGGTCATTTAGTATGTCATTTCACATGCCATCTCATTAATGCATTTCATTAAAAGAATTCCCTAAACATTGAAATGTAAATACAATTAATGTTGTTGACAGTAAAAGAAAAGATCTTACATATTGATCTATATCTATATTAGTTAAAGACAACAAAAAAGATTTTGTGTTGCATATAACAATAAAATGAAACTGATATCGATGTTAGAAATGGATTTAAAAATGAGAGAGTGTTTGCCTAATAATGATGATCTCAAAGTATTTTAATCTGAATAAAACTGAATAATCTTGCATGTACATATTAGTAGAATAACCAAATGTATACAATGTATATCATATAGTTAAACAGTTCACTTCCCACTATTGTAATATAGCCTCCCTGTGCCTTATTTATATTTTATGGTAATTGTTCTATGAGCTCTCCCCTTTGGTACATCAACTTAGTAAATTTAAATGCAGTACTAGATGGGCAGATAGGTCTCATTTTACAGTTGAAATTACTAAATGTAACTAAGTTGTATGCTAATAGTTTCTTCTCTTTCATTTCTCACTTGTGGAATTCTCTTCCAGGTTCTTGCTTTCCTATCAATTATGATCTACAGAAATTTAAATGCAATGTCTATCATCATCATCTTCTGTCTCCTTGAATTTTGTTTTTTTATTGTTCTATCTCTCCAGTAATTTTTTTTTCAGTTTCTTTCACTTTCAGTAACCCCTTGTGTCTTAGTGGTTTAATAGCACTGCTTGGGTTAAAAAGATAAGAAAAAAATGAATGCAATTGATATACACAATAAATTAATAGAAGGATTATAAATTCATCCAATTTACAAAGAGACAAACTAGAGACACCAGTGATATACAATAGAGCATGTATTGGATAAAAATCAGTAAACAAAAAACAGTATTATAAACAGATACACAAAGTGAATAAATCCCTACAGCAAAACATGGTTAATTAATGAAATCAGTTGCATTATTTACTATTGACTATACCTGCATCTAGTTGTAGAAAGAGTTATTGAGTTTTGCTTATGTTAAGTGGCAGTAAATATTGTATGTATTTTTTATAGAGATTACTATTTCCAGAAATAAGAAGTGAAATAAGACAAAGAGTAGAAAGGCTTCTTATGCAACTGTTACTTATGCATGAATTTTTCTTTCATAAAAAAAAAAAAAAATCAATTCTCTCTCATATATTTTTCTGGTGTTGACACAGTTTTCAGGATTGTTAGCAGCTTTAGCAAGTAATTTCATCAATAACATTTGTAACACAGCAGATTAAGATAAAAGAAAACAAATATATATAAGGAAAGGAACCAATGCAACAGAGACAACACAAATTCTGTTTCTTGATCTCAACTTAAAAATGTAGCATTTTTAAAACTAACGAAAAAAAAAAAAAAAAAAATTTTAAATTCAAAGCCATTTTTTGTTATTATAAACAAGAAAATGTCTGATTGTTGCCGTCATAGATTATAAGAAAATAAAATGTAAGAAAAATATCTGAACTTCCTTGTAAAAGAACCGGAGAAAAATTATGACACATGAAGACGGAAGCTCTACCCATCATCAATAGTACACCTAGAACAGTCCAGAAAAAAGATTTGAAGAATTATAAATCGGAGAATCTTCCGGATGACAGTATTACTCATAGCATCAAGAATATGGTGGAGTAGGGATTTAGGACTACTGAAGAAGCTTGGTGTTACTTGAAGGCCATCAGTGGTAAAAAAATAAAAAATAAAATAAATAATTATAACCTCACTATTTATGAAAATACATCAAATCTACATTTAAAATTTCATGAAGAAGGGCCATTGCTTCATAGAACAGCTTTTAGAGTTGAAGCTATATTATTTTATACGACAAATCATTTTAGCAAGTGAGGGATTATGGTTCTCCACGTTTTTTTTTTTTAATGTTCTAAATAACTTTCTCCCGATATATATATATATATATATATATATATATATATATATATATCTAGAGAAATATATACATACATATGCAAAATATATATATAAAAAAAAAAAAAAAAAAAATACCCATACATGTATATTTTCAGAAAAAATTTTCCAAGAGGAAGAATCCAGGTAGAACTCAATGTCTAGGACAGAGTAAGGATATAATAAAAAGGCTTAAACATTATATATATATATATATATATATATATATATATATATATATATACTGAGAGAATATATATATATATATATATATATATATATATATATATATATATATATATATATATATATATATATATAGAGAGAGAGAGAGAGAGAGAGAGAGTTTATGAAAAACTAGGTAATCTGTATGGGTAAACCTAAAGAGGATAAAATCCAGAGAACTCAATGTAAATTCAGAGCAAATAATTTAAATAAAAACAGACCACTTTAAGGTTCCATGTAATAAATTATTTCACCACAGCCCTTTTAAAAGGACTCTAAAAGCTATATATATATATATTTGTGTATTTAGGCAGCATATTCTCTTTTAGGCATGTCTGATTTAATAAATTACAAACATTATGCCTGCTTATTTTTATCATAATCCTTTCATATTCACAAATATTCTTCCATACATTTGTGAATATGAAAGGATTATGAGAAAAATAAGCAGGCATAATGTTTGTAATTTTAATACCTCCAAAACAAAACTGCTCTCTTTTAACCACCATAGAGAAACTTTCTTGCTTGCCATGGCTGATGCTAGACTCCAGAAGGTTTTTCTCATCAGATTTTATCTTCCACATTTACAAATCCATTTGTCTGTGCATTGAATACTGTTGACATATCTGGTCTGGTGCTCTTGCTATTTATCTTGAGGTTCTTGACAAACTCCAAAGAAGAATCTTCAATGTATTTGACCTTGATTTGGCATCTCAACTTCAGTCACTTTTTAACAGACATGATGTGGCTTCCCTCTGTCTTTTCTACAAATATTTTCATGGCTACTGCTCTGACAAGCTTTTTTCCCCTGGTGCTCTGACTACATGAATTTAAATAGTTAAATGTAACCACCACTTCTACTCCAACAGTTTTTTCTCACACTTCCTGCCAGTGGAACTCCCTTCCTAGTCTTCAAAAATTTAAAGGCAATGTCAATTCCTGCCAGTGGAACTCCCTTCCTAGTCTTCAAAAATTTAAAGGCAATGTCAATTGCTATCTTCTGTCTTGAATCCTATTCATCTTTTATCCTTTCCTCAATCTCCCCTATACCTAGTCTTTTCTCTCGCGTTCACTCTCTGTAACCCCCTGCATACTAGTGGCATTCCTGCTTTGCTTGGGGTGAAATGATTAAAAATATATGAGAGATTTTTTATTTTTATAAATGATAGGAATTTTTCATCAATATTAAACCAATATTACAAGTCAAAAATTCAAATTGACTGTAAAAATAAAGTTTTATCAAAATAATGCTCCATAAAAAACTGTTTTGTCTGACAACTTACCAAAAGGAATAAGCATAATTGTCAGTTATGAATAAAAAGTTTTGTGTCCATCTAATTTAAAACTGTTCTTGCTATAGAATATTAGTTTCTAACAATATATAAAAAACGTTTTTAGAAATTATAAAAGTCTTAAAAATGATATAATCTATCACTTGATATGTATATAGAAATTTATGAGCTGCTAACACTAACAATTCTCACTAATATATATTAATTATTACTATTAATTAATATATATTAATTATTACTATAAATTCTATATTTAATGGATAGTACAGGTGATTGGATAAACATACATGTTTTTTCTTAAACTGTGAAATTAACATCTACTGGCCTAGAGATCAAAAATATTGTTAATGAAAACATGCCTCTTAACAGGAATCTAACCTGTATTTGTTTTAATCTGGGAAGCCATCATCAAGCTAGGCATGTTTTAGCAACAAGAAGCTATTCCAGTAAAGCAAGGCAAAATTACCCTATTTAAGAAATGCATATCTCACATTAAGCCCTTTTTAACAATATATATCTGCTAACTCTATTTACGTACCCAAACCCAGAATTATTTTGAGAAGTAGGCAAGCTGAGAACTGTGTGTGTGTGTGTATATATATATATATATATATATATATATATATATATATGGTGGACTCTCCTGTTGTATTCAACATATGAGGGTCAAGCAGCTTAGTTCCTAAGAACTGACAGCCAAACACCAGCACATCTGATTTGATTACTTGGAAAACCTTGAAGTGCTCAAATTTCTGGGTGATGAAAAATTTTAGAAATCATCTGTGTGTATAGTGAATAGAGGCCACCATTTTGAGGATGCCATTTTTAAAACCAAATGAATAAAAACTATAGCTCTTTGTTTAAACAACAGTAAAAATAAATTTTATAGTAGCAGTTACTTTGGTCTTTTTGCCAACCTTTAAAATATGGGAGGTATTTCTAAAACACCATATATATAAGGAGGCAACAACAATGATCCTCCTCTCACACTATTGTCTGATCCAATCGGATTTTTTATAAATATGTTTGGCAACAGTCCTGAGTAGTTATATTACAGAAATAACAAAGTTAGTCCTGAGGAAACTGTGGTTCCTATCATAGCCTTCAAATTGCTTTGGTTTGGTTAAATTCTTTGCCGTTTTCACAAAACTCAAAGCAGATCCAGTACTAGTTTCAACTTTTATACTTCAGCTTCTGTGATACTTTCCAAAGAGAAAAAACAGACTGAATGATAGCTTATTAGCCAATTTCCATGTTTCTTTGTCTTTAAGCAAAAGAAACTCTTAAAAAAAGAAAGAAAGAAAGAAAAATTCAACTTAGAATTTTTCTAGCCCTAGCTGATTTATTTATTTACTGTTGTAAGAAAAATGATTATTGACTACATAACGTAGTGGTTATTAACACAAAGTTAAATCGGTGGGTCAAGTTCAAATTCCAGTTGACTTTGTTGTATTCATTTTCACACAACTACTTTTGAGAAAGGCATGTATCCATCTCTTCTTCCCTCAGCTATGGGTTAAATAGCAGAACAGATTATGCTCTCTACCCTTGGTTGGTAACCAGTCTACAAGGAGGACAACACTTAATTCAAAATATGTGTGTGTATGTATGGAGTGGGTATCTGGCGACTCTTCCCTGTAAAAACCTACTTGCTACAGAAACCCCAGTAGGAATACTTTGGGTAGTGAGGTTGTGGCCCTATACCCCACAGAGGAATTTAACAGGCATTGAGGAGGTAGAGAATAACAAAGATATCTTAAAAATAATTATTCTCATTATCTTATTTAAACAATATTAAAACGAGATAAGATATTATGGTTTCTTATATCAAGTTGCAGTTTTTGTTATATGATTCTAGGAGCTGAAACTGCTAACAGCATCAGCTTATAACAAAGAAGTTTTACAAGTATGGAAATGTACTGGTTACAGCTTAAATGGGAGTATGTGAAATCATTTATAGAAATATGCAGAACTATTTAAGTAGTCATGTAATTTACAGCTAACATTTCGCAAGAAACCTTTTTAGTGAATGCTTTCATAAACTGGTTCCTATAAACAAACCTTTCTGTCTGAATTTCTGGAATGAGGAGTTATTGTTTACACTATTTACATGAGGATTATTGTCCCCATCTTAATTTTTATCACAATGTTGTGCCTTCATCAGGTGTATGTCAATCCAGGTAACCTACAGTGAATTCTGGACTGAACATTATTTAATCTATGGATGTAGACTATTCTTGTTCAACTGAATATCTCTCTAGAGGTTACCTGGATCAACATAAATCTGATGAAGGCTAGAGGGTACAATGGCTGAAACATTGTGATAACAACAAAGATGAAGACAATAGCTTGCATATAAATAGTGTAAATAAAACAAAACTTAAAAAGAACATAAACTGATTTGGCCAAGTGATTCCAAGCATAAAAATGAGATTTTATAGATCAATAAAGTAACAAACTTTAAGGAAAAGAGTTCATTTGACAGCTTTACAAGGATTTTCTTTCTCTTATATTTATCTTTTATCATGTAGTGCTTATTTGATAACAAGTAAAAATAGAGATGAAAGTATCTCAACAAACTCTTCACCTGCATCTGAAAAAACCAAACCTCAAAACTAATTCTATTCTTTTTTTCCTTCTGTATTAAAATTGGCTATTCCTAAAGGCAGGGTTTTTAAATAGCTTCTGTATTCAAATACAAACTAAAGCTCTTTTTTTTTTTTTGCTTTTATTGATTATGCGAGAGCTTGTACTTTTCACTTGCCAAGGTCACCTGAGAAGATTTCTTAGAAGAAATTTTATTGTGTGTGTATAGTAGGCACAGGTTTCTTAACATGTGATATTTAATGCTGTGATCCTTATAAATTTAACATAAGGTAACAAGAAATTAAAAATGAAAATGTCTGGATTATTTAAAAGATTTTATATGAGATGATACGAAAAGGACTATAATATATGATTATTTTGAACATTTGACTGAATTTTGTTTTGCAACACAAGGTAAATCTACATGTAAATTCAACAAAAATCTCAATGAAGCTATATAAGAAATAAAGCATTTTCTTTTTGTTAGGAAGGTCTTTGAGTTAATGCTTACTAAGCTTAGTTTAGCACAAGGCCAAAATTGTAAAGCTTGATGGATTTGTTTTTTTTTTTTTACAGCTTATCAACTCATTTCTCAAGAGTATTTTCCTATAAGTGAATATAATGAACCCAGCTGGAATTGAAACTCTGCTCTCCAATTTCAAATTTCATGTCATGATCCGTACACCCAAGCTTACAGCACCTAGTATTCCCAAGTTGTCATCCATCTAATTAATGACAAGGCATGATTTGCTTAATTTCAATGATCATACAAGAACTGGTGTTTCAACAGGATATAAGCTAGAAGCATCAAAATGGTAAGAGGAAGACTATGTTACACCAATCTTGCAAGAAATCTGGGAGGAATCTTATCTCTATTTATAGATTTGAAACAGGCCAATACCTTTTAAGTCATTGCAACTAAAACAATTAAAATTCAATTTCAAATGAAATTAATTTTAGCAACAAACTCATTTGATTTGCACAAAAAAAGGAAAGAAAAAGTTTTCTGAAAAATATTAATATACTTTTTTGGGTTGATTTTTTTTCATAAAAATATTCTTGCATGATCATCTTCAGACAAAATATTGTAACTGCCATGTTACTACAATAAGGCTAGCAGCATAAATTTAAAAAAGCATGAGTTTTTGAAAAAAAAAACAATGACAAATGTTTTATCTAATAAATCTGATGACTATTGGTATCAATTGAAAAATAAAAAACATTGTGACAAAGTGGAGAAGAAAATAATATGATTATGGCTAACTTGAATGGTGTTGACTGGTTACTTTTCAGAGCATTTCAGTGAAACACTGTCATGGTAAAACAGGCACACAAAAAAGAAAAAAGAATTTTAATTAAAATCTTAACAAAAATGTCTTTATTTAAGGAGTATAAAAATTGAGAGTTACAATAAAAAGCAAAAAAAAAAAAAAAAAAAAAATAAAAGAAACACTAGTAAAAAATAAAGCTTCAATAAATAAATAAATAAAGCTAAAATATTAAAAAAAAAACTATTACATCTAATACTACTGAGGTAGAAAAATAAAAAAAAATGAATATTAGAGAAGGAAAGAATATAGCTATGTGGCTAATTGGATTGATACCTACTGGTTTGTTTTCATAGCCTAATCAGTAAAGCACTGTCAAGGTAAGACAGGCTCTCATGAATAAATGGGGTGAGTTTACGGTAACAGAATAAACATAAAAATTATTTGAGAATCACAGTAAAAAGGAAGAAATAAAATGAAAGAAATAATAGTCAAAATTAATAATAATTGAGAGTTCTTCATTTAAGAAATTCAGTCATTTAAGAAATTGGCTGTTACATTTTATTACAACTTATATATTTATAAGTCTACCATTTGTCTATGCACTAACTATTATTGCCACATATGGTCTGGTGCTCCTACTATATATTTAGAGATTCTTCATAAAATCAAAAGAAGAATCAGCAATATTATTGATCCTGACCTGGCATCTCGGCTTCAATCTCTTTCCCACTGTTGTAATGTAGCTTCCCTGCACTTTTTCTATAAATACTTTCATGGTAATTGTTTAGATAAACTTTCTGCTATGGTACATAGACTTCATGAATTTAAGCACAGTATTTTATTGGCAACTCGACAAATTATAGTTAAAATAGATGCAACCGTAAGTTCTATGCAAACAATTTCTTTTCTCACACTTCTTGCTTGTAGAACTCTTCTGGCTCCATGCTTTCCAGTCCATGTTGATCTTCAAAATTTAAATGCAATATCAATCATTATCTACTGTCTTCTTGAATCCTCCTCTTTTATTGTTCCTGCTCCTTAATAATATTTCTCTTTTTTCTTATTCTCTCACACTCAGTAACCTCTTTCATGTTAGTTAACCTCTTTTAAGCTCAAACAAAAAACAATTACAGTTGCCGGCCCCTGCTACCGTGCGGACAGGGAAATCATCTCATCCTTACTCCTATGGCATCCTTCTGGAAGTGTCTTTTCATGAAAATTGGCTTTCCCTACACAGCAGAGGGCGAGACTCGGAGTTAGACATTGGGGAATCTGCGAACAACAATACAGGACCAAACAGTGTGGAAAGGGATTATCAATGGAGTTCCAACCAACCATAGGGAAGTTAAAAGATGATGGTGATGATGATGATGAATCCCTTGTGTCTTAATGACGAAATGATTAAAAAAAAAATAAATAAATAATAAACAAGAGAAATAAGATGAAAAAAATACAAGCAAAAATTTAAAATATTTTACAATACTTCATCTAAGAAAATCAGTCTATTATTTACATTGTTTGGACTGTTGTCTTCATCTTCGTTGCCATATTCACAATGTTTTGGCCATTGTGCATTCCAGTCTTCTTCAGGTGATTGGAATTTCAAACTGAACTCTTTATTTCATCCACTGAGGTAGACTGTTTTAGTTTCAGATGCAATCTTCTGGAAAGTTCTCACAGTTTCTAAATAAATTTAATGTTCTACAAAGTGAAAGAAATTTCTTTTCAGACAGACAGTATCTTGTTATGTAGGTATTCTAACAAATGAGGCAAAAGATAGGTTCAATGGTACACAGCAAACAACCACATAGTTACCAACACTTGGTTTCAGAAAACCCCAAGACATTTATGGATATGGAAAAATGTAGAAGGAGACAAAGAATTAGACTGATTATATAAGTACCAACAAAAAGTTTCAGAAATGCAGTTTTTCACTGTAAAATATATCAAAGTGCCAACTGTGGGAGCAACCACTTTCCAGTTATATGCTATCTCAGAGTAAAATTATGGAAATTAAGGACCAAAGCAATACCTAAACTGCAATATGATAGATTCCTGAATGACCCAAATTGCAAGATGTACAGAGTTAAAAAAAATCAAATATAACTTAGCAAGACTACAAATTTAAAGTAAAACATGTTAAGAGAAGCACTACTGACATCGATGAATGAGACCATCTCAAGGATAAGACAAGAAAAGAAAGATTGGATGACAGATGAAATTCTCAAGGTGATGATAAAGAGACAATAAACTATGCCAGGGAATGGAAATGAGTACAGAACACTTAACACAAAAAGTAAAAACAAATGTAGGCAAGTTAAAGAGGAATGACTCAATGAAAAGTGCACAGAAATAGAAAAGAGGAGTAGCATAAATAAAACAAATAGGCATAAAAGATTTACCAAGACATAAAAGGTGTGTTTATCAACAAGATTGTATAAAGTCAAAGAAGGGAACACTGATAATAGAAAAAGAAAAAAAAAATAGTCCAAAAATGGAGTGGATACGTAAAAACTATTTCACAATAAGAGATATAAAGCTACAATATAAAAGAAAAGAGGAATAACCAGATATATTAAAGTCTGAAGTAAGACTGGTACTGGACAAAAGGAACAGGACCAAATGGGATTGTAATAGAAATGCTCTCAGCCAAGCCTTAGATGATTTTGGCATCAACAAAGTCACATAAGTGAAATATACATCAGCAGTGACATACCAGAAAACCTCAGCTGCTTCAACTTTGTAGCATTAAGGTGAAAATGAATGTAAGCGCCATTGGACAATCAGCTTAAATATCCACATAACTAAGCTAATACCCAAATCCTGATGAATAGAGTGTAAACAGAATTAAACTGGAAATAGGACACAGGAACAAGAAATGTAATATTTATAATCAGAATGATATCACAGCAATACAAATGTAGAAGGATGCATGCTTATGTTTTATAGATTATGCAAAAGCATTTGATAAGGTATGGTACAAAGATCTATTTGAACTGTTAGGGAAACTAGATCTACTTGGGAAGGATGCTAGAATGATCTAGAACTTATACTAGGAGCAAACCATCTGTATACAGATAGAAAATACATTGAGTAGATAGATGTCAACATCAAACAATTACAGAAGTTTAAATATCTGGGAAGCATTTTAACAGAAAGTGAAAGATGCAACACCAAAATTCAAATGAGCATTAGAATAGTGAAAGATGAATTTAAAAAGTGTAACAGCATGCGAAAAAAACAAAAAAAAAAAACAAAAAAAAACAAAAGCAAAAAAAAAAAAAACAACACAAAAAAAAAAGGAAAATTTTGTTAGAAACACAGAAAGTGATGAATTGTTACGTATTATTGAGCATATTGAAGGTAAGAGAGACAGGTGAAGTCCCTGAAGTACCTTACCTAATGAGCTAGTGTGAATGGATGAAAAAACTTGGGTTTAACAAATGGATAAATGTTACTAATGGTTACAAAGGATAGGAAGATGTGGTGTGCCATGATCACCCACACCCTGAAAAGAGATGGCACATGAAAAGAATATAGAAAGTCAGCTGAATATTTCTTTCAAAGTATCATTCTAAGTTCATATATTTAATTTTTAATGACTAGAGAATCAAAAAAAACATTTACAGTGAAAATTAACAGCATTTTCACTGGAAAAAAAAATTCTACTTATTAATTTATTCCAAGCAAGACAATAAAGCCACTAAGATGCAATGGGTTACTGAGTATGAGAGAATATAAGAAAAAGAAAACATTATTAAGAAGAGAGAATAATAAAAGAACAGGCATTAAGAAGATAGAAGATAATGATTGACATTGCATTTAAATTTTTGAAAATAAAGTTGACTGGAAATCAAGAAGCCAAAAGAGTTCCACAAGCAAAGAAGTGTGAGAAAAGAAACTGTTTGCGTAGAACTCATGGTTACATCTAGCCTTTCAACAGTAAATGATAATGAAAACTTGTTACCAATCTAGTAGTACACTTAAATTCATAAAGTCTACATTTGAAAGAGAAAAGCTTAACAGAACAATTACCATTAAAATATTTATAGAAACAGCACAGGGAAGCTACATTATGTCGGTGGGAAAGTGACTCAAGCCAATATGTCAGGACCAATAACATTGCAGATTCTTCTTTGTATTTTATCAGTAATCTTTAAATATACAACAAAACCACCACACCAGATTTAGCAGTAATATTAAATGCATGGACAAATGGTAGACTTATAAATGTAATATATTGAAAAAGATTTTGGCAGATGTATTCTTAGATTTAATGCAAAAGTTAGTATATCAGGCATTCTTCTTTTGTTACATAAATAAATAATAGAATTTTTATAAGTCACATGAATATACATGATTCATGACTCAGATTGAACAAAGAAGTTGATGAAAATTTCATGTAGTAAACCACTTTTCTATAGCAAAGAGAGTTTATATATCAAAATACCTGAGTAAACAGTTATACAAAATAGGTGAAGGTGAATAAAAAAATTTTAACTCCAGCAGAAAAATGTTCTTTTACAATTTTTGAATTAGATAATAGAACATTTCTATATTGAGAAAGAATGAATCTTCCAATAAACAACATTGCATATATATATATCTCAAATTTATCAAAATGAAATATAAATAATTACATTATAAAAATAAAAAGTCAGCAACATTTGCTCACTTTCATTTATTAGACATTAAATTAAGTCGCTTAGCATCCTCGATAATATACCTCAACTTCCAGTTAGCTTGAAGTATATTTATGAGCATTCTTAAATTTCAAAATTCTGAACAATTTTATTCTGTTTATAAATACTTAAAGCAAAGTAAAATCTTTAAATTTGCCTTGATAATGTCCATCAGAGGCTGAAATGTGTTGGATCAGATACCTTTTTCTTTTTAATCATCTCTCTCTCATATATATATATATATATATATATATATATATATATATATATGTGTGTGTGTGTGTGTGTGTGCAGTGCTTATTGGAAAGCACTCAATATCAGTGATAGAGCTAACATATTTAGTTGGATTGATGTGAGTTTGTGACCCTGGGTTTCACGCTTTTGCATCGTCAGACAAACTTTGATGATCACAAAAGCGTGAAACCCTGGGTCACAAACTCACATCAATCCTATATATATATATATATACACACACAGTCTCCTTAAAACGCACAAAACAAGCATCCCAACGCACTCCATTATTTCAGAAATAGGCAGCACCCAACTAAAGACATAACAAAAAATTTGAAAACCTCTTCTTGGAATTATCAGTTCATCACATAAAAAAAAAAAAAATAAAAAAATCAGTCAACCTAGTTGAAAAACTAAGAGAAACAAATATGACTGACAAACTAATGGTCGCTCAAAATATAAAATCACTTAGCACTAATGTCCTGGTTGAAAAATGCTTAAATCTCTTAAAAACGCATGTAACATAAAGATAAACCTCTCTCTCCTTTGAATACCTAAAGTAATAAAAAATCTGTCTGTCTCATAAATATATATATATATATATATATATATATATATATATATATAAATAAACTGAGGAGGATATTATCCAATCAAATACAAAAATGACAACAACATGATTATTAGCCAATCAGTAAAGGTTACAAAATAAAAAGGATAGAGGCATGTGGGGGTGCTGAAATACAGGAACCGAACTGAATGCTGCTCTCCTGAATTCCAGGTAATAAGATCATCATAATAATGATTATATGAGGTGTCCTTCTTAAGCTTCAAGTCTAAGGCAATGATGTTCAGTAATGTTGAATAGAAGTAAGATTCATTGCCAATTATATCAAAAAGATTGAGATAGAAAGCATGGAAATCAAAGTTAATGATAGAATCAAGACCACAAAATTAAAAATATAAAGGAACGATTTCTCAAACATTTATTGTAGAAAAGTGAATAATTATATTATATATATATATATATGCCTGAAAAATTGTCTATTTTTACAAGCAGTAAATAAAAATGTACAATCGATACAAAGGTCTTGGATCTTTTGCTTGAGATATGCTAACCTTTTTTATAACTTATATGTTTATTACACTCACACACTATTGTCCACATTTTTCTTGCTATTATCACACATAATAGTAATTGTACATTAAATCCCTAGACCATGTAGTGCAGATTTGATTCAGTGAAAACAGGATAAGCAATAACTGAGCAGTAGTAAATAGGAAGCAATACTCATAGATATGAGAAGCTGAACACTACCCTCATAGATTAAACAAAAAGTTTAGTTCAAAATTTCCAGAAGATTTCCCAGATTAATAAGTACCTGAAGAAGGGTGAAGGATACTATGAATAAAATGTAACAATAAAAACAAAAATGAGGACAATAGTCCAAGTGTAAAAAATGAGAATTCCTCAGCCAAGAAATTCAGGCAGAAATTATATATATATATATATATATATATATATATATATTTTGAACAATAAAAAATATTAAAAAATTAAAAATCTTCAGACACACTGGGTTGTAGATTAATATTCTTTCGTTTTTATTATTATTATTATTTCATTTAGATTCCTCGGCTAGTTTCGGCCAACATGGCCATCATCAGGAGAAAAAAAAATTTCTGCTTGCTGGTAGCAGTGAACTACAGAAATGAATGTCTTGATGGAGAAAATTAACTTTTGTCTGTAGTTTCCATCTGTTTTTTTAATTTTTTTATCTTTTTAACATGAATTTTTTAACATTCCTTGTGTTGGTCAAACAGTCTCTTTTAAGTTGTTATTTGAGATAAGAGCTGGATGGATCCATGCTGCTCTGAATTACTTTGGTCAGTTTGACAGTTTTATTTGTTTCTGGAGAGGGGGACGTGTCTCTGTTAAGTGTGTGTGTTATTTGGTTCTTAGGGAGTGAGTGAGTATGATATGTGTAAGTGTGTATATTACTGTGGGTGTCTGTTATCATTTGGCTCATATAGGGAGTGAGTGAGTATGATGTGTATATATTCGTGTGGGTGTGTGTATAAGTGTGAGGCCTCAACACCTCCGTAAGCATATCTGTCTTGTGTTGGTGAGAAATGTGAGTAGGTTTTGATTTGTAGGGTTATATATTAATATTATGTATATTGTTAAATTTATGGTTTTTATATATATATATATATATATATATATATATATATATATATATATATATATATATATATATATATAAAAAAAACACTCCATTCCTTAATGAGAGTTAATTATTTCAATCACTTTGTTTTACTTGAATTGAAAATTTGAATACATACTTTTGGTAAATGAAGTAAATCTATTACTTCAAACATTTTTTTTCTCTCTCAAATGTGCAGATCGGTAGATGAAATAAAATACTCTTTAAAATAAATGGAGTGTCTACTCAAATACGGGTATCTACTAAAAAAAAAAAAAAAAAAAAAAAACAAACGTTTTAAGTAATAAAAATGTCAGATTAAGAGTAAAATCATTATATATATATATATATATATATATATATATATATATATATATATATATATATATATATAACAACAATTCCCATATATTTGAGTAACTTTATATACATATATTATCTTGAAAGGGCAAAAGAAAAAGAGGTTAAATGTCAAATAGTTAGATGGTTAAAGCTATTATGAAGTATAAATTTCCACTCAATATTGAGACACTCCATTACTCCAAAATGGCTGCCATGAAAGTGCTTTATGCATTTTATTTTTTTACCTTAAAAAATTCAGGACTCATTCAAAAATACACCCCCCTCCATTCAGTAGGTATGAAGTATGTAAAAATCCTCAACAAAATCACTTGCATTTCAGACTGTAGTTCAATGTCAGAAAGCAGGAAGTTTGAAATTCACTCCTGTGTCAATAACACAAACAATTTAATATTCAAACAGAATACTTCTTATTTTAAACATAAGCAAAGTGGTGCTTTCTTTCTTTAAAAGCCAAGTACTTGTAAAATGTACAATCCTTGTTTTATATAAAGACAGTTTGTAAAAAAAACTTCTTTGACATGTTTCACCAATAAACTGGTATTATCAGAAAAAGAATTTTATTTCTTCAAAACAAAGACTACGGAAGGAGACAAAACTCTATTCATATTAAGTAGCTTTTCTTTTTACTTTTTTTTTTTTATTATTTTAGCTGCATTATTTTTTTTATTTTTATTTTAAGCATTACGCCCCAAGCAAGGCGTGAAGCCACTAGGATGCAGGGGGTTGCGGAAGATTTGGAGCGAGAGCAGATAAGAGTGATAGGAGAAAGGATGAGGAGAAGGATAGCGGGTAGATCAAGGTAACTGGAGATGTCGATTGACATTACATTTGAATAGTTGGAGATTATAGCTTTCAGGAAAACAGTAATTGGGGAGGGTGTTCCACTGGCGAGAGGTGCAAGGTATGAAGCTATTGGAGTAGAAGAGAAGGCTACATTTGAAAGTTTCTACGGTGTAAGGGTGGGAGCGGGATGCCAGCCTCGTAGGGCGCTTGAATTCATGGAGTCTGGGAACCAGTGAAAGCAGCTCATCAGAGCAGTTACCATGGAAGTATTTGTAGAAAAGACAGAGAGGCGACTGTGCGTCTGTGAGAGAGTCACTGCAGACGAGATGCTAGATCAGGGCCAATTAGATTACATATCCGTCTCTGGATCTTGTTAAATACTAATTGAATAAAAATAAGTGACAAACTGAAATAGCTCAGTCATATATTCATTGTAGGGGATTTATAGTTTATAGCATTTTCAATACTGATTAAATCCTATTCATTTTTAGATTAGATAATTAATGGATTTTGTTTTATTTTTAATCTGACATTATTACTCTAGATAGATAAATAGATATTACTAACACTTTTCAGGGAATATAGATAATCTTTTCACAGTATATAGCTAGTCTTAAAAAGAACTTACAAGCAACTTGTCTTCTCCAAGTGTCATGTCACTTCAGAATATAAGCAATCATGATCCTCCAAAACTTCTTTCCTTTTAATGTTTAAACTGTACATTGCCACAATTGTTCTTTGGAGGAAACAGTCATTTGTTATTGCTTTCTCCATAGTTTTGAAGTCAGTTATTGTTCTCCTAGACTAGTTGTCATACGAAGTCTAAAAAGCCTAGTTTGCCCCCACCTTATGATTTTACCCTAAAAGGTTAAATATCTGTTTATTCACTTTTGTCATTAAAGCATCACCAGACATTAATAAACTTGAGTGTAATAAATAAATAAATAATCATTGTTTTTATACCAATTTGTGCCGAGACACTTTGTTATTGAATAAGTGCTAAATGCAGATTAATGCATTTTATTAAATAATTGTTATACTTTGTCTAGACAACTCTTGGATTTCACAAAACAATGCATTGTTAGTGACAATCATGTTTTTTTTTTATAACTTTTTAAAAACAATTTATTGTTGGAGTTTATTATTCAAAAACAAAATAGATCATTGTTTAATCTTTACATCATCAGTTTAAACTGATGCTACAGGACAAACATAATAAAAAAAAAATATAATCTACTCTTTCTTTTTCAAACAAGTCTATTCAAATTATACCAGGATTTCAAGTGTGATTAATAATATTAAACTATTCTACATCACCAAATGGGCTTGTACACCTTAGTCACAGAAGTATGGTTTTTAAAGTTTTAGTAGCTTATAATGCACAATTACCTTTAAGTACCAAAACTATTCATTTTGCAACGAATGATAAAATTAAAAACCAAACAAGCAAGCAGCATAAACCAGACTAAAAGAAAAAAAAAAATTCTATCTTAAGAAAGAAATGGAATACAGCATACTTAGCTTGGTAGGGTTAGTTTAGTAGTTGTCACCTGTGCTGTGTAAAAAGCCACTAACTTGAATGCTGATTTTTAAGGCAGGTTCTCCCCACTTAAAAAATTGACACACACAATCTTCATGACTATTTTGATAATGTTGGACAAAGTTTAGTAAATACAGTAGATACAGATAAATTAATATGGATTAAATTTTATGCAGATTTCTGCATAGAGATAAACTAGAAGATTAATGTTGCAACAAATGTTTTTTGTCTTTAAATATTTCATGATTAAATTTGCCCTCAAATATTTTATTTAAAAAGCATTTATTTGATCTGTTATGAAACAATTATTAGTAGAGAAGAGGAATAATTTTAAAAGTTTTACCAAAGTTACAAAACATGGAAATACAGTATTACAAAAGGATTAAAATTAAACAAAATTAGTTTATACCATGTACTGTTCAAACTTTTTTCTTAAATATTGCATACATCAGTTTCAATTGTTTTATTTAGTCTTCTACAAACACAAATTATTCAACTATACCAAATATACATAGAGGTAAAAACAGCAGCAGAAAAATCAACACAGCAATTATAAAATCACTGCAAATTTTCTTTCTATTTTAATTTCATCAACAACTCAGAATAACAATAATAAGCATTAAGAATAAAAATAAATATGAATTAGCAATTTTTTTTTTCTTAGTGAAGGATCTAAAATTTAAAAATCATGAGAGTGGAAAAATCTGCAAGATTAAAATTATTTTTAAGAGATAAAATTTTTAGTAAATTATGACAATTTTTTAATTTTAATTTTGAAAAACAGTGCAAAAATGGAACAAATCATTCTTGTCAAAGAAAACTGGAGAAGATTCAGACCTCTAAGATAGTAACTATTATTCAAAATGCTTAATTTACATTGACTTAAATAGGCTTCGACAAGAACTTTCACAAAAAATTACTGGACATTCAGTAATTCAAAGATTTGAAAACATGAATATCAGGATTGAGTGCTCCCAAGCAAGTGGTTAAAACAAAACACAGTGACATTTTAAATGCATAAGCAACTTTTACAAAGAAATTGCATAATAAATCTGCATCAAGTTTCTAGCAGTCACATTTCTTGTCATTCAAATCCAGAATTCAAGCCAAAAGCAATAAACTAATATTTATAAGCCAGAATTTAACCATTTCACTTCTGTTCCACAAGATTATGGGTTAACACTGTGTTGTGTATGATACACCTAATTTACATAAGTGGAGTACCGACCATATAAATATGGGTTGGTACCGGAAGACGACGGAAGATTAAGAGATCGAATCCAGAGACTCTGCCCGAGTGCGACTTAGTCAACCCATTCTGCAGGAACAGTCTTCCCAAGAATATACCAAAACTACCTGTAAATATTGTGTACCTTTTTTTCATTGTTTCAATACATTTTGTTACGTACATTTTGTGTTGTATTATTATTATTCCATGCTTATTCAAGCTTCAACACACTGCTAACATTTACATGCCAAGAATTCCTACAAGAAATAAGACACTGGCAATGATAATTTACGCCTTTACCAATCTTTCTCACATCAAATTACTTATTTTAAAAAAATAAAAATAATTGAAACCAAAAACACATTTGGGATATAAAATAGAAAAACTGCCATGTTCTCAAATACAAAAAAAATAAATTTTACTTGAATTTTTTTAAATGAGAAATTATTACAATAAACAGATTTACTTGCGCAAATTAACTAAAAGAATTCAATGATACACAACCTCTTACACTGACAGTAGTATGAGAATAATCTACCCCCATATAATGAATAAAGGGTTCAGTCTGAAATTTCTGAGAGGTTATGAATTCTATGACAGACATGTGAAGGCTGAAGAATAAAACAGCCAAAATGCTGTGACTATAACATCTGAGATGACACTAGTCAAAATAAATTTGTGTATAATAAAAGATGAAATATTCACTTACAATTCACAAGTAGTTGTCTCCTTCTCATTCCGTTTACATAACAGCTTATGGATTATGTCAAAAACTGGAGAAGATGCTGGATTAATTACATATTCTTTGCTTTTGCCAGTAAAAAGCATGTTGATTACAATGAATCAAAGAATAGAAAGCAAATATGAAAACTTCTCAAGCATATGGAATACAATGCTTGAATCAACAGCAGTAAAAAGCAAGAGAAATGAATTATCAGAATGTCAACTTTTAGAGGCCATCTAACCAGTCTATCTGGGTTATATTAAGGAAATCACACACAGAAAAGCACAATTACAAACAATAGTCAACCTACCACATCATGAATATGTATGTGTTAGAGATGCACACATTTTGGGATGTATTACTAATGTACATGAGGAGAGGGGTGGGTATGATTGAGAAAGAAGTGTGTATATATATATATATATATATATATATATATATATATATATATATGGCTGGTTACTGGTTTTCTGAGCACACCCATTTGCTAGGGTGGTTAGCAATCCCTGTTGCAGATAACTGTTTTGTTTTTTACACTTAAATGTGTTTTCATATTTAACACCATTGCATTACAAGTAATTTTAACTTTGAAAAGTTTTATGTATATCTGACAAAATTCACAGGAGGGTTCAATAAATCTATCAATTATATAAGATAGAGGATAAAGGGAAGATAACCAAATAACTGTAGATATAATGGCTTGCTACTCATTTCTGAGCACACCTGCCTACTAGGGTAGCTAACCAGTCCCAGATGCCTGCTCAGGCACATTTTTGGTTGTTCAACTCCCACAGATCCCACCTGTAGTTGATAATGCAAGTATGCTGAGCAGACCTGAGTTACAGTTTCTGAGAGAGAGTGCATAATCTGGTGTGATCAACAGTTTGAACAAAGCCAGTATACTCAAACCTTATGCCACAATGACTTGTGACAATGTTCTAGCACGACTATCGATGGCTTCTGAATAGTTCCGTTTACACTATTTCATTCACAAATTCTGGTTCAACCTGCAGTATGGTTTTCAAGCACTTTACAAAAGATTGTCTCCCAAGTCCATCACCATAAAGAAGTGATAAATCGACCATGGTGAGATTTGAACTCAGGTCTCACGCTTGGAAATTGAACATTCTAACCAGTGTGTGTGTATGTACATACATATACATATATATATCAGAAACTGTACATACATTTAGAATGTTCATGAGAATGTGCATGTTCATTCATTCTACAGCTGATGTTCACACTTCTGTATTAGCATATTATGCTACTGTTAAAAATTTTTTTTTTTTTTTTTAACTCGAGTCAGCTCCTATCCCAAGTGCCATTTTCTCCAGTAAAGAAAGTAAATAAGAAGTTATTTAACATCAAACAAGCTGACACCATTCAAGAAAAGACATTCTATTTTCACCATAACACAGAAAACAAAAAGAGTGAATGTATTTTTGCTGATCATTTCAAGTGAAAGAAGCATTGAATGTAAAGTCAACTGAATAGAAATTTACTCAAGAGAAATTTATGACAGTCGTTGGCACTCAGGAGCTGTTGACAGCTTATAGTAGTTCTTATAGCAAGTGTTAATACAAAATTTTGTATCTAAAGGAAAAAAAAAAAAAAAAAAAAATCAATGACTAATAGGCAATCACATAATTTGTCTCCAGCATTTATTTTAAAATTATTTGTACAGAAACAATTAACGATGAAACATTTAAACTATCACAACTACCAAATACCATCTGTTTAATTCTAATTTATATCCTTTATTAAAAGAAGGTATTAACATTTTTATGAGAACATGGTGCACATATGCATCTTGTAATATGTTGCTCTTTTTACAGGCATGTCCACTCCACAGTACCTTATTATATTGAGGAGAGAGAGTTCATTCTAAGAACATACCTTACTACTATTCCCTATGGTTTAATAATGGGCATGTGACAGTGGTTAAAATGTTAGAATTTTGACCATGAAACTGGTTCAGATCTCACCTTGTGGACAATTTGTTGAGGAGGTGACCATGATAATATCAGTCTGGAGAGACAATTCCAGTATGTAGCACCGTGGAAAAGTAACTGAAAATCATACAACAAGTCAATCCAAGCCCTGTGAGTGAAATTGGGGAGATGAAACTGTTCAGAAACCATCAATGGTTGTGCTACTATAAAGTCACAATTCATCAAATTGATGGTTTGAGCATACTAGCCCTATTCAACTACTGACCAGGTCAGATTACATACTCTCTCCTAGAAACCGTAACTAATGCAGTTTGGCTCTATGGAAGTTGAACAAACAGAAATGTGCCTGAGCAGTTATACTTGGAAACAAGCAACCAACTTAATAAATTTAATTCTATTTATGAAAATGAAGAATAAGTAGGCTTATATAAAAATTTTAAAATGGTATCAAAAACATAAATGGTATTATGTAAAGGTTCAAATATCTGATAAAGCATCGAATGTGCAATTATGAAAGCACTTAGGGTACTTCTTTCATTCATATGTCATGTCCTAAGTTCCTGGGTGTGTTGTGATATCAAATCAGTTATTACTTTGATCCTGAATGGCACTTCAGTGTCGTGTAATGGTTAATGAGCAGGTATTGTTAGATCAATTACAAATGAGTAGGGAGTTCATTACTCACTGGATGCTCCATAAGTTCAGCCTTGTGCTACATCTAAGTTATGCTTGGTAAATTGCTTTGGAAACTATGAAATGATGTAATGGGTAGCAAGCTTGTCTTGTTAGATCAGTTATGACTAAGCAGTGAGTTCAATCGTCACAAGGTGTTCCATGCTTTTGGCCTTGTGCCACATCTAAGTTACGCTTAGTAAATTGCTACTTTAATCCTGAATTGATAATGGCTAAAGCATTGAACTGAAATTTGAAAGGAGAAAGAAAAAAATCAGCTGCCCTTACCCAATAAACAATTTTATACTTGTCTACATGTCATTTTCCTGTCTCAGGTGAGACATTTTTTCTTGCCAAAATCTATCTAACATATTTATAAATCTACCATTCATCTTTCTTTGAATATCTGGTCTGGTGCTTCTGCTATATATTTAGAGATTCTTGATAAAATCCAAAGCATATCATTGGTCCTGACCTGGCATCTTGGCTTCAGTCACTTTCCCACTGTAATGTGGTTTTTCTCTGCTTTTTCTATATTTTCATAGTAATTGCTCTGATGAACTTTCTTCTATGGTACCTAGACTTTTATGAATTTAAGGATAGTACTAGATTGACAGCAACGTCTCATCATTTTAAGTTGAAATGGCTAGATGCAATCATAAGTTCTATGCTAACAATTTCTTTTCATGCACTTCTCACTTGTGGAATTCTCTTCAGTCTTGTTGCTTCCTAATCAACTTTCATCTACAAAACTATAAATGCAATGGTAACTTATCTTCTGTGTTCTTTTCTTTTATTGTTCTCTCTCTTTAATAGTATTTTTTTTCCTCATATTTTTTAACACTCAGTAACCCACTGTGTCTTAGTGGAGGTATGGTGGAGTAATAGATAGCAGCTCGGATTGAGGAATCTAAGAGCCAAGTTCAAATTCTAGTCAAATCCATTACATTCACTTACATACTAATACCCTTGGGAAAGGTAAGAATCCTCTTTATCTCCCTCAGCTATGAGTAAATAGCAGGACAGATCAGGTTCAGAGCTATCTTACATATTTATAAATCTACCATTCATCTTTCTTTGAATATTGCTGTTACATCTGGTCTGGTGCTTCTGCTATATATTTAGAGATTCTTGATAAAATCCAAAGCATCTCATTGGTCCTGACCTGACATCTTGGCTTCAGTCATTTTCCCACTGTAATGTGGTTTTTCTCTGCTTTTTCTATGAATATTTTCTATAGCCTTGGATGGCAACTGGTCTACTGCAGAAAGAAATGGCAACCTGCTGCAGGAAAAAAATCTACCTCGTCAGTCATGTATTGAAAGATACATGATTGCCTAAGCATATATTAAACATAACTGGCTTAGTGGCATTATTGCCTTGCTTGAGGTGAAATGATTAAAGAAAATCAAAGAAAATTGTAGTAACTCTCATTTTATTGTATACATTTAATTCTACCCACTTATGCACTTCCTTGACAAATTATAAAAAAAAAAAAAAAAAATCAACAAAACAATCAAACAATCTTGACTTTTCTATTTTCTCATACTACTCTGAGCATTTGTACATTTTTACTTCTATGAACTTGGAGTTGGGTCTTCCGGTTATCAACATCTTTATCAAATGAATTAATGACTAAAACACCATTTAAAGCCACATTCTTTTACTGCAACTCTCCCTGATCCTATGGCCTGTGTTTGACTACTATTTTTGAGAGCAAACCTTTTTTTTTTAACCATCTGTTCAGTTTCAATGTCGATAATGCTGCCTTTCTATCTGTGAAACAATTTCACCTTGTTTTGGCCTGTCTTGTAAAGTTCAAGAGAAAGTAGTGATAATCAATACTATATATAAACAATCAACAGAGTTTTTTGCGAAAGAAGTTATAGATAACACACACACATAAAACCAAGTTTTTTTTTTTTTAATTAGTTTATATTTAGACTTAATCAACTGAGGAGAAAACAAATAAAAGTAGTACTTCCAAATTTGCCCCTATCTTTGTTTCATCAAAGATAATATCACAGTTTTCTGTTTGTCTTTTAATCTGGATGGGATTCAAATATTTCTAAAAGTAATGATTTCCTGTCATGAAATTCTTTGCATGTTTATGCTTCAAGTTTTGTGTGTGTGTGTGTGTGTGTGTGAGAGTGAGAGAGAGAGATTTGGTCCTCTGCATATTTTTTGTGTGTATTTTGGTCCTCTGCATATTTTGGCATATTCTATTCTTGTTGATTAATATCACAATTTGTATTCGAAATTTTTTTTCTTGTTAAATATTTCTAAAAAAAAAAAAAAAAAAAAAAAAAAATTTCTTTGAAATCTATCCGGTGCAAATATATTCTAGGCAAGAAAATCTTGGATACCGACTTCAGCATTTTAAAGAAATTTCACAATTGCAGCAGAGACAGGAACACAGACACAATATAACCAAGTTGCATTTCAAGTCATGAAATTATTAACTTGTTGGTTATAAATGTTAGGTTTAAATAAAATCTAAGCATTCAATTAAAAAAACAAAAAAAAAACAACAAAAACACAGTTATTGAGCTTTTATCTTTCTTTTTCTTAATATTTTACATATTTTGAAATAGTTCTTATCAAGAACTATTTCAAAATAGAGTTTGCAATGAATTCTGTAAGAGGTTTTAGGATCATTTTCCAGTATTATCTTCAAATCTTCCATTGACATTTTGGACAAATACTCCTTTTTACTGAGGGAAAATCTCTACTTGCAAATTTTTAAAACCATAATCTTCTTATTTGTTCACTCAAAGTATTGTCCCCACATGTAGAATTAATATTTCTGACAGCTTGGCCTCCATTATGACTAAACTTGAACTCATCCCAGTATTATAAGAAAAAAAATCAGGAGTTGAAAGTGTTTTTTTCCCTAAAAATTTGAAAAAAAAAAAAAAAAGTTAAACAAAACTAGCAATTTCTTACTAAACAATTACTTTATAGAAAGAAATTTTTATATTTTGATTCATTCAAACTAGTTTCCTTTTGTCTTTATGACAATGTTTTGGAAGATGCCATCTGTTGCATTCAATAACCTTCCAGGAATATTAAACAAAATCTTTTATCTGAAACGGTGTTTTTGCTTTTCATTCACAATAGAGAACTATTAGAATTTGTCACCACTTCTTTATGATGCTATGTTTTTCTACTATATACAACAAGTTGTGAATTCTTCTGGAAATGATTGGTACAAAATTTTATTCTACATTTTGGGAAGGCTACCAAATAAGACAAATATCTGAGAAAAGTTGGAAGGTACATTTTCTGAAATGTGACAAGAACAAAAATGTGGACATTGGTTTTAATTAAAATACAATGATAATAAAGCCTCATTTTCAAAAGTTAAAATGAAATTACCAAGATACTTCCTTATTAGTGAATGTACACTTGTATGACATTATCTTTGTCTTCTGAGAAACTGAAGAGGAAGAAACACCTACACGATATATGCAGCAGAGTTTCAATCAAATGCATTATAGTTGTCATTAAATAATTATTAGGAGATTAACATTTTTCTCAATCTATTCAGCTAGTCCCCACACCTCTGAAAGAAAAGGAGTGCTGCATTTTCTAGTAATTTCATAAGCATTAATACGTTGTGTCCATATTTTGGCAACTTATAAACATTTTTTTTAAATTCTGACAATATAGTCTTTTTGGTTTTTTTAATTCTGACAATATAGTCTTTTTTTTAATTCTGACAATATAGTCTTTTTTTTAATTCTCACAATATAGTCTTTTTTTTAATTCTCACAATATAGTCTTTTTTTTAATTCTCACAATATAGTCTTTTTTTAATTCTCACAATTACTACTACAAAGTTAGAAACAAAGAAAAGAATGCTGAACTGTTATGTAATATCTAATTTAATCTATATAAGAAATTAGATATTACATAACAGTTCAGCACTCTTTTTAGTTTCTAATGAAATTTTCATCTCTTAATAATTTGAACAGTTTCTGGAAAGGCACCTTTCACTATTCCTAAGTCATATTTTTCATTGTCTATCACTAAACTACCCAGATAGTTTGTTTTCTCTACCTGCTTGATTTTGATATCGCCAATATAAAGTTTACACAGTGGACTGTCTCTTTTGCTGACAACATTGCAATATTTATTAATATGGTTAAAATCATTGATATCAAATAGAAAAGGTTTTCTACTTCATAACAGCCATACAAATTCAACAAATTGGTCAAAAATAGTTAAAATAGTAATCTTCATTATCATCACTAATCTGTTAGAATTGTGCTGCTGGGCATAGTAAATTAATGACAGACTTGCTCAAGGTGGATGTGTGGATGGTGCAATGGATATCAGTTCGGAATGAGGAATCTGAGAGCCAAGTTTGAATTCTAGTAGAGATCATTGCATTAACTTATGCACAGCCACTCTTCTCCATCACAAATATGGGTTAAATAGTAAAACAGGCTGGGCTCTTTAGCTGTGGTTGGTAACCAGTCTAGGAGAAGGACAACTTTGAATTCAAAACTGATTGGGCATGGGGCTAGCAACTCTATTCCATAAAATCTTACTCCTTGTTATGGAAACCACAGTAGCAATGCCTAGTGTACTTAGAGCTGTGGCTCCATATTCCTCATGGAGTTTATAAACTAGTGTGTAAGTGAGTTCTTACTCTAAAATGTAATAGGAAGCCAAAATATGGTTTAGTCCAAAATCAAAAATTATTTTATAAACAAATTAACCAATGAGGTTCAGTGAGGTTCCAAATAAAAACAAGCACAGTCATGACTCTCATTACACTTTGTATAAAGAGAAAAGTAATCCAAGTTTTGTTCTAAACTCTGCCTCCTTACCTTATCTTCCACCTTCAAATCCTCCCAACTTCTCCTTTCTTACAGGTAAGTAAATTGAGGTAACAATTAAAAAAAAAAAAAATTAGAGTAAACTATCTCATAATATGTAGTTTCTCTTTTCACCTACATGACATGTAGTCTTTGAAGTGCTCAAGTCATTGTCTGGGTAGAGTTATCTGGTCACATTTCAGAGTTGTCCAGAACTGAGCTGTTTGTTGGGTGTGACAGAGGAAATGCTCAATGATGAATACAAGAACCAATAGAGTAACAAAAATTCAGTCGCAATAGGAAGTGATTAGTATAAAATGGGTACAAATAGAATGCAACAAGATTTATATATGTCAGGCATGCAAAGATTACCATTTTTACTAGTAGTCCTTTCAAACCATAAATGTACAAACCTCATATCATTACAGAACCACAACCAACTTGCATATCATCCTAACAAGCTGGGTTCAGAGCCTCAAGTAATCTCCATACATGAACTTAATATCTGGGCAAAAGAGCTGGAGACATGAGTGGTTTGACCAGTCTTCCAGGGTTCATGTTCTTTGATTCAGGTAAAATGCAGTAACCAATACTATGGTATCAATAATAGTACCCTTTTCAGCTGACAAATATGAAACCCCATTTTATACAATGTGTTAACTGATAGGTTGAGTGGCACTAGAAACAAATTGTTGGATGGGTTGCATTTTTGTTGTATTACTTGTAGCTTTCATGTACCACTGATGTCTGTCTGAAACTCACATATTACTAATATATCACTATTATTTATATATAATATATATCACAAGTCCCATAACTCTTTTGAGTCATATGGGCAACACATGTACAGTTGCTGCAGTATAAGTGGTGTGTCTTGGGAAAGATAGAACAATGTGCCCAACTCTCTCCAGGCTGGTTTGTATTCAGGTTTCCTTCTCTTAGACTGGTTGCCACCCAAGGCTATAGAACCCAATCTGTCCTGCTATTTACCTACGGCTGGGGGGGGGGATAGAGATAGATTCATACCTTTCCCAAGGGTATTAGCACATAAGTGAATATAATGAACTTGGCTCTCAGATTCCTCAATCTGAGCTGCAATCCATTACTCCACATATATTTGTAATTTTTACACTTTGTCATTGATTTTCCTTATATATATTACTTCAAATGTTATTATAACGAATACATCTTATTTGAAATAAACACTCCATTTTTATTAAATACAATTATTCCACTATAACAATGTTTGTCATAATAAAAATGCCAGATTACAAATAAATCCATTAATTCTTTAGAAATATATTTGAGTTGTTGACACTTTGGAGATGGATTAACCCATCATTCTGACCCTAACAATCATTCCATGGTCAAATGATGTTAAATTTATTTGCATCCCATGGATGCCACATCTACATTACGTCTTTACATCATCTGGCTGATTGGTTTGGTTTGGTTTAATTGCTGGTAATAATTTTATAAAGTATTTCTGGTATTAAAACCTATTTTTACACTTTCATAGTGTTTTGACCTCAGTTTAGGGGGTTAACTATTTACCCATAGCTGGGATCCTAACAGGTGCTACCATCCTGGATTAAGGTGAACCTGGGAAAACCAACAATCAAGAGCTGGTTCCACGCTCCTCAAAACCTCCTGATCAGAGGCCTTGCTGTTGGATGTAGTTTATCGTCTTACCCAGGACGATCATCTGGTTGAGTCCATTTCTATAATTGAGGGAAGGTGAAACCATCCATTGTATTGCTGTCTATTTTTTTTTGTTAACTTTCTATTTATATATGCCCTGTGAATTCTGATATTAATAAGCATATTAAATACTGTATAGAATTTGAATTCTGATGGTCTACTTTTCTAAAGTCTTGACTATGGTAATCTGAAATCCAATCTGGAAAGGATAAAGGAAAACTCCTATTATTTATCATTGAATGTGAAGCAACTTTCCTGTCATTCAGGAAAAATGTCAATTGTTGAAGGTTTTGGTATTGAGATTCAACCTTTATAATAAAAAAATAAAGAGAAATTCTTTTATCAAAACTAACTTCAAAAGTAATAATTCTTTTTCATATGGTAATAGAAATCAGTTAAAAATACCACTTCATTTTGGAAAAAAAACAAAAACATAACACTAAATTTATATATACTTTTTCAAACTTTACTTTTTCTCAAGAGGAGAGAAATAAAAAAAAAAAACTTTTTTTAAATAAGAAAAAATATTTGCTATAAGTTACGCAAATTTAAAACTGCTTATATTTTTAAATTGTTTTCACAATTATTTTCTATTTTAGATTCAATTTTAAGCAACTGGAAGAAATATTAACAATCATTTTTTTTCCTCAATCTCACAAATAGAATGCAAGATTTCTTTTATGCTCTTTAGTAAACAGTTGGAATGTCACTGATATGATGAAATAAAACAATAAACGAAGTTGGAATGGGCAAGAAATGTTTCTTTTAATACAGAAGGAATTAATTAGTGCTAACAAGCAGTGACAATCTTTGAAGTTTGGTTTTCTTTGGTCGAGAGCAATAAACATTAGTCTTTTTTATATAATGATATTTTCTAAGTGTCAATCTAACTGTAATAAAAATTCCTTAGCAAAATATCTTCATTAATTTTTGTTAAGGATCTCAAGTAAATGAATTCTTTCTGGATAGACTTAAAATATTTATAAATAATGTGAACTGCTTAACATTTTTTCTCATCTTTTATCTGAATTGTAAAAAATAAGTATTTCCTGGAAAGGAAAAAAAAATGTCAAATGAAAAAGTAGTTTTGTTTTTGTGTATAAATTGTTAGAATATTTTTATAGATGGGCGTTTCAACAATTTTTTTTTTTTAACTTTTTAAAAATATTTTGGCACATATCAAGGAAAAGAAAGTGGCAAATAACCTCAGCAATGGGTTTACAACAAACTGAAGCTTAGAGAAAATAACATTGCAGGAAGGAAGTCTTACAAAAAAAATATTAAAGATTTAAAATACTGCTTACTTCTACAAAAAGATATATCTACCGATTTAATATTATCTTTTCTGTCTGAATTTCTGAGATGTGGAGTTATTATTTAAACTATTTACATTCAGACTGTTGTCCTCATTTTTGTTGTTGCTATCACAAGGTTTCAGCCATTGTACTCTCCTACATTCATCAGGTGTATATCAATCAAGATAACCTACTGAAGCCATTATTTACTCTACAGGGATAGACTGTTCTTGCTCTACTTTCTATGTCATTGGATATTGCTTACCCATTTCCAAATACACACTGCCCAACCCAGGGATTGAATTCACTATGTCATCAAATTCACAAACCAACACTTTAATCCACTAGGCTATTGTCCCAAAGGTTCAGTTCAGAATTCATTATATGGTTATACAGATCAATATACACTTGATGAAGGCCAGAGGGCACACCAGCCAAAATGTGATAGCAACAACAAAGATCAGGACAATAGTCCTAATGTAAATAGTATAAATAATGATTTAATATTAATTAAAAAAATTCAACAGTTAATTCTTCATATTTTTTTTTCATATCAGAATTTTGAAAAAAAAAAAAGAAAAAAGACTATTTTAAACCAGGGTATCATATTGCAATTTGATTTTTAGCTGCAAGAGAGGAGGTTATTTTTCTCTAATAAAATTTGTGTTTTAATTTGTACAGTTTAGAATATTTCCTTACATTTCTTTAAAAATAAAATCATTTTTAACAGGCATATAGAATTTTTTATTTCTCAACATACACTGGCTGGTCATTTTCTCATATTTATAACTAATTTAAATAACCTAATCCAAAACATCAGATAACAGGTATATGTAACTGAAGATAATACAACAAATCAAAACAGTATTTTTTTTCTTTATTAATACTTCTCTTTAGAAGATCAATTATCAATTTCAGTTTGTTTGTATTGATTATAAAGGGATTGAAAGTATCCCAATAATACTACACAACAACACAGGAGTAGAGGTTTATCATTTGTTTCCTGTTTAGGATTGGGTTTCCAGTTCCTTCTAAATTCTACTTCAACTCAACTTTATACTTCTCTCCGCCTAGACTCTAAAATTTATACTATTATTGGGTTTTCAGTTCCTTCTAAAATGTTTTCCTTCTTGCGTCTTAGTGGTGTGATTGCTTTGCTTGAGGTTAATTGATTAGAAAAAAAATACAAGCAACAATCTCATGTCAACATGTAATTTATAACATAGAAAAAGAAACATTAAAACTAAAACAAAATATTGCATTTATTATCTAACAATTTGTTTTTAATCTAAGAAACTCAAATAGTCAAAATTTGTCAACAGATCCTGCATTTTACCCTAAAGAAGCACAAATTCAAGTTTTCAAATTTTGATGGTAAACTTAATTTTTTCTTTTTTTTTTTTTTACCCATACTAAAGAGGTTATATTTTATCAATAAATTTACCTGGATCTGACAAATGACCTTTGTATAAATGTATACCACACAATGTTTTACTATTAGTAGACTGGCTACTTTGTTCTGGTTTGCAATAAATTTCCCATGTCCATCCTTATGAATTCTTTAATGATCATTCATTTGTTACAAAGTGGTAATTATAATGCTATATAAAGTTTTTTTTTTTTCTTCCTGTTACTGCTAAGCATTTGTGATCATGTAACAGAGGACAAGTCTGATAGCCGGTACCAAATAACAGATTGGTATTATTAACTACAAACTCACAAGACAGACACGGTGAGAATTGATTGATAACTACTAACAAGACATGGAAAGACAGACCAACACAGAGATTTTTATCATTTTTTTTTCTTTTTTACAGCGTATCAATTCTTTATGGGTTATTTAAAGCTGAAACATTTTTTAGATTATAATTCTTTTTTGTGCCTGCAAGTGAATATTGCATTAACAATGTTTTTTTTTTTGTAGAATAACAATCATTTATCCCAATAAAAGTCTTATTTAACCCATAACTGGGGGGAAGAAGAGGGATTAATACCTTTTTCAGGGGATTAATCGATCTTTACATAAGTGAATTTAATGAACCTTACTGGAATTTAAAATTTAGCACTAATTTCTTATTCTGTGTCACTTATCCTGTAATAAGCACCAGTACATCCATACACAGAGAAAAACCAACACAGAAAGTCACAACTGGAGGAATGTTACAATCGGTCAACCAACTTTGTGTCTGAATTTCTGGGATAAGGAGTTATCATTTACACTATTTACATTTGTACAATATAAGTTTCTTAAAAGAAGAATTGCTTCATTTGGGATTGGCTATTTACTGATCTTATATCTGCAAGTTATCCAGTTGTTCAACATAAAATTGCGAATTTATTTAGGCAAAGTAAACTGCTGTTAAAAAATCATAAAACAATTATTTATTCAATAAAAATATTTCTTGGCCTCTATACATTTATTCTTACGAATAAATCATCAATTCCCTAAAAAGAACAAAAATTCAATGAAGGTCTTTTCAGAATGGTCCTGTTTGGAGAGTTTGTTTTTTTCTTTTTCTGTATATTAGAAATTGACTGATAGGCTTAAAAAATGTTAACCTGTCACAGAAAGAGTGGGTAAACAGGCAGTAAAGTCTATTTCTAAGTGATCCAACTTTAATAAGCATTATCATGAAGCAAAAATGATACTCCTGCTCATTAGACTGAGTACTTTTTAAGTTTGATTTATATTAATTGAAGAAAGCTATGACATTTCAAATCACTTAATCCCCCATTAATTTCCAGATGGTTTCAGTATCTCTTGTTACTAAAAATAAAAAATAAATATTATTGACAATTGCTTGATACTTTTTGAATGACTTCACCTGATTTTCTTTTTTTAAACTGAAATTGCCAATTGCAAAAGTTTTGAAGCCCAAATCTTACTGTTTTATATTTTCTGTTTAAATTACTATAATCTTTAATGTTTTATTCTAATAAAATTATTTTCCTAGCTTTCTTTGTATATTGTATTCGAGTCTTTAGGAGTCACTTTGTACTTTTTTTTTTCTTCTTCTCCAGGGTATTATGGTTTTGTTACAATTTTCAATGTGGGAACAAGTGAGATTGAAAAAAGAATCATCTACACTTTTTAAATAAACTTTTCTCTTGTTGGTTCCTGCCATTTGAATCCTTAATGTGATTCACACTGTCATAATTGAAGGTCTTTTATAGACTTTTTATGTTGCTCCCCAATATGGAAGTTATATTCCATACAGCTTCATAATGACCCAGATTTTACAAGTATAAAATATGAAAATCCAGAAAGTTGAGGGAGACAAGGAGAAAGGCACATGTGCAATCATGTAGGGAATATATATGTAGAATGCACTAAATTATAGATGGTATAATAAAACACACTAGATTACAGATGGTATAATAAAACATACTAAATATTACACAAGCATACTGATATATAGGCATGATCTTCATGCCAAAATGAAGACTGTATGCCTGATATTCCATCTATGAAAGATTTCTTTTCAGTCTCAATTCTGAATTCCCATGAACAATTTTGTAAAGATTTTCTTAAAAAGATACTTATTGGGTATTTGCGCATGGAAACAATAAACAGTGTTTTTTATGCTTATGCACATGCTTGAATTATTAGCCCAAACTGTTTAAGAATATTATCAATACATACCAAAAGAAAATCCAGACAGAGAAGAGCATAAATTCAAAACTTTCCATCAAAAGCAAACTTTATGGATGTTAGACAGTCACTTACCTAAAAATACATAGAAAAAAGGAGAAAATGCTAATATTATTGCCATATAAAAGAAATTTCTCATATCACATTAATATATTTCAATTATTTAAAAACATGATGATGCATATTATACATAACAAAAATGAAGTGTTTCAACCTTGTTTTAATGTAAATATTTATATTAAAAATGACAATCTTTTAGCATGCTAATTAAAAAAAGAGGAGCATGATAAATCTTTTTTATTCCCTCTTTAGAAAATCTTGATAAAAGGAAATATACCTAAAAATTATAAAGAATTAATATAAAGCAGAACTCTATTCTTGCATTAATTCATAAAATTGCTCCCGATATGCAGTTTCTTTTGCAGCATATCAACGCATTGGGTCATTTAATGACAAAATTTTTTTTTTTTTTTTTCTAAATAAGACTTTGTATTTAAACAAATTTTTTTTTTTTTTTTGAAATAGTAAGGCTGCATTGATGGTCATTTTACTATAAATATCATATAAATTTGATGGTAATTATTTAATATAAAAATGCATTACCTGTATTTTATGTTTTTTACTATAAATATGTATTTTTATACTTTCATAGTATTTTGTTTTTGTTGTGGGGTGGGGGTCACTATTTGTTGTCCATAGCTGAGACCCTGACAGGTGTTACCACTCCAGGTCAGAGTAGACTTGGAAACAGCAGCAATTAAGTGGTTTCAAAACTCTTGATCAGAGGTTTATCATCATACCCAGGACTACAATTTCGTAATTAGATATATTCATATTCAAAAATAAATTTAATACATAAAACAAATACTTTTTCAACACAATCTCAAACTTTGTCAATGCACTTCATTCAGTAATGAATACAAATCACAAATATTACACAGATCTAAATTTAGCTAACTGCAAAAGTCTGGCTGCAAATATATTAAAAAGTAACATTTAACTCAGCATGACTTGTTTTTGTGTTAGATACTTGAATAGAATCTGTTTGTGGAAAATTGAAAAATTGATTGCAAGATATTTTTCTCTTTCATTCCAGCTTTTAAAACACTGAAAAAAGGCCTGTTTAGATTTACACAAAACTTTATGGGTAACAAAAAACAAATGCCTTTTAATAACAGTTTATCATGAAATCTTTTTATTGTTTAAAAATTCAAAATGAGATGGTTTTTAATCTTTTTATTCCTTCTTTGATGTTCACCATGGATTTCTGGAAAAAAAAAACCCAAAGCTCATAAAAGGTTTTAAATCATAGTTTGTGCTAGAAAGATTCTTCAGTAAAAAAAGAAAAAAGTTCTCCAAATTACAGAGACTAAGAGAAGATAAGTGCTTAGTTTGGTTTCTAATCATACCAAACATCAACATAAATACAATAACACTAATTATCTTATCAAAGATAATGCTGGAAATCTTGTGCCAAGACTTAAAATTCGGATTAAGTAGCATAAAAAGTTCTATTCTTTTTCTTTTTTTTAAATAGAGAGCAACAATTAGGATTCGATGCCATATGGTTATATTAATTCTATTATTTTGCTTGTTTTGTATATGTGACTAGAGTGTGGTATCTGTCCAATCTCTTGCTCTTCCAAGTTGGAATCGGTTATGCTTCCTAACTGAGAAACCTACATAAAAATATTAAGATGAATTAAACAGAGACAAGAAGGAGGAAGGAAAAGAAAGTATGAAAGAAGAAAGATAGCAGGTAAGTGGCCCAGTGGTTAAAGATGTTGGTTAGATCCAGTAACTAGACTCAAAGAGTTGCAAGTTCAATACCAGGCTAGAGCAGTGGTGAACCAAAATTGTTGAAGAGGTGAAGGGAAATAACTGAGGCATTCAGAAGAGGCATGGCACATGGAACTAGAACAATCTACCCCAGTGGACAAAATAAAGGGTTTGGTTTTTAATTTCAATCACCTGAAGAAGGCCGGAGTGTACAACAGCCGAAACGTTGTGAATATGGCAATGAAGATGAGGATAACAATCTGAATAATGTAAATAATGTGTGTACACACACACAATAATGTGTGTACACACACACAATATGCTGAAAAGTTCTTAGACAAGATCACTTAGAAAAATCAGTTTTTCAATGAACAAAATACATAATTTTTCAAGTAAAAGAAACAGTATTTAACTACACTTCAAAACCAGTGTCATACGTTTATAACATTGAAAGCATGTACGCACACACACATACACGTGTGTAGAAATGAAATTATTAGGAGTTATATTTTGTTATATAGTTTAACATTTCATAAGAATTCAAATATTGTGTTTGGTTAGGTTTTGTTGAATAATTAAACTATTTACTTGATAATATCTAAGTCTACTCTGGCTCAGGTTACCACATTTGCTAGAGACATGGTCGCCCTACACATGGCTAGAGATCTGGTTGCCCTGTGCATGATTAGGGATGTGCTGTACACATGGGTGGTTCTTTATTTTTTAGCACATGTGAGTGGGTTATCTGTATAAGGCCTACATGGAGCCTCGTCATAACAACTTCCCCCCAAGAAACCTGAAAAGTAATGGGCTGAGTGGGTTGAACTGCAAGGTAATATGTGAAATGGCATGTATGTTTCATGGCTCTAAGTCATTTTTTTCTTGGCTGAGCCAATATTTTTCAGCACCCCCTCATATATAAAGGGGAGCTGGGTATAGAAAGTAAAGAAAAGCTTGCTGGCTTGATTTCAAGGGACAATAACATTGAAGTGAAGAAGTAGCATAAAAAGGATGCAGCAAAAAATTCATGCATTTCTTATTCTTTTTCAAATATGAAACTAGCCCATGTTTTATAATGGATAAAAAACATAGGAAACAAAGATTAGAAGGGATAAGGGAGAGAATGAGAAGATACGAGTAAAAAAGTGAGTGAAGAGGAGAAACATAAGATAATAAATAATCTTGTCAACACTGGTAACATTGCTTTGGATCCAGTATGTTTTGTCTTTCCTATATATTCTGAAAAAAAATCTGAGAAAGAGAATGTAAAAGGATTAATAATTGGCCAATTTATTTTGGCATTTTTTTAATCATTTTACTCCAAGCAAGGCAACAAAGCCACTGGGATACGAGAGGGTTACTGAGAGTGAAAGAAACAGAGTGTGACAATATAAGTACAGGATTCAAGAAGATAGATGATGATTGACATTGCATTTAAACATTTGAAGATCATTGTTGACAGGAAAGCAGGAAGCCAGAAGAAAGTTCCACAAGCGAGAAATGCAAGAGAAGAAACAATTAGCATAAAACTTAGTTATAACTAGCAATTTCAACAGTGAAAGCTGCAAATCTAGTACTGTGCTTAAAATTGTTAAGTTGAAGTACCAACAAGGAAAGCTCATTAGAACAATTACCATGAAAATATTTATAGAAAAGACAAAGAGAAGCTATGTTATGGTGGTGGGAAAAGTAACTGAAGCTGAGATGCCAGGTAAAGACTGATGATGTAGCCGATTCTTCTTTGGATACATAGCAGAAGCACCAGACTAGATGCGGCAGCAATATTGAAAACACAGCTAAATCGTAGACTTATAAACATGCAAGATAAATTTTGCTGAAAAAAAAATTGTCTAACATGACACAGTGAAATAACATTCCTAGCAACAGACTTAGCAATTGATCAGTAGAAAATGTGAGATCAAAAAGACATAGTTGCTCTCCTGGAGGTTAGCATTAGCCATTGAAAGCAAAAAAGAAGGTTCTTTAAAATGATTAATAGAGAAGTTTTGTTTTAGAGGCATTAAAATTGACAAGCCAATTCTTCCTAAAAATTCAAGTATCCCTGTCTTTCACATAAAGAGTACTACATAGAAAATATTGCCTGATAATTTATGGTCTAAGTCATATCTTAGAGTTGAAAATATTTCAATCATCCCGATGAAGGTTTAAAATTGAACTTTGAAACACTCAGAATAGCTCAACTATGAAATTTGAAAGCAAATGTGTGTGTGTGTGTGTGTGTGTGTGTGTATATACACACATACATGCACAGAAACACATTATGCACAGACACACGCATGCCAAAATGTTATGTCCACAGGCACATAAATACATTATGCCCACACAAATACATTATACACACACGCACGCACGCACACAAATACATTACACGTGCACACAAATACATTATACACGCATGCATACATTATACACGCACACGCGCACACAAATACATTATACGCACATGCACATTATATGCGCATGCACACACATTATACGCATGCACTCACACACAAATACATTATGCACTTATCATTAGAAAGAAGCATGTCTTCCAACCACAAATATCCTGTTCTCCACACAACAATGCCAGAATAAATCCTTGAGACAACTAAATGTTTAGTTCTTGTTGCTCTTCTTTTATTTAAGTTTGGCTAATGTGTCACAGCAACAAATTATGAGAGTCAGTGAATCATCATACTGGGTCAGGAAATGTCGGTTACACAATACATAAGATGCAGTAATGAGCCAAGGGACTAATTACTGAAAACACAACTCATCACAATTCCATGGGATTAAGACAATATTTACCCCTGTATATAATAGCTGATCGTTATGTAAAACTAGTCTATAGAGAGTGCATAGAAAAAGAATTAAATGCAGGATGAAGCCAACTAAAAGTAAAAATCTATTTTGTATACTTGCAGTTTCAACATTTTTTTCTTTTTTATCAACAGCAAGTGTTCACTTATTATTATTAATGCTACTAAAAGAAAGTTAAAAATCTTCAAAATTGAAAGGATTTCACACAAACACTGTTTTACAAATGAACTCTTCCAAAATACTATATATCAAGACAAGATTTCTCGGTCTCTGGAGGAAGAAAACATGTACCTTAGTTTTAATGAAATACTGTCATAAACAAAATAAAACTGTAGGAAGAAAAGTAATGCAAGGATGTAATGGAGTCTATGTATTCGTCTTAATTTAGAGAATAAATTTTAATAAAAAGTGGAGAGTAGAAATGCAGGCTGCAATTTAGCAATGGGAGTAATTTTTCTTCTATGTACCATGTCCCTTCAGTATATTGAAATCGTGGCTCTCCATTTCTTGTCCTTTGTAGCTCTTAGTCAATATTATCTTTTCACTATCTCTCCTAAACCCTGATCTTACAACCATTTACACAATATTGCTAGCTAGGTTATGCATTGTTTTCTTATGTACTTCAATTGGTCCTGTGAGTATCAAATTTTCTAAGTCCTCTTCCATATGCTTTAGAAATTTCAACTGTCACTTTCTGTGTCTTTTTTTTTGTTCCATTTTCTCTAAAATTTTGTTGCTGCTCCTTCCATGGTATTCTCAGCATTACTGGACTTATAAATAGAACTTATTGATTAACTTCTCTAAATGGCAGTAACAGGGCCTTTTCATTGTAGATATACCAATATCATTAACTGCAATCCCTTCTAAAAAAAAATTTTTCTTTTTTAATTTAAAAATAAACATTTTATAACTTGTGGAAACATTAGAATTTTCCAATATATACAAGTGTGTATACACACATTCTATAAAATATTTGTATTGATTTTCAACTTGTGTTTATTACTACATCACATAACCTTCTCAAATAAGGATTTTTCAGAAAGATTAAAATATATGCTTTTTCACTGCAGCCATCATAAATCTGTACAAATTGTTATGAGTCACAATCTAACTAATTGTCAGAGTAAGAAGAACCAAAACAAAAATTTCTAAAGATATTCCATCAGCCAATTTCAAGTGGTTAATACATGATTAGAATCAGAATTTTGAATTTGGTTCAGAAGCAGTAATGATAAATTAGATAATTATGCATCTTTTATAAGTTCAACAATATCTGAAGCTTATCATTTGTGCATGTATTTTACAGATTGGATGTGTGGGTAGTGTTATGGCACAAAAAGTATGGAATACGCAAGCCAAGTTCAAAAACCAGGTGGGTCTGTTTTCTTCACTTTTGCACAAATATCTTTTCGAAAGGCATGAATCATATCTTCTTCCTACTCCAGCTATGGGTTAAATTGCAGGGTAGACAAACCTCTCTAGCATTGGGTAGTAACCAGTCTAAGCGAATGAAAACTTAATTCCAAACTGTAGAGAAGGCAAGCTTTCCCAAGAATACAATTCACAGATAAAGAAAAGGAAGCAATGGAGAGTCATGATCACCCATGTCCTGAAGGAACATGGCATTAATTGTTTTATTTTTATTTTTTTTTTTTACAAGTAAAAGATTACCATAATCTTTATTTCAATATCTCAACACTGATGTGTGTGTGTGTGTGTGTGTGTGTGTCCCAATATACTAGGCATTTCATACTAGTCATTTAGCATGTGAATAGTACAGATTCAACTTAGAAATTTGGACACTTACAAAAATAACAAAAAACCTGCAGAGAATATGCAGTCTACTTAATAAACAATTTAAAAACTGTCACATGAAAAGAAAAAAAAAAGCCTTTAAAATTGTCACAGGAAAAGAAAAAAAAAAGCCTTTAAAATTGTTACAGGAAAAGAAAAAAAAAAGCCTTTAAAATTGTCACAGGAAAAGAAAAAAAAAAAGCCTTTAAAATTGTCACAGGAAAAGAAAAAAAAAGCCTTTAAAATTGTCACAGGAAAAGAAAAAAAAAAAAAGCCTTTAAAATTGTCACAGGAAAAGAAAAAAAAAAGCCTTTAAAATTGTCACAGGAAAAGAAAAAAAAAAGCCTTTAAAATTGTCACAGGAAAAGAAAAAAAAAAGCCTTTAAAATTGTCACAGGAAAAGAAAAAAAAAGCCTTTAAAATTGTCACGTGAAAAAAAAAAACCTTTAAAATGTCACATGAAAAAAAAAACAGCTTAAAAATTGTAACATGAATTGTCACATGAATAAAAAAAGCAGCTTAAAAATTGTCACATGAATAAAAAAAAAAAAAAAAAACCAGCTTAAAAATTGTCACATGAATAAAAAAAAAAAACCAGCTTAAAAATTGTCACATGAATAAAAAAAAAAAAAAAAACAGCTTAAAAATTGTCTCAGGATCTATATTCTAAATTTCTAAAACAATTTAAAATTCATAAGAAACTAGTAAGCAATATATATATTTAATATATAATGTATATCTTACTAGAAAGAAACTAGTTTACCAATGCTGTAAAAATGAACAGCAAAATATATTCTTTTCAATAATTATTATACTACTCTACTCTTTCACGGAATCTATCTTTTTACCTCCTGGCTCTGTAAAAAAATTTCAAACCATCCACTAGTCAGGACAATGTCATCTGACATCACCAGTATAAGGGAAATAACTCTAGTACTGCAAAAAGAGTTACAGAATAACTCTTAACATTTAAGATCTTTCATTGGAACAACTTGTGAGATTAACTAAATATTATTGAGAAGTTAGCCTTTGCACAGCTTTAACCAAAAATGTTAAATTACCAAATGTTGAGGAGGAACCTCCCATGGTTTTAAATGTAAGTACGTAAACATAGGGTGTCCTAACAGTTATCAGTACACAAAAAAGTGAATCAGCAAAGCAAGTAAGAGTTTTAACTAAGCCAGTATATATATATTTTGCACTAACATCATTGAGAAAGACAAGAACTCATTTTCCCTGAGCTTTATCACCAGACATCTTAATAAAATATCTTATCACTAGCATGGCAAGACAGTATGGCTGATAACAAAGTGAATGAGTACTTGGACAAATCACTTTCTTATAATTACATTACTTGTCTAGGTAGTAGCCTTAAGAAGCTGATTCCTTCATAATCAAGGTTGACAATGAAAGTATCTTAATCTAAATAAGAGTTTAATCTGTTAATTTTCATTTCTAACATTTTGCTTAATTTCAGTCGGAAAATTTGAAATGTTTAGAAATTTTCAGCATTTGGTTGTATTGACAGAGTTTTGTAATTTGATTATCAATTTTTCAATAGAAAAAGAATAATTTATAGGATAGAGAGCTAGAAAATAATATCAATTATAAACACTAAATTACCTTTAAAAAATTCTTCCCGCTAAGTTTCGCTAAGAATTTTTATCCAAATTTCTAAGATTAACTATTATTAGAATTCATTCAGTCTCGTCTTCTCATCTTTGTCTTTATCTCATTTTCACTCTCTGACCTTCTTTGGTCCACAAGACATTCTCATTTCTATATGAACCATGTCCAATGTCTTTACCTGTGAATTTCTGCTTTCATTTAACCACCACAGAGAACCATTTCTGCCTGCCATCCTGCTGATGCTAGACTCCACGAGAGCAACACACTATACCTCTTGGCCTCACACTTTCCACTGACATAAAGTAGAGACAACTACATCAAATCAATAGCTGCATCTACTGTAAGGAAAGTTGGACACTGTCATGCCAGAAAGATTTTTCTTGTCAGAATCTATTTTGTACATTTACAAACATACCATTTGTTCATGCATTGAATACTGTTGCCATTATCTGGTCAGGTGCTCCTGCTGTACATCTAGAGATTCTCAGTAAAATCCAAAGAAGGATCTGCAATGTAATCAATCCTGACCAGGCATCTCAACTTCAGTCACTTTCTCATCGATGTGATATGGCTTCCCTCTCTTTTCTACAAATATTTTCATGGCAACTGCTCTGATGAGCTTTTTTTCCTGAACACATAAATTTAAGTGTGCTGCTAGTAGTATCTAGGTCCCCACCCTTTTAATGTTGAAATACCTAAATGCAGCCACCATTTCTGCTCCAACAATTTCTTTTCTTACACTTCCTACCTGTGGAATTCACTTTGGTTTCCTTGCTTCTCTGATAATTACAATCTTCAAGAGTTTAAATGCAATGTCATTCACCATCTTCCATCTTTTTGAACCCCATTCATCATTTATCCTTTCCTCAATCCTCCCTATTCTCAGTTTTTCTCTTTCACTTTCTGTAACCCCCTGCATACTAGAGGCATTACCATCTTGCTTGAGGTGGAATGATTTAAAAAAAAAAAAAAAAAAAAACTTGTCAGTTTTTCCTTATGATACTTGTCTGTGTCTCTACTGATCCAAGGTGTGTTTTCACATTACTTGACTCAGAGAATAAGCTAAAATTTAGCAACACTTTTAACCCTTTCAAACAAGACAAACAATAACCGAGTAGTACTAAATAAGAACTAAATGAGATATCTCTAGACAGTCAACAGAACATAAACAAAGAATAAAGGGTTCTATTTAAAATTCCCCTGAAGGTTATCCAAATCAACAAGCATCTGATGAAGGGCAGGGGGCACAATGACCGAAACATTATGATGATGACAATGAAGATGAGGGCAATAATCTGAGTGTAAATAATTATGTAATAACTTTCTGAGTAGTAAATCTAAGGTCTGTTTTCTCTTAATTAGTGGCACCTATATACATGTGACATCTCTGGAAGGTTTACCAAATGTGGATAGAACCTTGAGGAAGGCTGAACTGTACTTTTGGCTGAAACACTGTGATAAAGATGAGGTAATTGGACTTGAAAACCTGTTTTCCTAAAAAAGGTGTTTTAAAAGAAAAATTTAATAAATTTCACATGAAAATAGAACTGTCCGCTTGGTCAATAAATGCCAAATGTTTCCTCATAGGGAAACAGTTAATATTATTATTACCATATGCACAAACTTCATATTCTGACTGATTCCTAAGCCTTAAGTTTCTGGGGGAAAATTAATCAACTAATTTATGACCTTTCCTTGCAAGCTAACAAGCACCAAGACAGAAAAGAATTATGTTACACAGGGGACGAAAGCAAAGTATATATTACTTTTTTTTTTTCAGTACAGAACAGTGTTAATGTAAGAAAATATATATATATATATATATATATATATATATATATATATATATATATATAATAAAATAAAAGAAAAAAAGAAAATATAAAAAAAAACAAAGATATTTACAGCCTATCAACAATGTATGCAAAAGATCTGTCAAATGAAAATATATTACAAACTCTTGCATATAAATTCCTTAGCTGCAAATATCATTTACAATTGTATATGCATATATGATAATTTTTGCCAACCAGAAAATATTGTTTTCCACATATGAAATATTTTATAAAGAGGGACTATAGAAGAAATTTTCCATATTTTTTTTTTCTCAGTTAAGAGTGACCATAACTTAAAGTTTTATGTGTTTTCATGCTATCATCAGGTAGTCAAGCAGCTGTTATTTGTGAACATGGGTCTTTTTAGTCCCTTGGCAAGTTCACGATATTACAATGAGGGTAGCTGATGTGTACATACATGCATACACCAACTAAACTCACTGAGGAGAGCAAATGCCCATACAACCAAGATGGAAATGCCAAAGAATCACCATTACATGAAATTGTCAGCAAAAAAAAAAAAAAAAAAAAAAAAAAAAAAAACTTACCAGGAAAATGCTCGATAACATGGTAAACTGTAGGGCCTCAACAAAGGAGCATTACATTAAAATAACTCAACAATGCCAGGTCCTCAAAGTTCCCAATATCAGAGCATATCATTTAAATAAAGTTTAAAGTCAGTAATCCTCAAGGAATATGCTATAAAGACACATAATCATTACGTAATTGGCACTTGTTATTTGTTAACAGACATTTTACATTCCCTTATCAAATTCAAGATATTACAACTGATGCGTACAATATATATATATATATATATATATATATATATATATATATATATATATATATATTATTATTATTACATACAAGCTACCAAAGTCATCTATCAGTTATCGACATTCATCAAGCGGAACCGGCTTGGCATTTCAGGTTCTTTTCAAAGTGGACAGCATAAGCAAAGCCAGTTGGCTAATAGAGTTAGGACAGTGATAGCCATTCATTAGACAAATATACAAATGTCACATTTGTCAACATGTTTACATCCATAAATATTGGATAATATGATATATAAATTTCTATACATCAACGCAAATGAATGACAAAGTGGCAAAAATTCTGTGTAACACATTTCTTCCTCAATGACTTCATTGGACTAAAGTAATGCTTAACATTATTATAGTCTGTTGAAGTTTTTCTAGGGCAGTGTTTCTCAACTTTTTCTTCCTTATGGACCATTTTTGGTGTTAAAAAAAATAATTCAGGCCCACATAAGCACAAATAGAAATGCCATGTAACAGGAAATACATGTTATTTAAAAAAGCAAAATATAGTAGAAAATATAAATCCTGATTAATGGCTACACTGTTCCTTGCATCTCTAAGCACATTTAAAATATTTCTTAGGCCTACATTGAGAATCACTATTCTAGAGGATGAAATGTGTTACAAAAGTTCTCCACTTTTTAATACATTAAAATCAATATTCTAACCTAAAAATCTAAGGCAAACAAAAATAATGGATAAATAACAATAGATAATTTCAGGTGACTCAGAGCTTATGACTTATATTAATTTATAGTAGCCAAGAAGCATTTCAAATTTAGAAGCTTAAATCATCAATTTTTATTTTATTTTTTAGTAATGTCTATGATTATGAAAATTTCAACATCTGTATTCAATTATGCTCCCAGACTCTTCACAAGAAATGATTTACTGAGTCATATGATGTCTGATTAGAATAATTTTATTTTTTAATATGCAACCTGTAAAATAGAAAGGGTTAATATAAGTAAATATTTTGCTAATAACCAACAATGAGATTTGCAATCAGTATCCTTTTTATTTAAGTGTTATGATTAAAATGTAATAAAACTGGACCAATCACAACAGCCAAGAGTTTCCATTGTGCTCATACATGCACTATGACTAAACAGAAGACATTTTAAAATAACTATACATATTCCTTTTCAATTGTTTCCTGATAAAATAGTTCATAGCATAAAGTTCAGAAATATTAAGGCACAATTTGAAATGTAGAACTTTTATTTAGCTATAAAAATTGTAAAGAGTTTACTCCATGAATGTTAATTAACACTTAAAAACAAATATATACTACTAATAAAAAAAATCCCTTGACTTTAAATAAAACTTTTACTAATGAATATTGTTTTGAACTTGGTTTTTCTTTTTAAAACATTTTCTTTTTCTTACAGCAAAATATACTTTAACATTTTCCATATTTTATAAACAGTGCATGGTCTATAAAAATTATCTTTTATACCTACTGAAATAAATTTAAAATGTTCAAAGTTTGCAATAAATAAAATAAAAACAATACCAGATTTGTTACAATTTGCAAAATGAGCTGTTTATGTAATCTGTAATAGCATAGATAGGATTTATTAAACAAATTTAAAATTTTCATTCACTAATTTGTGTGACAGCAAATTAAAAAATTAAACTAATCACCAATGGCATTTGAACCCAGAATATGCAGGTAAAGTTTTAGGTTTTCTTACAGCTACTCGCTGACTTTACTACGACTGACCTTTTTAGTTTTAATCATTTTTAGCATTAATGAATTAAATGTTTATAGCAATAAGAGAAAAAAAAAATTATTAGGCAGGAAATTTTTCATATTTTTTATCTAAACTTTATTTTAGAAAAAGTTTCCTGGACTTGGTCTCTGCTTTGCATTGGGAATGAGGAAAACAGGAATCATCAGTGTTGGAAATCAAGGTAAATATAGAAATAAAGTATATTTTTATCTTTGTTAGACGATGTTCCTTCAGGATCGAAGCAACTATGTTTCTCCACATATTCTCTTAGTTTGGTTTATGACATATCAACCTCAATGGGTAATGCTGATAAGATTTTTATTGCTAGTAATTTTTTTTTTTTTTCATAAATGTGTTACGGTGGAGTAATGGATAGCAGCTTGGATTGAGGAATTGGAGAGCCGAGTTCGAATTCTAGCTGAATCCATTACATTCACTTATGTGCCAATACCCTTGGGAAAGGTATGCATCCTCTTCCCCCACCCACAAAGCTATGGATAAATAGCAGAATGGACCAGATTCTATAGCCTTGGATGGCAACTGGTCTACCGGAGAAAGAAATGGCAACCTACTGTGGGAAAAAAATCTGGCTCGTTAGTCGTGTATCAAAAGATACATGATCGCCTAAGTGTGCATCATGCATCGCATATAACTGAACTGTTGGCTATATATATATATATATATATATATATATATATATATATATATATATATATATATATATATATATATATATATATTTAAATGTATTATATATATATATATATATATATATATTTAAATGTATTACTGATATATATATATATATATATATTTTTAAGTGTATTATTGGTAATATTTTTTTTCAAATGTATTGCTGGTAATATTAAAAAAAAAAAAAAAGTGTATTGCTGGTATTAAAACCTATTTTTATACTTTCAGAGTATTTTTACCACTTTTGGGGGTTTAACTATTTGCCCATATCTGGGACCTTGACAAGTGCTACCATCCTGGGTCAGGGTTGACCTGGGAACACCAGCAATTAAGAGGCGATGCCTCACTCCTCAAAGCCTTCTGGCCAAGGCTTTGCTGTCGGATGTAGTTTATCGTCTTATCTTGGACGCAGATGTAGATTATTGTCTTACCCAGGATGCACACTGGGGAGATCTTACGCCCCTGCAAAGGTGCAGTCAACATATTCTACAGCCCCAGCCCTCAGGGCGTAATATTCTCTTACTTTATTATTTTGCCATAACTTCTTAGAAAAGAAAATGACATTGTTTTCCCCATCCCCAATTCAGAGTAGTTCTTCTCATAAACTGGCTACTATGCAACGCTAGTAGGCTCTGTCTACTTTGCTATTTAACCCAATCCAGACAGGGTAGAAAAGTTGGATTCCTGTCTTTCTTAAAGATGTTAGTGCAAAAGTGAATCTAACAGACTAAGTTACAAGTTCAACCAATTCTACTTTCAGTGCTGATAACAGTTGCACTAATTTGCACATCAGGAACAGGGATATTATAAGGTGACATAATTGATCAATGTTGAAGCAAATTAACCACTAATTAGCTAAGCTCACATCCACTATTTGGTCTCCATAAATAGCAAGCAACAATGAAAGTCAATGGATGCAAATTTTTTCTCATGGGGGAAATCAATGGAATACATCTACTGTGTATAGACTTTTGAGTCAGATGCTATTTTGCCAGACTTTCAGTCGCTATCTGTAATAAGAGTAAAAGAAAAAAAAAGAAAAAAAATGGTTTATTGGTGTGAAGTACCAACATCTGTCAATGATATCATGAACCAAATAATAAAATAGCAGGCATTATTTTAAAAAAGTGTGTTTGTCCATCCCTCCACACACACACACACACACACACCTCTCTTATGGCCATATAGCGTTGAAACACCTATTCCTGTACTATCACCGAAGTTAAGCAATGTCCAACTTGGTCAGTACCTAGATGGGTGACCTCTTGGGAATACCAGAGTGCTGTAAGTTTGGATGTGTTAGTGGTGTAATGGATAATGGTTCAGAATTGTTAATCAGAAAGCCAAGTTCTAATTCCAGAAATTTGGGTTTGTTATATTCACTTACATGTGAATACCCTTAGGGAAAAGTATAAATCCACCTCTTGCACCCTAGCCATGGGTTAATTAGTAAGACTTGTACCACTAAATTATTATCGCTAAAAGATGTTCTTATAATCTAGAAACATTTTCTGGCTTTAAATAACCTGCAAAGGGTTGATAAGTCATAGAAAAAAAACTAATCACCCATTAAAACATTCAACTCTCTCTTTGAACAAAACTGATATTTTTTTTTTTTATTATGTTTTTCTTGCATGCATACAAGTGTCTTTCCTGGACTTAATGAATGTAAAAATAGTCTAAATGTTTGTTGGCCATTTTCAAGGATTATTTTTTTTTTTTGTTATCAGTCAGTTATGTGCCATGCGTGATACACGCTTAGGCAATCATATATCTTTCAATACATGACTGATGAGGCAAATTTTTTACTCCCACAGTAGGTTGTCATTTCTTTCTATGGTAGATCAATTGCCATCCAAGGCTATAGAACCCAGTTCGTCCTGCTATTTACCCATTGCTGGTGGGGATAAGAAGAGGATTCATACCTTTCCCAAGGTACATAAATGAATGTAATGGATTTGACTGGAATTCAAACTTGGCTCTCCAATTCCTCAATCTGAGCCACAATCCATTACTCCACCATGCCTCCTTTTTTTTTATGCTATTACAATAAATGGTGTTTAAGTGCTGTTGTAGACAGTTCCAAATAAAAGTGCCTTGTCAGTCTTGTTCATTGAAATATGTATTAAAGAGAGATTATTGCCAAAATATACAATTTTTATATGATAGGATAAGGAACAAATTATAAGTCTAACAAGTTTTGTTATTTTGTAGATAGTGTTAGAGAGTAAGATTATGAATTTTGTGTTTTTGATGTTAGAAGTGCTGTAGACACTGCTGACAGCATTAGCATAAAAAAACAAAAAAACAAAACAAAAAAAAAAAAACACAATTTATGATCTTACCCTTCAACACTATCTACAAAATTTGAAAATAAATTAGTTATCTCCAAGACTAGGTTCTTTAGCACCACCTCCAAGTTAATCAAATATATAGCTAGAAAGATAAATAGATCTAACACCATATCAGATGCTGGGATTTATGCAATATAGTGCTAGTAATGTAGAAACAGTTACATTGGTGAGATATTTAAAAACCCACATCTACAAACATAAGAGAGTTCCATGCTGGGACAACCCTTTAAACTCACTTGTAATACACAGAAACTAAACTGACTATAACTTTGATTTTATAAATGCCACCTTAATTTTAAAAAAAATAAATCAAAAAAGGACATAATTCTTTACACAGGAAATACTTGAAAGGGAATCCTGATAAATATTTCACCATCTATAAACACCTGTCAAACACACTATATTACATCACCAACTTTTATAAAATCCATACTTAAAGAATCTCAGATATGTCTACCTACTACTACAACTGGTTTTACGAGAAAACATCCCCAAATCAACGTGTGGACAACCACTAAACATGCCTACTAGATACACACACAAATGAATATATATATATATATTATCATCCAGAATATGATTCCTTTACTCACATAAATTATACACACAAATACTGTTTGACAAGACAAATGCATGTGAAGTCTGTTTAACTAATGTAAAACAAACACAAAAATTAAAAATACCAGTATTTTTTCTCTTTTTCGCTATATTTCATTTTTTGATGAAGCTTTAATAAAAGCAAAATATGTTAGATTTATAAATGTTTCCTATTTCTCCTTATCCTATCATTCTGACAGATTCCATATAACTTTATTTATACATATATATATATATATACACACACACATATACATACATACAGGGCAGTTGTCTGTGTGTCTGGCGAAAATGAAAAAACTATATTAATTACCAACAAAGTAAATATATATATATATATATATATATATATATATATATATATAGACTCAGTATCACCCAAGGTAGCTTTTTGTAAAAAACAAAAATCATCATTGTATGATTTGTATTTACAAAGATATTTTAAAATTAAAATTTAGAATTAAAAAGTAAAAACAAACTGTAATAATTCTTATTCTTGTTTGTTATTAACATTTGTTTTTACTTTCTAATTTTGCTGATACTTTTCAAACGCTATACATGTATGTATTGTTTTAATTTTTATTCTCTTGAATTTATTTTCACATCTATAGTAAATAAAAGCATAACTTTAAAAATTAATATTAAAACAACAAAGTAAATTTAAAAGAATATTAAATACAATTATTTGAAAAAGTTTAATATTTATTTATTCAAATAAATGTGTGTGTGTGTGTGTGTGTCTAGCTAAAACATCTAAATAAAGTAAATAAAGTTTTAGTTTTAAACATTAAATTAAAGAAATAAACATTTCTCCATAAATGAATGTAATTACTATTTTAAAAGAGACTAGAAGCAAGATACATTGAGAATTTAGTTTTGAAAACTGATTATGTTTACATTTCAAGTTATATTTGTATTTGAAAAGAAAAAAAAAATTTAGTTAAATAAAAATTAAGAGACACATGGTTTATGGTGAACATTAGTTGTGTTGAATATTTGTTTTATGAATTTAACTATATTTTATTTAATTTAAAGTGTATTTTTGAATAAAAATATGGGGATGCTCAGTCCCCCTATGCCACCCCCCACCAACAAGTGTGGTATTGGTAGTGTGATATTTTCCTAAATTTAGTTATTTTGTAACAAACCAAAACAACAATGCAGTTTATTTTTTAAAGATTGAATAAACAATTATTTTCCATAAGATGGCTGAAAAACATAAATTGTCAATAATAAACTATTATTCAGAGATCTCCTGAACAACACCAGGTATCCCCGCTAGTGTGTGTGTGTGTATATATATATATATATATATATATATATATATATATATATATATATATAAAATGGTAATTTTCTGAGCTTAAAGAAGCAAAATGTAAAAGTTGTAAGAATAACTGAAGTGGTAAAATAAATACAATTAAAATTCTCTTTCAGAATTATTTGTGGAATTAATGGACTAATTGTGCCTGATTCTATGTAACAATGCATGTCAATGTCAAGAATAATAAAAAGCAAACTCTGGAATAACCTTAATGATACTTTAGCCAAATTATAACAGTTGTTTATAAACAGACTGAGTGCACTATTCAATTTAGTAATATTATTCAGCATTTTGTTCAATGTGTCTCTTAGTAAACAGGAATTTGTGTTTGGCCAATAAAATAAATATAATAATAAGTACTCATACATTTTACTGAATAAAATAAGAGCAGAAATACTGTCAATATTAACAGGCATTGTTAAAATGAAAGAATTCAGAACAGAGTTAATCTCAAGATAGTGTTCTGATCTCAAAGTCAGATCAGGCTGCAAAATTGAATAGGGAGGCAGGGAGGTGGAGAGGTAGAAACAAACAATTATTGGAAAATGAGAGAGAGAGAGAAAAAAAAACTTGCCATAACAACAACCTACAAAATAACCACAAGAAATTTATCATACCCACACACAGGAGAGTTTCTTTTTGTAATTATAGCAAGTATTCATTACCTGGGAGGAACAATAATTTGAACAAGGTAGAATTGCTAGAAGAGGCAATCTTTACCCAAAGTGAAGACAGGAATAAATGAGATGGAAGTTGGTGAGGGCTGCAGGTCAGGAAAAAATGCTTCCAACAGAGGAGAGCAAGTGAGTCAAAGTTAATGTCAAAAGCTAAATTAAGTTTCATTGTGTGGACAGAATAGAAGTAATTATAAAAACTGATTTGTGTTTCAGAATCAGCCAATTGGGGTCAAATGGGATATAGTGGTTGCAGGAATGGTGGGAAAGGGTTGGGCAGTTTTAACCATATTAATTCTTTCATTGTGAACTGGCCACCCAACCACGCTTACCTAAAAATCAATCATGTGATATTCCAAAATTATTTTGGACCAACTGTTGTACATAAATGTATATAGAAAATTATGCCATTGTCATTTCACATTCTGCTTGGCTTATCTGAAAAGAGGCTACTCACCAACAATAGTGTCTATATATAAAAAGGTTTGATATAATATTTACAAGTCCTTTTAAATTCTTACTTTGCTTTCAATGTAGATATTTACAGGAAAAATAAATATGGAGCCTAAGGTAAAGAATGCATGTAGAAACATAGAATTAACCACTGCCAATGCATTGACTTAATCCTGGAGATAGAGAGAGGAAAAAAAAAATTTAATCAATTCCTGCCAAAAGGTTTAGTTTCTACAAGATGTTCAATGTTCCAGGCAAAAACATTAATTGCAATGTTAGAGTAAGGGAGGGGGTGTTATAGATATCTACTTAAACATGTATACCCATTAAAATAACCTTTATAATAATAAATAACCACAGATTAAAAAAATCCTACTATTTAATCATAGCTGAGGGGAACAAGAGATGTATTCATACCTTTCCCATTCATAAGTGTTGAACTTGGATCTCCAATTTCTTAATAGGAGTCACTATCATAAACTCCACCTTGCCTCCCATAAACTAAGAACTTATAAAAGCTATGGATTTATTGATGTACACTCTTAAAAAGGTACTTAACGTTGCTTCCACTTGTATCTATTATCTTAATATGTCTCAGGTTGCACAATGAGATAATGTGCAACCTTCATATGCAGCAAAAGTATCAATGAAGCTGCAACTGATGCTGTCAGTTGCTATAAGTATTTGCTATCATGATGAAGAGATGATGACTTGCAGCAGAGTCCTTGCATAAAGAGGAGAGAATATACTGGGTAGATAAATTAACAAAGCTGAAAAGAAGAGTGAGGGAAAAAGTTATTGTGGAAGTGAAAAAGAGACTCATGAAGTTTAATAACTTGTTTTATTCAGGAAAGGAAATGTCTTTTCATTGTCACAGTTATCTGAAAGTATCACTTTTCTAGAGACTTCCTCCACTAAATCTACCCATCTACTACTATTACTACTACTACCACCACAATTTTCTACTTCCTGTTAGTATCTGACATCTGTGATGCATGTAAAAGTTCTTATATGCATCTTTTGCTAAATGTATATAGTTGGAGCAAAGATAAAGAGGCTTAGTGTATATGCACACAATTATATAATTCAGAGATGCCTGAGCATCATTGTTAGCTTGGGTAGCAGTGAATAAATTTTCTTTTATCAGGAAACCCAAAATGAAAAATAGTCTAACTTACATGATAAAGTTGGAGACCATATAGAATATGGAGTGAAAATGATTTCTATAAAATTATACATAAAAGAATCCCCAGCAAATGGTAATGGTAACAGGACAGAAGTAGTCCACAAGGACATGAGGAGCAAAATAATATCACAAATAGAAATCTCTACATGCAATGGCAGCACATAAAAGCAGTTCAGCAATTATTCTGTTGAAACAGAGCAAGAAGATAGTAAAAATTAGATGTAAATTTGTTTAGGCCATTCCAGTGGCCAATATGATACAAATATAGTTTAAAAGTAAGCTAAATTTATGGGTAAAAGTGCTCAATAGTAGAAATGGAGCATATGTAAATATAAAAGTTGAGACTGAGGTCAACACAGTGTTTCATGCATCAATGCAATCTTCAGGCCATGAAGATTGGTGTTAAGCTCACTATAAGCTCATGGTAAGATATTAACTTGATGAAGACATCATTGTCACTAATGTCTTACCATTATGGGGGACGTATTTCTGCTGCACCCAGTATAAGTAAGGAAACCAGCATCACATAACCTAATGAATATTTTTGTGTGTGAGAAGGAAGAATAGAGAAACGGAGGGAAGAGGGCGTGGAGAGAGAAACGGAGGGGAGGGCGTGGAGAGAGAAACGGAGGGAAGGGGGAGCGGAGAGAGAAACGGAGGGAAGGGGGAGGGAGAGAAACGGAGGGAAGGGGAGCGGAGAGAGAGGGGGGGAGGCGGAGAGAGAGATAGAGAGAGATAGGGGAGGAGAGAGAGATAGGGGGAGAGAGAGAGATAGGGGAGCGGAGAGAGAGATAGGGGGAGCGAGAGAGAGAGATAGGGGAGGGGAGAGAGAGAGAGATAGGGGAGCGGAGAGAGAGAGATAGGGGGGAGGGGAGAGAGAGAGAGATAGGGGGAGCGGAGAGAGAGAGATAGGGGGAGCGGAGAGAGAGAGATAGGGGGAGCGGAGAGAGAGAGATAGGGGAGAGGAGAGAGAGGGGAGCGGAGAGAGGAGGATAGAGGGAGTGGAGAGAGGGGATAGAAAGAGCAAACTTATTCTGAAATAAAATTCAAGAGGCAAATTCAAAATGTTTAGTCACACAAGATATCAATGTTGAGAACTAAAAGAATACTGGAATAATACATGTTTGTGATACTCTCAAAGGAAGAATGAATTACAAGTAGAATTTACAGAAAATGAATAAAGAAACTTGGGTTCATTTTTATCACTGTCATGTCATACAATAATCAATATTGTATTATTCCAAAAGTGGTCTTAACTTACTTTCATCTAATGAATGAATAAAGAATAAGACCAACCAACAAGTGGGGAAAAATGTGTGAATAGATAAATGAATTGCATATTTGAAAAGTTGTATGGCTTTTGTAGCATGAGAATGAATGATTAAAACCAATCCTTCATCTTTAAAAAGGATGACAGTTTGTTTGCAGATATGATTCTAAAAATCAATTTTGAATATTCTGTCAGAGTCCCATGGGCAGGAAACATTTTGTTTATTGGTTTACTTGTAAGTTTTACTATCTCTATGAATAAAGAAATGTAACTCTGCATACCGTTTCCATCATTTCAATAAACTGACCATAGTAACCAAATCCAAGTTGGAAAAGCCATCAATTACAAAACAGCATTGAGGAAAAGATGGATAGATTGGACTTCAATCAATGATCATGTTCCACAAAAGTGATATTTTCATTTATCAGTTTATCTCCATTGATTTATGTACACAAATCAAGTGTTTTGTAGGGGGATATATCTCATAAAATAATCCATCCCCCTACAAACTTTAATATTGCTTAATAAAAAAAAATATATAACGGAATTATAAGAAATGATCTAATTAAGATCAGTTGCTGGCTTTGATAAATTTAAGAAGTTCAATATTATTCTTAAAACAAAAATAAGATTGTGCAACCTATTTAATCTGACATCTTTTTCCATAAGTCTAAATTATAAGATATAATTTTTGAGAGTGAAAATTTTACTGATATATGTTAGAAAATTTCCATGTTTTTATCAGGGAGGACATAGGAACACCAGCAATTAAGAGGTGGTTCCACACTCCTCAAAACCTCCTGAACAGAGGCCTTGCTATCAGATGTAGTTTGTCTCACCCAGGACGCGGATGTAGTTTATCGTCATACCCAGGACATGACACTTGTACACTTTCACTTATTTTTCAAGTCTCATGGGAGGTTCCTTTATTTTGATTCATACTGATTGCTTTAATGGTCAGAGTGTGTACGACTTTGCATGTTGTGAAAAAAAAAAAAAAAAAAATCACCAAACCTTAATGATGAATAATAATATCAATAAGACTTATCAGTCACATGACTGGTTGTGATTGTAGAGTCACTGCACAACTAAAAATCTGACCAACTCCCTCTCCCATGTTTTGGTAGGTATTCATTTACATTTTGCAAATCTTTGAGAATATTGGATTTGGTGGAGTCCATCTCTTTTCTTATCAAACAACAGCCAATGTCCTCTGACTTGAAGGCTTTGGTCCCAGATATGTGGCAGTTGATTCTATCAAGAGAATCCTCTGCTCTGGCTATTCTATAGATTCTTGTAAGCCATTTTAGAAAACTAATAGAAGTAATAATTTTGTCTTGCTTTCCATTTGGGGTTACAAGTGAAAATGTATTCCTATCACAGTGGCAATAAACAAATTTAGTTGAATGGTGGTGGTCGGGGGGATTAGTATGACTATTGTTTTCCAATACTATAAACCATAATTTATATATATATATATATATAAAAACAAAACATGTAATCTTTATCAGCCATTGGTATCATTGCTAAATAATATTCCGTTGTTTAGGGTAACATGAAACATTAACTTATTCAAAGCAAACATAACAGACTAAAAATACAAAGGTGAATCATTTAGGAATTCAAATAAAAAAATATACAAACATAAAAGCTATCTTTTACAAAAGCATAAATCAGCTATTGATTGTAATAAGTGATCATAATTTTGATTTAAAGAAGGTAGTGCTAATCAACAGAGAAAGTAATTCATTAAGGTAAAAATATATTGATTTCATATTCTTCCAGGGTGGTTAATTTATATCCAAGATCATACAAAATACCTCCTTTCCTATGAAAAAAGAAAAAAAAGAAACTGCTATTACAAATGTGAAATATTTAAAAATGAGCAATAAAAATGAAAATGGCAGAATGAAATAGGCTAGCTGATGATGCATCTAGATACATCGGACACCAAAAATTTAAAATCAAGCAATGATATATCTTCAGTGTTTCTCAATGTAGAATTGTAACCAATATTTGCTGTATTAGGATTCCATCAATAAGAACATCAGGAATCTTTTTAAAGGACAAAAGGATCTAACACTGGCTTATTTTTTCAATTTGTCATTCAGTTGCCCACTATTAGTTTGATACTTGTCTCTCAAACAGTGGACATAGAAATCAATACTGTTTCCATCTACAAGCACTATCCATGATAGTGAGCACTCTCCCACCTTAAATGTAGTTACTTTGGAATACTACTCATGCACACACACACACACACCATTAAATTTTATATATATATATATATATATATATATATATATATATATATATATATATATATTATTATTATTACATACATACACACATGTTTCATTAAAGACGACCTACAAGGTACTGTGATTAAGCTTTTTTTACCTAATTTTTCTTGTGTTTGAACAAGTGTTTTCTTTTTTGGACACAATGTAGAAATGCTCTTGAAATTACAGAACATTTGGACAGTTTCTACAGACTGTGTCCAGAAAAGAAAACACTTGTTCGAACACAAGAAGAACTAAATAAGAAACTTAATCAAAGTACCTTGTCTGTTGTTTTTAATAAAACATGTATAAATGAGGGGTTGCTGCCTAAATACACAATTATCAAATTATATATATTTCTTAAAGAGTCTTTATTTACATACCATTAAATAATTATTGTTAAATTATGCTGCTTCTTCAGTGAAAATGTCAACCGTTTGTCGTTACATTGTATCAAAATTCTGTTTCAAATAGACCATATATATCCACTGAATTTTGAATGTGTTCTATGACATCTTACTTAACAGATTATTTTGACTGGTTGAACCAATTATCAACATATCTTGTCTAAATTCTTTACATTTCTATATCACCCTTATATTTATCTTTCTCTTTTCTTTTGAGATGAGACTATATCTTATCTTTCTTTTATTTTCAACTATATCTTGTTTGTTTCTTTTTTTTTTCTTTTTAGAGGAGACTACATCATGTCTTTCTTTCTTTATTTTCTTTTTTTCATGGGAAAAAGATTGTTCGTAAGCAAATATTAAAAAATGGTAATAACCCTCATTTACTACCGCCTGATGAGATACGATGATATACATAGAAACATGAATGCATTTATATAGTGGTTTTACATATGTTTGAATGTAATATCCTATAATAAAGAATATTGCTCTACTATTGGGCACTGTTTTTAAATTAAATGTTTTGAATTTATATTTGATTTGTTCTCATTTCCTTTAGTTTATATATATATATATATATATATATATATATATATATATATATATATATATAAAAATCCCCAAGAGGATAGAATCCAGGTAGAACTCAATGTCCAGGACAGAGTAAGAATATAATATAAAAGGCTCAAACACTAATATTCCATGGTTATAATTTCTTACATTGGAATTGTAATCATGATCCAATTCATCAGACCTACAAATTCAAAAAGAAATAGAGAAAGAGACAGGTGTATATATTCTGATGATGATCTAGAAATGTCAATTATTCATTAATGAATACAATGCCATTTAGTTTAATATTCAAGAAATATTGAAAACAGACAAGAAAATACAAAATGTTTGACATTTTCTAAGTACAATTTCAAATGTATTTAAATATTGGAGTCATTTATTTTTAATAGCATGAGTAAACTAATACGATAGCAAACTCATTCTTTCTTTTTAATTTGTATAAAAGGGCATTTGTGTTAGTTGGAATCCATTGCAGATAATTAAAAAAGAAAAAAAGGAAAAATTTTATCACAAAAGGATATAGGTTGTTTTTTCTGTTTTTTTAATTTTGTTTTTTCTGTTAATTTTAATTTTAAACAATTGGAATAATGAAATTCTTAGTAGGTAAATTTAGTTTTTCTCTTTACAGATTTAATCTTATGATAAATTATAAAATAAACAAAAAATATCAACTGATGTCTAAAATGTATGACATTTTTTTCCTTTGTAAATTGATTGACATTGATTACAAAAGTAAATAAATCACTTCTATAATGCCATCATCAGAGCTGTTTATTTTGCAACATTCATTATCCAGGGTGTAGCAGAAATACCTTCCGCATAATGGTAAGACATTAGCTAGATGAAGACATCATTGCCACTAACGTCATGCCATTATATAGGAGGTATTTCTGCTGCAGCCTGTAGAATATGAAAGATATAAATCTTTTTTTTTTTTCCTACTATAAAATATTTTTATTAGTGATCTCATAATATAGCATGGAATTTGATTTATCAGTATTCAATAATTTTCATCTTTTTGTTGTGTTTTTCCACCCTACACCTGCAATATTTTGCCTGGTTCATTCTCCAACATTTGTTAGGTGACATTTTTGTTCATGCCTGTGTAGTTGCATTATCTTGTGAAGTGTAGTTGACAGAATAGACTTGCTAAAACATTGCAGAAAATAAATAACAGGACAAAAATAAAACTACTGAATACCAATATTTCAAAACTGACAAAAAATTGATTTACTAAAGTTGGCAAATAACACAAAGCCATTATATCATGACTCATACTAGAATTCTTAATTTTATCTTTATGTAACAAGACACATACTTAACATGAAAGTTATTAAATTATTATCCTCATCTTTGTTGGGTTTTCATCTGCACCAAAAGTTTTATTCAGGTTCAACTAAATTAAGAAGCCACAAAGCAGAGAGCTTACATTTACATATATACAAAGATACATAAAAAAACAAAAATATTCTATTGTGTTCCAGGACACAATATGCATTAATCTAGACTAGGCTAATATATAATCTTTGATATGGTCACTATTATGAATATAATCAATGCTTTCCTTTTAAATAGAAGCAAATCACTGACATTCCAGTCAGAAAATTCAAAGATAAAATACTCTTAAAAAAATAGTTACTTCAATGACTTTTCAAGAAACAGAAAAAGCAAAAATGTTGAAAATAATGTTTTTTTTTTGAGGAGGGGCGGGGCAGTTTGCTTGTTTATATACATTTTCTTTTTCTTTTTTTTTTTTTTCACCCCAAGCAATGCAAGAGTGCCACTAGTGTGCAGGGTGGTTACAGAGAATGAAAGTGAGAGAAATTACTGAGTATAGGGAGAATGAGGAAAGGATAAAAGATGAACTGGGTTCAAGACAACAGAAGATGGCAATTGACAGTTCATTTAAATTTTTGAAGATTGTAGTTATCAGAGAAGCAAGTGAGGGGTAGGGAAGTGCAAGAAAAGTAACCATTAGAGTAGAAGTGGCAGTTACATTTAACTATTTCAACAGTAAAAGGGTGGGAGGTTTCTCTGTGGTGGTTAAAAGAGAGTAGTTTAGTTTTGGAGGTATTAAAATTTACAAGCCATTTTCTGCCCTAGCTAACCACTGATTGGAGGTCCTTTCCGAGAGCAACAGCCAGGTTAACTTTGTCAGTGCTGATGGATTTACTATTGAGACAGGAGTAAATGTTAGTGCCATTTGCATAGATGCCTACTTGGAAACTGATGACATCAGGGAGATCATTGATGAAGATCAGAAACAGTGTATGAACCCAGGACAGAGCCTTGGGGAACATCAGTGTTCCTGTGAAAGGATCTAGAAGCGAGCCCATTCAGAACGACCATCATTTCACGATTTGATAGGAATGATTGGATTAAATCAAATAATTGTCCTGTAATACCATAGCCCTGAAGTTTATGTAGAAGACCAGCATGACAAACCCTGTTAAATGCCTGTGAGATATCTAGAGCCACAGTTCAAGCTTCACTGTTATTATTAAGAGCTTGATATACATGTTCAGTTATGGGTGTAAGCAAACCAGTGATAGACCAAGCAAAACAGAATCTGTATTGTTTGTTAGAGAGTAGGTCTTGAGAGGTAAGATGCTTAACCACTTCAGCATTGATTAAAGCCTCAAAGACTTTGCTGAAAAGCAGTAAGAGATTGATAGGGTGGTAGTTAGCAATGAGGTTATGGGCATATCACTCAGTAGAGCCTCAATTCTAGCGGGGAATCAGGTGTGGGTACTCTAGATGAGTCGAATTGATTGAGGATTTGCTGTTGTTCAGCACACTCTTGCAGAGCTGCCAATAATCTCTAGAACCAAACTTACAAGATACTATATGTCATTTTATTCTATCAGCAAACAGTAACTTTGCTTCATTGAAGGCACACTTACACTTATTACAAGCAGAGACAAAGAGGCATTTGTTGCAATCAGACATGTATTTTTTATAAAATAATGAAAGTAAATTTCAAATTAGTGAGCAACATTTGTACATTGCATTAGAAGTCATGAATAATGACTTCCCTGAATATGTAATTGAATGGGAGGTCTTAGAATTGGTGACAAGAAAATTCCTTCTTTCATATTTTGAAGCAGGATAGAAATGTATTATTTTATTATGGGGTTGGTATGGTATGAAAATTTTTCATCACCAATAATGCATATAATTGTGTGTTGATTGATTGATGTGTTTTTTTTTTATGGCTTATCAACCTTCTGCAGGTTATTTAAACACAAAATATATTTTTAGATTGCAAACAGGTTTTGGAGATAATAATGGTTTTTACAGATACAAAATCTAATTAACCCATAAATGGAGGAGAAGAGTGGGAATCATTCTGTTTCCGAAGGGTATTTTTACGTAAGTGAATATAACTAACTCAACTGGAATCTGAACTCTGCTCTCAGATTTCCAATCTCAAACCATTATCCATTACACCACTTGCACATCCAAACTTACAACATGTGGTATTCCCATGCAATCACCCATCTAGGTATTGACCAGGCTCAATGTTGCTTAACTTTGGTGATTGTATGAAAACTGGCATTCCAATGTTATATAGCCATAAGACATTCATGTGTTGGAACAAATGAATAAAGAAATTCTGCCTATTGTTACTGAACAATCTATTTGGTGAAACTTCAGTAGCAGTAAGATATAGATCTATTCCAGTTTACATTTTAAATGGAATTTCATACAAACACAGTGCACCAGATAATTGATAATAAATAATATACAATTTTGGAAATGACTGCATGGCTCAGATTAGGTGGTTTTAATTTATGTCAGTCATCATGTCTATAATAGCGGCCTTCAAAGAGTCCTTCATTTTAGAATGTCCAGAGTGTTGAAATTAGGAGAGCTAAAAGAAGTGGCTTGATTGTGAAAACACTAGGCCAAACACTTGCGTGTCACAGAGTCCCCATGCCAAGAAGTGGTGCTGCATGAAATGACACTCATTGGTTGTGACATTCAGGACTATCAAAAACACCAAAACTTGGTGTATATCACCATACCTTCCACCAGAGAATTTGTACAGAGCTAACTATTGCTTGTCTTATTAACCTGGCCACTTTCAAGAAGCTGGCCATCTCCAAGTTGCTGTGGTTGGCTGCTAATACCTTGAGTAATATGTTCCTTTCCATTTCTTCTTTCAGATTAGAAGTTGTCATGTTAATGCTCTCTGTACACTGAAGAGAAATGAGTGTTAAAATATGCACAAACCAAATAATAATAGTATTTTAGTATGTCTTCTCTTTATGGCTTGCTAAGAGTCATCCATGCAAAAGTCTGTTTAGTTCATTAAGTAAAAATAAAGAAACTCCATTTTTATTTTCAACATTATCTTTATTGGATAGCATATTTATCATTTGGTTTTATTATCAGATCAGCCTTTCAAGCAACTGAATTATTCCATCTTTACAGAACTAACTTTGCCAGCAAAGTACCTTTTACAATTTTCTAAAGAACTGAAATATTTTCAATCATAGGATTCTGTAAATAAATGGTAATATACCCAACAAATGTGGCCAGCAGGCTAAAACTTTCCAGCTAAGCCATAAGAATTTTTCCTACTTTTTTCTTGAAAACATGTGTCCTAAAATTATTTTGAGAATATTATGCTTTTTCTTTTAATTTCAGACATTTTTCATCAATTGCTATCCTTCAACTGGTCTAAATTGGATAATTACTGGTTTCAATCATTTAATTCTTCAAATAGAGCTTATAGAAGACACACAATTCCAGCATTATATATATATATATATATATATATATATATATATAAAAAAAGTATCATATGCAGATGAAGCCCTTTGGTTTCATTAGTCAGGACTCACTTCAATTGTCCCACAATCTTTGTTCCACATTGTTGTAAAGGATACACTTTTTATTGACCATCACAATTTATTTAAAAAAACAAAACATTTCAATGATGTTTAAGTAGCAACCTGCACATAGAAATACTTTCCAGTACTGTTATTTTTTGTCTAATTTATATGGGTCTCAAAAACAATAAAATGGTGCAAATGCTGTTGGCTACCATGTAATATTCTCAAGTAATGTCTTTATATGACCAGTATAAATACAAATGATGCACATGATCATGAAGCATCATTCAGAGGTAAATCTCCATTGAAATTTGCAAACCACTTTTGACACATCTGAGGATTCATACTATCTGCTTTATAAAGTGCACAAACATTTTTTTTTTATTTATAAACTTTATAATAATTAATAAAGCATAAAATGCGAAAATGTTTTTCTTTTATTTTCAATCATAGAATCAGTAAAACAAAAAAAAAATTCCAATTTTGACAAAAAAAGAAAAAAATCTTTTTTTGAATTAGGTTACATAGCACTAAACTCTTAATGCCACCTACTGACAAAACATAATTAACTTTTTTGTTAATGTTTAATTTGTTTGAATCCTGCATATACTCCTTTGGAAAATATGGTGTACCTACTGCAGTGCAATATTTAGGAAGCTGAACTTTAGACCAATTCACATGTAGCCTTGAGCCAAACTAACTTATACTTAGTAAATAACTAATCTTGTGATAGTTATGAAAATAATCCAAATTACTAAACATCAGGGTTTTTTTTCAAGGGTAGGGATAAGGGCTTCTTGGTCAGGCCGAGATCTTTTTAGCACCCTCTTGTATATTGGTATATAAATACAAATGTGTACACATCTCAACAGTTGTAGACATGAACACACACATACTGTGGGTTTATATGCCTATGTCCATGGGATGGTTGATGATAATACATGGGGAACAAGCAAGCTTGAAGATATGCAAAGTTTTGAATCATATGGCATCATGAGTAACAGTCAATTCAGAGCAAGTAAAAGCAAACATACTTTGAGGGTGGGGGAGAGGTTAGAAATGAAAGTGTTAAGTTGTAAATATCTACAAAAAAGAAGAAAAGATTATCACTGGCAGTGAATGGGCAGAGAAGGTAATTTGGTTGGTTAGATTTTGTTTAACTGCATGTCACTCCTGATGTGTATTAGAGGGGGTAGAATTAATCTAATCAGTTGGTCAGAACAACATCTGTCCTGCAGATGAAACAGAAGGAATTAGATCATACTTACAATCAAATATTGGATAATGCTTAAACAGGATGAAGAATGATTTGACATGAATTCATACAGATAATTTTTTTGGTTTTTAATGCCATGTCCCTTCAGGATTATAAGAAATCATGGCTCTCCACAGATTCATTTTTCTTTATTATCTGTGAACTGTTTGTTATACATTCTTGGAAAAATAGTGGAGTGGATTCCCATTGCCTTCTCCACTGTTTGATATTCAAAATTTTCCTTCTCTTAAACTGGTTGCATCCAAAGCTAGAGGGCCCAGTCTACCTTGCTATTTAATTCATAGTTGGGAGAAGAGATGTATTTATGTCTTTCCCAAAGGCATCTGTGTGAAATTGAATGCAGGAATCTAGACTGGAATTTGAACTCAGCTTGTCAATTTCAATTTTCTGCTCTGATATCTGTTACACCACACACAATAATGTAGAATCTGATATCTGTTAAACTATACACACAATAATGTAGAATCTGATATCTGTTAAACTATACACACGATAATGTAGAATCTGATATCTGTTAAACTATACACACGATAATGTAGAATCGGCTACAATACCATGTCTACAAAATTATTATCATGCACACATTATCTTGATTATGAAGTCAGCTTATACATGAATCTATATGGTAATTTGCATTACTATAAAATGTCTTCATGTATAGTGCAAACCCAGAAATTTTTGCATTGATTTTAATCTACTCCGCCAGAAACATTTATCTGTGTTTAGTGCAACTGGTCAGCAAAAACTCATGATTTTTAACCTCTTCAAAAAAATTTACCTGTGTATAATGCAACCCCCTATTTTTTGTGTAAAAAAAAAAATTGCTTATAAAAACTCACATTGTACTCAAGTATATATGGTACACAATAAGACCTCATTTTTATCTTTACAAACAGATTACAATCATTTCTTCATCATAATATTAAATTAAGAAGACCAAGTTTCTCACATAGAAAAGTAATTTAATAAAAATACAGTTAGCATTGTGCAATTACATTTTGAACTCTTCAAATTGAACATTATTTAAAAGAGTATTGATGGATTTTTTTATGGCTTATCAACCTCTTGCAGGTTACTTAAATCCAGAAAATATTTTTAGATTGTAAGAATTTTTTGGAGATAATGATACAAGTCTTACTAATTGACCCATAGCCGGTGGGGGAAGAAGAGGTGGATTCTTACCTTTCCCAAGGGTATTTGCATGTAAGTGAATATAACAAACCCAAATGGAATTGGAACTGCTCTCTGATTTCCAATTCCGAGCCATTATCCATTACACCACCCATACATCAGAGCTTATAAACACCTGGTATTCTTAAGCAGTCACCCATCTAGATACTAACCAAGCTCAACATTGCTTAACTTCAGTGATCTTTAGAAGTGTAGAAATCAAGTTTATAAACAATGAAAATCACTATTCATCATAAATTTTATATAGAAAAAACAGATGCATAAAAATAGAGCTAATTACATAACCACAATGTCACGCCTCTGCTCTCCACCTAACCCAGTCACCTGTGATTTAAAAAAAAAAAACCCAAACGGTGTGGTAGCTGACTGGGGTGAGAAGATAAATGATTAGACTCAAGTAGTTAAGTTGAAAATGGCCAAATGAAGATAATCCATAAAGTATTAGCCTTTGATTGCTGACACGTTTTAGCACCAATTTTCACGTGAGTTGAGATAATCAGGTCAATCCAAATATCCATAAGTGTTGAAACAGACACAGAAAAAGATTACACATCTCCCTCCCCCTGTTCTATAGAATAAAGCCTAAATTCTGATTTGGAGAAAAAGAAAAAAAAATTTTTTATACAGCTTGAAGAAAGTAAACCAAAAAAAAGCAAAAAACATTCCAGTCTATTTTTTAAATTAACAAAAAATAGAAAAAAAAAATTTATAACTGTGACCTCTCTCTTTTTTAATGTAACCTTTAGAAAAAACAAATTTTTTTTTTAGAAAGTATTTGGATGTATATCTTCATGGTGTTCTAAGTAGAAACTTAGCTAAAAGATGGAATTTTACCTGGGGCCAGATGTATGAGTTCCAATTTTAAAACAGAAAATCTTTTTCATACTTCTCAAAATTCATATCCACTATTTAATAACTTTTTTGTATAATGGTACTGAATGTGCCATAAAGAGAATTTAATCAAAGTATTGAGTGAAATTCTCCAAAATATGATTGTCATTTTTAATTGTGTAATTAAGAAACAGTTACTTGTCATTCAGTGACTAAGCTTAATGTTGACTCAATTGTGATATAGATTTACAAAGTGCTAACTGTAGGCTAAATGAAAACTTTGAACTGTCATTGAAAGTGTATAAAACATTCAAATAAGAACCTAGCTAAATAGGATAAAAGTTTCAGCAATAATTTTATGGGATGCGATGGATAAATTGTCACCATTTTATATTTTTAATTTTGTGCATATTCATTGTTTGTTTTTGATTTTGTCGACTGCACAGTATAGCAGGATCAGTTGGTCACTGTCTGTGAGAAAAAGAGCACCATAATGCAATTCACTCTGCCAGAATTTTGGAAACAGCATGCTCTACTGCTTGGCATTTGCACTGGAAGCTCCAATATGAACACTTCAGAGTGTTTGGATGTCAACCTGAAGACAGTGCAGAGGATTCAGAAACAGTAGGATGAATCTAATCTAGTCATGGCCATCTGACAATTTCTGCAACCACATCACCCCTTACATCAGGCCACCTAACTCCACAGACTGCAACCCTCTTGATTATTATGCATGGGGGCTCAGTTGAGCGAGAGACCAACAAAACATCTTGTAATACCAAAGATGAACTGAAGGCAAGGATCATGGCAGCATTTACCAACTTAAACAAGGAGAACTTCCAGCAGAGTTGTAGGAGGTTATGAAGTTGTCTGGAGGCTAATGGCAATTTTACTGAATAAATTTACTCTTTAGTGTTTAAAGATATTTTTGTGTAATTTTGTTAAATATATCTGTTAAAATGAGATGTTGGTGTTATTTTCATTTTTGCATCACAACAAAATATCCATCACACCATATATTATATATATATTATTTAAAATATGATTTCTTCGCTATATAAGAGTTCTCATGTTTCAAAAACGAGAGCCAAAAACCTCAATATAATTATTAAAATTAAATTGGGTGAACGTATCAAGCCCTGTTTCATCCTCAAGCTAAAATTTAGGAATAACCAATCTTGAAATTTATGCATCTTTATAAGCATGTTCATTCGCAAAATTAATTACTATGGAAACAGGTGGGGCGACCATTTTGGTAAGGGGTCTAAGAGATAATTTTTATCCACATATCAGTCACCTTCGGAAAGAGGTCAAGTTGAGATAGGGTGGGGGCATCCATTTCAAAGCGAATGATGGCATTCATGTGTGTACATCGTCTGGTCAGTCAAGGCGAAAGATTACTTTTGGCACCATAATATGCCGTTAAGAGAATTTATTTATCCTTTTATTTATTTATTTTTCTATCTTGTGATTGGGTTAAGCTTTTAATATTTATTATTTTCCTTTTAAGGTTTTTGACTCGTTTTTGAAACATGAAAACTCTTATGTAGCGAAGGAATCATTTTATTTAAAAAAATAATTACAATTTAAGCTCTACCTCTGTATGGAGCACTGTTTTTTAAAAATAAAAACAAAAATACTAAAGAATTCTGGATTATTTACCTAATGTGTTTTTCCTATTTTTCTACATATCTACACACACACACACATATATATATATATATAGGGGAGAGAGAGAGAGATTTATAATTTGTTATATTTCTGGAGGAAAAGTTCTCAGTATCAAAGACCATTTATAGATAGTATGGACAGAGGAAGTAACATTGTTGCATGGTGACTGTCAGTTCATTGCTTCAAGCATTCAGGTCATATAGATTACTGATGAGAATTATTGGAAAAATCAGAGGTTTGTTTTAAGTAACAGCTTTTCAGAATAAGCTTTGGCAAATTTCATCTCATTTTTTTTTTTTACATGTGGATTTGTCAATATATTTTAGCTTATTCTATTTATTTAAAATATTGTTCTCTTTATTATTATAATGTTATGGATACAGACTTTTCATATTCAAAATATATAATATTTCTAGTATAAATCATGTAAAATAGCCTTCTTTTGTTATGTCATTCTTGAATTAATTCCTGACCACTGAGAATTTTTTCCCCCTCATTTTCAGTATACAACTTACCAAAATATGCTAAAACAAGTATTTTAGATAAAAATTACAAAAATTCCATAATCAATCATCTATTTCATTTTTTCTGCTGCCTGAAATATTGTGTTTGTGTGTGCAGAAAATAACTAAAGCTAAACAAAGTCAAAACCTTACATACGTATATGAAGTTGAAATATTATTGGTGTTTTTCTAAGCATAGCTTAAATGTAGCACAAGGCCATGGAGTACCCAATGAGGATTGAATTCACTGCTCAGTTGTAATTGTTGATGTAGCAAGACAAGCTTGTTAACTATTATACCACATCAAAGTGCCCAAGGTTTAAATACTATTGAATGTAAAATACAACTGATTATCATTTCATTCTCAATTTTATATTGTGTGTGTGTGTGTGTGTATGTGTGAATTAAAAATTTTGATGTACCTGATTTTGATTAATTCTTTAATAATGAATCAAAGCTTTAATCTGCAGGATAGTAGTCACATGGATCAAAGTGTTAGTTTGTAAATTTAGTAACACAGTAATTCCGAGTTCAATCCTAAAGGAAAATTTAAAAAAAAATGTAGTCAAAAGTTTAGACTCAGTGAAAAACGATGAACAATAACTGAGCATTAATAAATAAGAACTAGATGAGTTATCCCAAACCATGGACAACAGAACAAGAAACACTTACCCTCATAGATTAAATAAAGAGTTCAGCTTTAAATTCCTTGAAAGTTACCTGGAGAGAGAGACACTTGAAGAAAGCTGGAACATTGTGATAACAATGACACAATTACAAATCCTGTACCCACTTAGGTTCATAAGGGCACCACATCTATGGCATCCATAGCAGCTAGTGTTTCCTGTCAATCCTCTCCAGGCTGGTTTGAATTCAGAGTTTTCCTTCTCCGTTGTCAACCAAGGCTGGAGGACTCGAACTGTCCTACTATTTTAGCTTAGGGGAGAGGAGATGGACTCCTACCTGTAACAAGGGAATTAGTATGTAAGTGATATGTAATGAACTGAATTGGAATTTGAACACAGCTCCGCGATTCCTCAAATCCAAGCCACTATCCATTACTTCACTGTGCCTCCAAATAAGGAATGTAAATAATATGAAGTTTTCTATAAAAGATCATGTGGCATTTTTTGTTTTAAAGAAATTGTATCAGTTTATGTTACTTTTCTCAATCCTTAAATTCAAATGTAGGAATGAATGCAAATATATTTGGCATAGTTGGAGACATTTTTCAGTACTAGATCTTCTCATGAGTCATTATTTGCAATTTATATTGGGCAGTGTTAGTATTCTTTGTTGGTATATCAAGCAGAGAAAGTATTTTACACACACACACAAATCAAAGCAAACAAATTCAATGCTCCCCACCTCCAGAACAGAATTGTTTGAATAATCCTTAAGATACGAGCCAGGACACCCCCCCCCAAAAAAAAAAATCAATAAACTGATTAAAGAAATCATACATTGAAAAAACAAATATAAAAACCCAAAGAGCTTAAGGTGGGCAGCAAGAGAGGGGGGGAGGGGGGGTCTTGAACCAAAAGATATGAAAGTGGTGTGAGAGGAAGAGGAAAATAAAACTGTTATCATTAATTACAAGACGAAAAAAAAAAAAATATACAGCAATCCATTGGCATATTTTGTTCTCCCCAGAGTCTTATTTATGTATACTATAAATAAGTCAAAGCTCTACAAGGGAAACAGAGAAGTGTAAACTGGATTTACAAAATAAAGGTATCGGGTTGAAAATGAGAATAGTGCAGCAGGCAATTTGGTTAAGTGCCAAAACACTGTTAACGTAGGAAAAAGTTATGAAAATAGATAAAATGGATAAAAAATAAATCATAAACTTTAGTGACAGTACTAAGCTTTACATTCTATATTCATCATTACTATTATTATGAGTTTTATCATTAAATGACTTAGTAGCTACAACTAGTAACAAGTTCTCATTTTTTCTTCCTCTTCGGTATTCTTGCTCAATTGAGCGATACAATACTGTGGTTAGCACTGCCTCTCCATTCTTATCTACATTAACTGAATCAATTTTGCAACTGGGCAATGGACATGACTTATGACTCACTGTCTTAAGACTTAAACTAGATCCTGATTCTTTTCATTTTGTTAACTATTACCGCAGATTTTGTTTTTTTTACTACAGTGAAGTTTCTATTTCTCTCAAATGATAACTATTAAAACTGAAGACATTGCATATCTTCACAAAGTTCAATACAATAGTTAATATTGCAGAATACTTAATGAATAATCCAACTTTGCCTTGTAATTCACCAGATATTTTTTCACCATAATCAGTAAAATGCATTCAGATTACTATCTAAAAATTAAGACCATTTATATTAAGTTTAAGCAGAGTTCTCTCTATAAGCTCTATAAGGAATGTCTGTTGAATCTAAATATAACCTGTCTATGATTTATATTGCTGATTCTCACATAGTAATACTTTCTTTCCACTTTTAGTCATCGTGCACAGGTTTATGTTTATTTTTTTTATCCTTGATTGGTTCTGAAGAGCAAGGAACAACAAATAGGTAGCCCCTTTTTTTATTATTTCTTTTTTGTTATATTTTTCAATCCACCACTTTAGGGTAATTTTTTTTACTTATCCTTGCTCTTCTTTGTTCTATTTATTTGTGTATATACAGATATAGACCTTGAAAATGTTTATTTTTAAAGTCATAATAAAATTTTAGCAACTCCCACACTTCCCTAGATTATTTACAAGAGTAAATGTAACAAGGGCTGAAGTTGTAAAACAATAACAATAAAGTCACATTTGGTTATAGAAATGTACACTGAATAGATTTCACTTAGAGGATCATTGAGTTGTCAGTCAGGCAAAACCAATTTATATAAAAGCTTATGACATTCATAATTTTTTTTGTTGTTGCTTTTCTATATATAGTTTTTAAGTCTCTAGGCTCTTTCAGCTTAATCACAAAGGCTAATCTCAAATACTATAGTACAAGAACTCAAAAGATATTAACACAGAGCAATTTCTATAAAATTTAGTTTCACAATTTTTTCTTAATGGATATCTATCAATATAAGATTGTAAGCAAGCATTGTTTTCCAGTTTAAGTTGGTGAATGTTGCCATAATCCTTGCCTTCAGTTCATCTTTGGTATTACAAGGAGTTTTTTGGTCACTTGCTCAACTGCGCCCCACACATAATAATCAAGGGGGCTGCAGTCTGTGAAGTTAGGTGGCCAGATGTAAGGAGTGATGTGGTTGCAGAAATTGTCTGACTGCCATGACTGGATTCTGCTTCTGTGACATTGTGCAGAGTCCTGTTTCCAGACATAGGGTCTTCCAGCAGCCACCCTCTTGGCCCAGGGCAGCACTACCTCCTCAAGGCATGATGTAGGCCTCCAGGTTGAGTCAGAGGCCCTGTGGGAAGATGAATGGAGGCATAATGTTGCCATCACTAGTGATCACTCCAAACACCAGGATGCTGACTCGATATATCATCCAACTCTTTTAGAATCCTCTGCATTGTCCTCAGATTGACACTCACTGTTGAAATGTTCATATTGGAGCTTCTAGCATGAATGCCAAGCAGTACAGCCTGCTGTCTCCAAATTTAGGGCAGAGTGAATTGTATCATGGTGCTCTTTTTCTCATGGACAGTGCCTAACTGACCCTACTATACTGTGCAGTTGATAAAATCAAATAGCTCAATTTACAAGACACAAATTCACCAGGCAACTGAAAGTGTTTTTTCACTAGAGGAAAATAACTAGCCTAAATTGAGCTACTAGGGCCAAACCCATTTGGTCCAGAAAGGGGAGACACGTTAATCCAACAAAGCATTAGTTTTTATAACCAAATTGATGTAAGTTCAATCCCTATACTGAGTAACAAATATTGTCCAAAGAATAGAACATATAGTGATTTTCCAAGTGTAGCTTAGATATGGTGCAAGGCTGAAAGTATGAAGCACCCAGTGAGGATCGAACTAACTACTCTGTCATAATTGTCCTAGCAAGACAAGCTTGCTAACCATTACACCACCTCGAGATACCCAAGAACTTAACAATATATATGACAATGATTATCTAACACATTAATGAACACCAAACCTCTCCTTTCTTTTCTGAAAAAAGTTTTCTTTAAAAAGATAAATTATTTTCTCCAGCTACTCTAAAAGACAAGTGTAAAATTTTCAAGATAAATTTGAATTTTTTTTAAGTAGGGAATTATCCTTACATGCCTTTCAATTTAGACTAGGATACTAGTTTTGGTTATTATACTCAACATTTTGGCTGTTGTACCCTCTAACCTACTACAGGTCATTGTACTAGATAACCTTCTTGAAATTTTGAACAGAACCTTTAAATGAATCAATATAAAGTCTTTGTAGTCTGTTGGTTTATTACCAAAATCAGAGTATATATGACTTTTTAGCACTACCCAATCCAGAGATTGAACTAAAAGCTGACAGGAAACTAGATACTTTTACCAACACTTTAATCCACTAGGTTATGTATCTCTGTATCAATTCAGCTTTCAAAACAAACTTCAAAGTAAGAACTACACTGAAAGCCTAATATTAGATTCCACAAGCAGGAAGCAAAGAATAGAGAACAATAAAAATCACTCATGTTAGTCAAGTCTCATTTTCAGAGGTTATGTACACTAACTGTATCATAGCAATTTGTCACATTTGTTCTTGGTAAGTTTCCAATTACGATGAAAAATAAGAATAGAATATATATTTTAGGGAAAAAATTGTTCTTTTTTTTGTAGCATACAAATATTTTTCATGTCCCAACAATATAAATTATGATTTGACATTGAATGGTTAGAAATGGCATCTACTAATAAGAAAGATATTTTTAAATAACAGAAAAGTATATCCACCCTGACTTTTAACATGAAGGAAGGAAAAAAAAATAACTTAAACATTCCCTAGAGACTGACAGGTATGCAAAAAAAAAAAGAAAAAATCATTTTCTTTATATAGCAAACAGACAAATTTATATATCTCTGAAGGAAATATTATTTCTAATACCTATTATTTTTGAATGATTTAAAAAATGAATAAGTAAAAAAAAAAAAAATTTTTTAATGATTGCAAAGCATACAATTATTAACTATTATTCTTAAGTGACATTGAAAATCTGGATAAACTCAAAGCAGCTATGATGGATTAGGACAACTGGAAACCATGCACTGAGATGTGAGTGGAGACTTGGCCAAACTAACACCTTTAGCACTCTGTATTATTAATATTACTTCCCTTTCCATGGCCTCTCAATTGCAATATCCTTATTGTCAATTTCACTCAAAGTTGTTTTCTGTTGCCATAACAGGATATGACAACACAACTATGAAATTCAAACACACTATTGTTCAGAAATCAGTCATCTTTAGTGGTATTATAAACTTTCTGTACAGCAAATAAGGTTAACTTCATCAATTGCGTAATGAATTAAAAGAAATCATTACTAAATCAAAAATATCTGAAGGTCAGTTGTTAATGTATAAACAAGGAAGACTAAAATAACAGGATCAATTTTAATTAAATTTGAATAAATAAAACATTTTCTTCAAATATTTCTTGATTTTAAATTAGTATTTTAAGAAACTGTAGTTGTAAATTGTCCTGGCAATTAAAAAAAAAAACAAACAAACAAAAAAAAAAAAACAGATGCTTTCATCTCAGCCCAAAATAGGATTATGTATTGCACTGTTTAGAAAATTATGACCATTAAACAAGTTTGACTTTTTTTCTTTTTTTGGCCTCCATTAAATATTTCCTGAAAGTGTGAAAGTGATAATTTTTGCCGGAGCTTTTGAAATAATGTATTGTTATTACACAGAGACTGGGAGAGGGAAGACAATTTTCTTTTTTGTTTTTTTACCACAATATTTTGACTGCTGTGCCCTCAAGTTTCTCTCAGCTTACAGGTAATATGAAAAAATTTAATTACAAATGTTAGCATATATAAAAGATACACATACACACTTCAGCTAATTAATACCAAGTCATGTAGCTAGTGTATGCAATGTGTGTGTGCATATATATGTGCATTATAGTGATTAGAATTGTAATAATAGTAACATCTGATGAGAATATTAGACTAAATTTTTAATACAAAAAATAATGGTTTATTCATTTCTAGACTGTCAATTGAGGGTATATGGTTTTGGGTCTTTCTTCAAACATCTCATCTTGTTTGCATGTGCAAGTTCAGTTGAGTTCACAAACATCCTTTGAAACTTAATTTTGCTTTTTGTGGCTTTAAGTCAAATTTCTGAGGTGATGCCAAGTACAAAACTTACTTTGCCAACACTTATGGTGAACTCAGTACATATTAGGGTCACCACAGATCAACTCTTCTTATATCAAAGTTTCTGATAGGCATTAAATTTGATTCACACCTCTGGTATTTCTTGGCATGAATCACATACTACAGAATGTTAGCATTCTATGAGACTGAATTTCATAAAGGTCAAAGGCAGTGACTTATTGATATCAATCTGAGAAGATGAAGTACTGCAAAGAAGTGCCTGAAATTCATGCTACAGAATTACAAAAGTGGAAACTGGAAGCTGACAATGGCTGTGCTATCCCAAAGTCACATGTCATCATGACCAAAGGCTTTAGCATATTAGACTTGTTTACATACTGATCACAACAGATCATCTGATCTACTAAAAAGCCTAAAGTCTGTTCAGCAGAGTTGTAGTATAAACAACATTTTAGCTTTGTGGGTATTGAAGAAAGTAAATGAAACAGGTTTGATTTGCTTTGTTTTATGCCATATCAACCTCAATGGGTCATTTAATGCCGACAACTTTTTTTTTTTCTGGTAATATTTTTGCTGTGTCAAAAATCCATTTCTATTAATATTTTTTTCCTCAAAAATGTATAGCTGGTAATATTATTTTTTCAAAAGCGTATAGATGGTAATATTTTTTTCAAAAATGTATTGCTGGTAATATTTTTTTTTTCAGAAATTTATTTCTGGTAATAATTTTTTTTACAAAGTATTTCTGGTATTAAAACCTATTTTTACACTTTTATAATGCTTTTTACCTCAGTTTCAGGGTTAACTATTTGCCCATAGCTGGGACTAACAGGTACTATCTCCTGGGTCAGGGTGGACCTGAGAACATCAGTAATTAAGAGGTAGTTCCATGCTCCTCAAAGCCTTCTGATCAGAGGTCTCACTGCTGGACGTAGTTTATCGTCTTACCCTGAACATGGATGTAGTTTATCATCATACCCAGGACGGAACTGAAACAGGGATTAAGTAGCCACCCCAGCAAACAAACCTACAAGCAGCCATTAGACACACACAAAGTTCTTTTGAAGTAACCATAGATTTCTTATTATTGATATTAATATAAGTCAAAAAAAAAAAAAAAAAAAAAAATACCTCAATATAATACTCGGCATTTTGATACATGAGAAGTGGAGACCAAAATTAAAGCTTAAATGACTAAATACACAAGAGAATTGAGATATGTTTCTGGGAACATAACAGCCACAGAAAGGGTCATGTGGCTAGATATGTTTGTTGAATTTAACTGAGGAAAGTACTCTCAAAAGTACCCAAAGCAACTATAAATCTTTGATTCAACAACTAATTTATCATAAGCTATATATAAAAAAAGAAAAAACTCTTAACATAAAAAGAAAAAAAAAATAAGTATATTAATAAAAAAAAAAAACAAAAAAAAAACTAAATACCAATGTACAAGCTGAAGTAACAATAGTCTATAGCAATGTTGGTTAAGAGTTCAATACTTTGATTGCAAATGGTCATGATAGTAAAATAATTCATTAGTACTGAGGGTAAATTGGTAAGTATTGTTTCATAAGAATCAATTTCATTACTGTTTTGAAAAACAGATTTCTCAGTCACTACAATCTTAGCCTGCATAATTCTAGGGTCAACTGTTATCTATCCTACATGTCCTCACAATCTGGCCTTATTATCTCCTCTTTCATCCATACAATGATCTCATTCAGTAACCAGTTACCTTGAGTGGCACATGTAGTGGGTGAACATTTATTAAAAAAAAAAAGATAGAGAGAGAGAGAGAGAAAAAAAAAAAGAGAGAGAGGAAAAAAAGAGAGAGAGAGGAAAAAAAGAGAGAGAGAGGAAAAAAAGAGAGAGAGAGGAAAAAAAGAGAGAGAGAGGAAAAAAAGAGAGAGAGAGGAAAAAAAGAGAGAGAGAGGAAAAAAAGAGAGAGGAAAAAAAAGAGAGAGAAAAAAGAGAGGAGAGAGGAAAAAAGAGAGAGAGGAAAAAAGAGAGAGAGGAAAAGAGAAAAAGAGAGAGAGAGGAAAAAGAGAGAGAGAGAAAAAAGAGAGAGAGAGAGAGAGAGAGAGAAAAGAGATAGAGAGAGAGAGAGAGAAAAGAGATACAGAAATAAAGAAAAGAAAAAAATGTTTATCCCAGTTATTTTACAAAATCTGCTCAAATTTTTTTTTTTATATTAACACATTGACTGCCAACTACAAGATAACTTGTAGTTAACAGTTTTTATTATGATGCTGACTGAGTTATGCCATGCTTAGCATTTTCTGCTACATTTTCATATGTGAGCACCAACAACTTTATTTCGCAGTGATATTTTAATGTGCAAACAATGTTAACACTTAATTTGAAGCTATAAATCAACTCATTAAAATATTTTGTTGCCCAAGTTGGCTATTATAAAGTTGGCATTTGAAGTCAGATTTCATAAGTGCCCTCTGGCAGTCAATGTGTTAAATTCCTTCTTAGTCAGGCTAATAACTTTTTCAATTTCCCAATGTGAGTGTGTGTATGTATATATATATATATATATATATATAAACAAATGTTTGGAGGTACAAAATTTATAAATAGTTTTAAAAACTAGGAAACCATTGATTTTAATATTAAAAGTCTCTAGAGCCCTTTCAGCCAACATCTCATCAGGAGACAATCGTTGGATTAGCGAAATGAATAATAGCGATATTGAAGAGCAAAAAAGAGGGGAACGCACTAAAATAACGAACAAGTATATATACTTGTAACGAGGAAGGGTTATCGTGTAAATAAATAGCGAGGACAGTTAAAATAAAATATCCCCAACAGATTTAGAGACCTTATAAATTCTTTCTGCCGGCAGAGAGAAGGTTTTCTAAATCCTATACAGACCGATTCCAAAATCTTCAAATGATTATTGGAATCGGCTGTATGAATAATTCTAAACCACTCTTTTTTTATACAACTTGGCACAAGCTATATTCTCAACTAAATGTTGAGCAATAGCGATTCCATATTCATGGGGGAAGATAGCATATTCTATCTATCTTACCAAGTCGTATTTTGGAAGGAACGTGCTGATTAATTCTAGTTTCCAAATGCAAGGTTGTACGCCACACATAACCAGCAGCACACTGGCAATTAAATTCATATACTAAATTACTCAATTTGATGTAGGGCAATACATCCTTGCGAAAAGACGGAAACGCAGACCTAGTTTGAAAAATGCTACGTAAAAGCAACTGATGGGAAACAACCGAAACCAACTTGCTAACCTGCTTAATTAAGCCCTGACCACTATCCCCAATCCAGGGAATCTTCAAATAAACCGGACATTTAGAAGGCCCTGGATTTTAGGGGGAATGAAATTCCTTAGTTTTCTTACTTATAATGTAGTCAATAAGGGCCTCCGGATAGCCGTTACTAAGGAAAATCTCCTAATGTTCCCAAATTCACGGTCCAATCTAATAGGGGAACACACTTTAAGCGCTCTATAAACAAGATTAATTTTCCTTGATGCAGGAGCAAATGAACGCCAATTCAAATAAAGTCCAGTAAAGGTGGGTTTACGATAAATGCTAGTAATAAAACCACCTCTACTGCGTTCAACAAAAACATCCAAAAAAGGCAGACAGTTGTCTTTCCCCTTCCATAGTGAAAGACAAAGGAGTTGAGCTCATTAAAGAACTCAACAGCCTCACTTTTATTAGAGAATGTTGCAAAGGTGTCATCGACATATCTAACGTAAACAAATGGTTTAGACACTTTGCCGAAAAGTAACATTTCATGGTAGCCCACAAAAATATCAGCCAATGCAGGGCCAAGGGACTGCCCATCTGGACCCCATCCACTTGACTATACATAATATTGTCAAAACTGAACTCCACCAACTAGTACATAGTATCATGAGTTCTATAAATATATCCTTAGGAAAAGGAGGTGGAGCAATGTTACCTTCATATAAAAAAGTCTGCACAGATATCAATAGTTTCCCTCAATGGTATATTAGTAAATAGACTGGACACATCAAAGGAACACATAAAATCAGTCTCAGGGCAAGACTGTATGGCCTGTAGGCGCTCAACAAACGTGAACGAATCAGGTATACAATGCTTAGCAAAAAATGTTTGGACCGGTTGTATGACCTGCAGAAGCCATTGAGCCAGAGAATGTTGGGATGAACCAATCATTGAAAGTATTGGTCTCAATGGAACGTCCTTCTTATGAACTTTTGGAAGACCATAAAGCCTTGGTCTAAGGGAACCAGAAGGTCTAATCCTGTCATAAGTCTCTTTAGAAAAGTAACCTTTTCTAAACAAGTATAATAGACGTTTCTGAATTTTAATTTCATTTCTGTACGTGTTGTCACAAGTTTCAACTGGACCAATTTTTTGAACTTTTCTGAATCATTCAAAATAGTCAACATCTTTTGGATGTAATCTACCCGTCCAGTAGAACAACACCAGCACCCTTTGTCCGGTTTACAAATATAAATATCATTATTAGATTTCAATGATTTAACAACCTTAAATTGAGTTTTTTGACCAGACAAAATCAAAAGAGTCAATAGAAGAATTACAATAACGATAAGCCAAGTCTTTCAACCTTGACTTCAATGTAATAACGTGATCCGATGAACAAGGAACATGGTGTTTAAGTTGGGAGAACAACACCTCAAATGCTGCCAGTGTCTCCTCTTTATCAATCTTAATCAGAGGAATACAAAATTGCAAGCCCCTCGACAAGACTGCACTTTCACTCTTTGAAAGGTGAAAACTAGAGTAATTGAAAATATGCTTACCTTCAGTACCAGAGTCACAACCATATCTGGAGCGAATAAGCAATGTAAGCTGTTTTTCAAATTTCGTGTTAACACGTTGTTTGGCAAATGCATCACCATTAGCCAAATATTTACAGAAACGAAAAAAGTCAAAGAAGGACAAAAAACTTTTAACTTTAAATAGACAACCATGTCTGAAGTTAATATAAAACTCAAGTTGCTTCAGCGACTTAATCTCATCTTGAATAAACGCCCGCTAGATTGTCAAACTAGGTCTAACCTTCGAGTGAAAAATTCTTTTGGAAATGAAGAGTGGTGCTACGTCTTGTTCTAAACAGGAACGTAGGAAAGAGATAGATAGTCTTAACGACCTAATTTTACTCTTTAATCGTAGTAGATTATTCAATTCTTTAATTTGTTGATGGGAGTACCTCTTCCTAAAATAAATAAACAAATGTTTGGAGGTACAAAATTTATAAATAGTTTTAAAAACTCAACTCCTTACACAATGGTTTGTCTTTCACTATGGAAGGGGAGAAAGACAACTGTCTGCCTTTTTTGGATGTTTTTGTTGAACACAGTAGAGGTGGTTTTATTACTAGCATTTATCGTAAACCCACCTTTACTGGACTTTATTTGAATTGGCGTTCATTTGCTCCTGCATCAAGGAAAATTAATCTCGTTAAAACCTTGGTGTATAGAGCGCTTAAAGTGTGTTCCCCTATTAGATTGGACCGTGAATTTGGGAACATTAGGGAGATTTTCCTTAGTAACGGCTATCCGGAGGCCCTTATTGACTACATTATAAGTAAGAAAACTAAGGAATTTCATTCCCTAAAATCCAGGGGCCTTCTAAATGTCCGTTTATTTGAAGATTCCCTGGATTGGGGATAGTGGTCAGGGCTTAATTAAGCAGGTTAGCAAGTTGGTTTCCGGTTGTTTCCCATCAGTTGCTTTATTAGCATTTTTCAAACTAGGTCTGCGCTTTCCGTCTTTTCGCAAGGATGTATTGCCCTACATCAAATTGAGTAATTTAGTATATGAATTTAATTGCCAGTGTGCTGCTGGTTATGTGTGGCGTACAACCTTGCATTTGGAAACTAGAATTAATCAGCACGTTCCTTCCAAAATACGACTTGGTAAGATAGATAGAATATGCTATCTTCCCCCCATGAATATGGAATCGGCTATTGCTCAACATTTAGTTGAGAATATAGCTTGTGCCAAGTTGTATAAAAAAGAGTGGTTTAGAATTATTCATACAGCCGATTCCAATAATCATTTGAAGATTTTGGAATCGGTCTGTATAGGATTTAGAAAACCTTCTCTCTGCCGGGCAGAAAGAATTTATAAGGTCTCTAAATCTGTTGGGGGATATTTTATTTTAACTGTCCTCGCTATTTATTTACACGATAACCCTTTCCCTCGTTACAAGTATATATACTTGTTCGTTATTTTAGTGCGCTTTCCCCTTTTTTGCTCTTCAATATCGCTATTATTCATTTCGCTAATCCAACGATGAGATGTTGGCTGAAAGGGCTCTAGAGACTTTTAATATTAAAATCAATGGTTTCCTAGTTTTTAAAACTATTTACTTTATATATATATATATATATATATATATATATATATATATATATATATATATATATATATATAAGTAAGATATAACTACATACTCCCAAAAATTATTACTAATGATAAAATACATGTGACTATGCACATATAAAAACTAAGAAAATGGAAATGTTGCAAACTTAACTTTTATGCCATTGAATATCTGTCTCATCATGCATTGTCCCAACTGGAAATAGGGAGTTGATTTTGAACATTCATATCAAGACAATTCATTACACACCTTAATTATCAATGTAACCAGCATATTTAAATAATTTTTTCTTTTGTTTTATAAAAATATAAAATAAAAAAAATCTTAATCCATTTAACTGCTTCACAATGTTTGAGTTAAAGGAAAAAAAAATTCTGTATCTCATTATTGATCTGGAATTCCAAACATTTCCAGATGACTGGTTAAATAGAAGGCATTTATTCTCTATAACTGAACTGATACATTAGCTAACAGGTTTGGGGGGATATAGCTAACTAATGAAATTATTGCTAAATTCCCTACACACTAAAAATAAGTTCACACAACTAGTGGAACTGTGACATTTTAAGTTACACCTATCTGTATTGCTCAGGGTCTTATAAATCACTATGGTTACCAACCAGAGGAGTCTGACTGGTCAGCAAATACTTAAGCCTACAATTGTTGAAATTCTCACTCACACAAAGAGGAGGACAGAACAAATTCTTAAGGCACAAATTGGTTTAGTAACCCATAGCAAAACTGCTACAGGCAAGTCTGAATTTTTATCAATTTCAGACTTATGATCTAAGCATTTCTGACTTTTTTTTTTTTTCTTTTAATTAATTTGCCCTAAGAAAGGCCACTAAGACACAAGTAGCTACTGGGAATAAAAGAAAATGAAAATACTTTAGAGGGAACTGAAAACCCAATCCTAAACTGGGAACAAGTGGCAAACCTCTACTCCTGTTCAAATGACCAGAGAGGAATGTGACCCAGACAAAAGGCAAATAAATCAACTCCTATTGAGAGAGAGAGAGAATTTAAAAAAAAAAAAAAAGTCAATAAATAAAATTTCAGAGATCCGATGGAGACATTAGAAGTATAGAGTTAATGTAGACTTTAGAAGGAACCAGAAACCCAATCCTAAACAGGAAACATGCTAAACCTTTACTACTGTTCAAAAGAATGGGGAGGAGAGTGAACTGGATGATAAATGAACCTATCTACACCTATTTTGAATTTAAGAGTATAATGCAAAAACTTACAGAATCATGTAATTTACATTTTGAAGTATTCCAATTACAAAATTCAATAACTTAGATTCCACCCTCCCTTTTTCAATTATATATTTTATTTCTTTTTTGGTATACACCGCTACAAAACTCAAAGTATTTCCTTTTGAATAAAGGATTTTTTCAGATAGTTTTATCATTTTGTAGGTGACAGAGACATGTAGGCAAAATGAGAAGGTGTTCTTGTGCGCATATATGCATATATACAGGGTGTAATGGATAAATTGTCTAAATTATGCAAAAATGAAAATAAGACTAACATTTCATTTTAACAGATATATTTACCAAAATTACACAAAAATATCCTGAAATCTCCCACAACTCTCCTTGTTTAAGTTGGTGAATGCTGACTTAATCCTTGCCTTCAAGTTCATCTTTGGTATTACAAGGAGTTTTTTTTTATCTCTTTCTTAACTGAGCCCCACATTTAATAATCAAGGGGGTTGCAGTCTGTGAAGTTAGGTGGCCAGATGTAAGGAGTGATGTGGTTGCAGAAATTGTCTGACTGCCATGACTGGGTTCTGCTTCTGTGACATGGTGCAGAGTCTCGTTTCCAGACATAGGGTCTTCCAGCAGCCACCCTCTTGAACCAGGACAGCACTACCTCCTCAAGGCACTTGATGTAGGCCTCCATGATGTTGGTGAATGCTGCCTTAATCCTTGCCTTCAAGTTCATCTTTGGTATTACAAGGAGTTTTTTTTAGTCTCTCATTCAATTACACCCCCCCACACACACACACACAATAATCAAGGGAGTTGCAGTCTGGGGAGTTAGGTGACCAGATGTAAGGAGTAATGTGGCCGCAGAAGTTGTCTGACTGCCATGACTGGGTTATCCTGCTTGTGTGGCATGGTGCCAAGTCCTGTTGTCAAATATAGAGTTTTCCAGCTGCCATCCTCTTGACCCAGAGCAGCACTACCTTCTCAAGGCACTTGATATAGGCCTCCATGATGCCAAAACACTCAGAAATGTTCATATTGAAGATTCTGACATGAATGCCAAGCAGTACAGCATGCCATTTCCAAATTTCTGATAGAGTGAATGGCATCATTGTGCTCTTTTTCTCAGTCGGTGCCCAACTGACCCTACTATGCTGTGTCGTGGACAAAATAAAAAAAATAAAAAATAAAATGATGTCAATTTACCCATTACCCGCTGTATGAGAGGAAGAGAAAGAAAAATTTTTCTACACAAAACACCATTGAGCTTATTTGATTATTCAAATTTACATACTGAAAGTAGTTTAAAATTTGATTTCCTGAATGTGCTATGTTACAAAAAAAGAATTTTTTTTTTCTTTTACCGAGGTTAAATTTACAAGCTTCCAGCAGTAAAATGTATTACTGACATCCCAAGCAAGTTTTAATTTACAAGTGATGTTAAACCGAAAACAAAATTTCTAAATCACAATTATGCTATTTATAAATATTATTGCTTAAAATATAATGAATTAAAATTTATGTGTAAAACTCTTACCAAAATGGTCTGTCAAAAATTTCGGAACTTACCTGCAAAATAAAAAAAAAAAATGAAATAAATTATAAAATATGGAAATCAACAAAGTACTGTTATCAACTATAATACTTTACTACTGTAATTAGTATGCATTAGTTGAATTCTAAGATACTAGGTATGCACAAGTTTCTAGCAAAAAAATGTTTTCCAACTGTATCCAGTTTAGTTTTCTATAAAAAGGTGCTGAGTATTTTTGCACACATGTAATACAACTTAAATTATAGAAAATGTTTTGATTATTTCAGATGCAAGGAAATGAAAAGAAACGCAGTGATAAGAATCTGGATTTCAAATTCAAACCACAAACTATTTTGGTTAATATATTAAATTGTACAATTCTACTTGTCAGTGTAATTCCATTGCTGAGAAACAAAACTTTTGGTTGTTATTTTAATTATAGAGCTGGCAAATCTTATAAATGATTTAGTTAAAGTTCAAGCACATCTGAAAAAGCCAAACATTGTTTTTTTTTTTTTTTTTTTTTTAATCATTTAAAGACAATAATGACACTAAGACACAAGGGGAGTGTCAGTGTGAAAGAATGAGAGAAAAAAACATTATTAAGGAGAGAATAATAAAAACAAGAATTAAGACAAAAGATAATGACTGAAATTGCATTTAAATTGTTGAACATCAAAGATAATTAAAAAACAAAAAGCTGGAGTTCCACAAGTGAGAAGTATGAGAAAAGAAACTGTTGGCTTACAGTTACATCTAGAGGCCACTTCAACTGTAAAATGATGAGACCTTGTCACCAATCTAGTACTGCACTTAAATTCATAAAATCAAGGTACCATAAAGGAAACCCATCAGAACAATTACCATGAAAATATTTATAGAAGCAGCACAGGGAAGCTACCTTACAGTGGTGGGAAAGAGATTGACACTAAGATGCCAGGTCAGGACTGATAACATTGCAGATACCTTTCTTGCATTTTATTAAGATATATAGCAGAAGTACCATACAAGATATGACAGCAATATTCAATATACTTGTCAAAGAAATACAGGCATTAAAAACGTTTTCCAAGTTTTAAATTCTTATTTAAATGTAAACTTTAATGAAAAGTATATATACTACAATAACAGTGACTCACATATATGGCATTCTCAATTTAAAAATACCTGATTGACTCATTTCTAAAAATTGTATTCCAGGATTGATTTTAAAAAAGTTAATTCTTTTGAATGGTATATTTATTTTTGTTGGAAGTTGACAATTATTTTTCTGGCAAATCCTATCAGTATTGGGTAAATTTATATGTACAATTTCATCTTTAATGAACCATTTTAAAGAATTAGATAGAAAAATTTTCATACTTAATTAAATTATACTAAATTCCATTCTGAATACATTCTTTAAATTCAAATATTTCAAGTATTAAATTGAAACTGACAAATCGATTAAAGTTTATTCATAAAGAAATCTTCCAGTTTTCAGTATTAAAATGTCAGAAAAATTTCCAAGTACAAATCAAGAAACAGAACATGAAATTTTATGTTAAAAAGAAAACTACAAATGAAACAAAAAAAATTAATGAGTGAGGGAGAAAAAAAATGTTGATAGAATTTCATATATGGACTGAAGTAATTATCATATGATGAAACTTTCAACAAATTTTTAAAAGCATTCTCAAAAGAAAGGAATTCAAGTTAACAAGAGATTATATAACTACCAATTTCAATGGCAATGAAATAATATGTTGCAAAGAACACACTTGAGGTTGCAGAAGTTCAGACTATTATGTGGTAAGAACAATGAAAATAAAACCTGAAAATACAACTTCATGAAGGAAAAAGTTGTTTTCATCACGAAATTTTTCTGGTTAAAATTCATTTCTTTTAAGATCTCAATTTTTAAAAGATTAACTAAAAATGCTCCCATGTAAACCAGATATAAAACAAAAGGCTTTAAAAATAGCCTTGTTTGCTGAAACAGGAACTAAAATAAAAAACAAATTCCAAGTTTTCAGTCTTGCAAAACTAAAATGTTTAAGTCTGGTTTTTTAATGATCTGCTTTGGATCTAAGTAACATTAAAATCAAAATCAACTGACTTTGGTGGACATTTTTTAAAAAAGAAAAAATCTAAAAATTTTATTCATGTTGAAAAAAAAAAAAAAAAAAAAAAAAAATTTTTTTTTATATTTTGAAATTATATTTTAAAAAAATAGCTGTGGAAAAGTTATAACAGAACAATATATAAAATGCATTAAAAACTTTAAAATTACTATGAAAATTATAGATAAATGTCTTTTTTATATGCTGATTATTCCAAGAACTATAACCCCCTTTTGACCAATTTTATCAAATGACACTATGGGTGTTTGTTAAGGCGAAGAGAAAAGTCAAACTAACAAAATATGTCTATCTGAAAGTTTTAGGAGTAAAATATATTTTCTTAAAACTAAATTATCAAATAGCATTTCAACTACAGTGTGAACATGTGAGTTACTGGGGTGTAGAGAGAAATTGAGATTGTTTACAAGATTAATGTTACTTGTATACTAATCTCAAACTAGAGAGGGAGTAGTCAGTATCATGTGATTAATACAGGTCATGTCAAGTAGTCTCAATTCACAAAATGATTTTGTTAGTAAAGTGACATCAGGATATTTACCTAATCCAGTTCATGTTCACAAGGGTAGAAGAGAGAGAAATAGGAGTAAGTTCATTTTTCATTGGGGAATTATTTAGGGTAAATCAAATCACTTAATACATTCAACTGAAACTGTATTGTAAAATAAATTTTTTATTTATCATAAAAGGTAAATGAATATGGAGCAGAGGTGATCTTAAAAACATTATTTATTTATTTATTAGACTAACTGCAGTCGAGATCATAGAGTTGGGATCACAGAGTTATTGTAAACTTCAAGATCCTTCAAGATCCTTTCATAAGCTGTATATAGTATGTGATTGCCAGGGCTACACATGGTTTTTAATTCAGAGTTGTCTTTCTCCTAGACTGGTTGCCAATCAATGCAGAAGAACAGTCTGCTCTACTATTTAATCTATATCTGGGGGGATTCGTAACTTTCTGAAGGATATTTGCACAAAAATGAATGCAAACTTGGCTCTGATTTTTTGTTCTGAGCCATTATCCATTACACCAGCTGCACACTATTACAAAATGTTGGGATCAATTTTTGATATATCAAAAAGAAATGGCTTGCTTTTTGTTATCTTATTTCTGATAACACAAAATAAGAAAAGAAAATTAAATAATTTCTCTATGATAAAGTTAGGATATGGCATTTCTTTATTGTTTAGTATATAAACCTGTGCTTACTTATAGGTAAGGTTGTAAAGACATGTAACATTCCTTATTGAACTGGGTTTAAAGGAAGGAAAGAGAGAAGGAAGGAAAGAGAGAAGGAAGGAAAGAGAGAAGGAAGGAAAGAGAGAAGGAAGGAAAGAGAGAAGGAAGGAAAGAGAGAAGGAAGGAAAGAGAGAAGGAAGGAAAGAGAGAAGGAAGGAGAGAGAGAAGGAAGGAAAGAGAAGGAAGGAAAGAGAGAAGGAAGGAAAGAGAGAAGGAAGGAAAGAGAGAAGGAAGGAAAGAGAGAAGGAAGGAGAGAGAGAAGGAAGGAAAGAGAGAAGGAAGGAGAGAGAGAAGGAAGGAAAGAGAGAAGGAAGGAAAGAGAGAAGGAAGGAAAGAGAGAAGGAAGGAAAGAGAGAAGGAAGGAAAGAGAGAAGGAAGGAGAGAGAAAGGAAAGGAAGGAAGGAAAGAGAGAAGGAAGGAGAGAGAGAAGGAAGGAAAGAGAGAGAAGGAAAGAGAGAGAGAAGGAAAGAAAGAGAGAAGGAAGGAAGGAAAGAGAGAAGGAAGGAAGGAAAGAGAGAAGGAAGGAAGGAAAGAGAGAAGGAAGGAAGGAAAGAGAGAAGGAAGGAAGGAAAGAAAAAACAAAAAACAAAAAAAAACAATTGCAATGTGCTTCAAATGCAAAATTATATATAAAAGTAAGTGATCCATGAAATAAATCTACAAAATAAATTAATGAAAATTCCATTGTTGGATGTAAAACATCAAAAGTCTAGAAAAATGCACTTTTTATTATCTTCCTGTTTACTTCTTTCTCTCTTCCTTGTGTTCAAGGGCTCAATTCAGATTTATTGTTCTATCTCACTCACACATACACATCCTTCTGACACATTCTGCTGTTACACAGTGAAAGCTATTAAATATAGTTTTCTTGGTTCCACAGTACCTTAAAATAAATTTTGGCCTGTCTGTTTTTTATGCAAGAGGAAATATCTGTAATGTCATCAAATATACACTGTTATTTCTTTGTGATTCTGTAGCACCAGTCCATAAGGTTCAAAGAAGTGTATTCTTCGTCAAGACCCACAGTCTTCACTCACTCAAAGCCATTTTTAATCATTGATCTGAGAAAGCGGTTGTATACAGCTGACAGTTTAGCTATTTCTGAACAGGCCTGGCACCATGCATGTCATCCACATAAATATCTCAATCTGATGAGATTATTTAAGAACATGACTCAAGTTTCAGGTTACTGTTTTGGTTTTGTAACAACTTATGTATACTAAGTAATTACTTAATATTTGTTACTGGAAAGCTATAAGCAGAAATATCTACTAAACAACATTGTCTGTTTAATAAAAGAATTGACAATAGAAAGTTTTAAGCCCAAATTTTCTTTTCCTCATATTGCACTTGGCTTATGGCCATATCACGTTAAAATACTGGTTCCTGTACAATCACTGAAGTTAAGCAACGTTGAGCCTGCTCAGAACCTAGATGATACTGTAAGTTTGGATGTGCAGGTGATTGTTATATTCACTGCAAACACCCTTAGGAAAGGTATGAATCTAACTCTTGTTCCTCCAGCTATGGGTTAATTGGTAAAACTTGTATCAGTAAAACATTATCTCCAAAAAAGAAAAAAATTTAACAATCAAAAAATATTTGGTGCTACTTTGGTTTGTTATCTTACGTGTCATGAATCTACTTTGGTATGACATCTATTTTTAGGCAATGCTGAAATAGAAAGTTTTTTAATATTTTAATTACACTTCCTCTATGTTATATATGTTATTGTGTTTTACTATGTGGATATCATTCCAAATTAAAATTTGTACAGTGTAGAAATTTTAGCTTATATATATATATATATATATACTCTGTTTATCACTAGAATGTAAATAAAAGAAAAAATTCTAAATATTTTCATTATATTTTCTTTATGTCATATGTTTTACTATGTAGATATCATTCCAAAATAAAATTTGTACTGTGTAGACATTTTTTCCTTGTAGATAACAAATCAAAGTAGCACCAAATATTCTCTGACTTTAAATAACCTGCAAAGGGTTGTTAAATTATAGAAAACTAATCTATGAAGACATGGAAATTTCTTTCAGTAAAGAATATGTACATTTTCAGTTCAGACTAAACCTTTTCCCCTTTGATACATTTATGAGCAATACATTTTTTACACATTATCAAAGTAGACAAAACTGTTGTACTGAAAATCATCCAACATAGTGCTAAATAATAGATCCTCTATGGCTGACAGCCTTCTTCTATATCTTATGTTCTTTCATTATGTTGGTAATCATGGCTCTCAACAAATTTCCTGTTCTCTGTAGCTCTTAAATAAATTGTCTTTTTGCTATCTCTCCTAAACCCTGTTCTGCCATCCATTTACACAAGCTAACTAGGTAGGTTATGCATTGTTTTCCTCTGTCCCTCTTGCCTTCAAATCTATCAAGTAAGTATTACATTTCCAAGCCCTCTTTCCTCATTATGTGCCCTAGAGATTTCCTCTATTTCTTTCTGATGTTAAGTATAAGTGTTCTTTTTGTTTCCATTTTCTCTAAATCACTACAATTTTAATCTCTTCAATAGAGTTAATTTTTATCTTTCCTACATATAAACTGAACTTCTCACCACCACCTCTTATGTGTATCAACCTCAGTCAGTAACTCTACCTTGAGTGGCTCTTGGGCCGGGTGAATAGTTATTAAACGTGTGTGTATGTCTCTCTCTAAATATTATTTATTTATATATATATATATATATATATATATATATATATATATATATATATATACACACACAAAAGTACAAATATTACTTAGTGTTGAAAAATACAGACCATCTTTTATGTACTAGCTGAATGTCTATGAATTGTGTTTAGATTCAATATATTCATTTATTTGTTTAATATATTTCAAAACAATATAAATTTATAAGTCAATACCTAGTCGTCCTCATTTGATTAAGGTGTGAAAGTAAACATTTCCCTCCACATTTAAATGTATTTTTATAAGAATTATTTTGATTCTATATACACAGCATTACCTCTCAATAAACTTCCTCGAAGCTGAAATCTCTTTTGTATTTACAGAGACATGTACTTAGAAAAACTTTTAATGTCTCATAGATAAAGCAATTCTCACTCACAAGTAATTCTGAAAACAGTTGAGTTGATGCATAGTTTCTTTCCTTTCACCCAAACATTTATCTGAATGATGAAACTTCCATTCATAAAGCATAAGAATGAGGGCAAAGAGGTGTAAATAATGCAACCTGAGAAACAACATTCTCTTCACACTCCACGAAAATGAGTAGAGATAAAGAAAAAAGAAGCTAATATTGATCAAGGTAGAAAGAACATGGTTGTTTCATATTTTTGTTTGAAGATAACCTTATGATTACTTCAAATAATCAGCTGTTTTAAAAGAGATATTAATGAATTAAAACACTATTGTTAATTAGTTTAATTAGATATAAAAAAAAAAGAAAAAAGATTCACCTTTCCTTGACCATTAAAAAAATATTTAAAAAATAAATAAATCACACACACACACACACACACACACAAAAAGGTGCTACCCAAGAGTTTTTCATTTGACGCACATTGCAATTCTGGTGTTTTTTTGTTTTTTTTTCAAACTGAGTATCAGCTCTCACACACAAACATACTCTCAGGAAATCTGGTTGAACTCTTGAGAAAAGGATAATTTTCAAAACAGTGGCTCCTACTACTATTGACATATTGCTCTTCAACTGAATTGAGCTCTACATGCCACTGGTGTATTTTGTATAGAAAAAACTAAAATTTCCCTTTCTCTCTGACGTGTGACAATAGCCTAGGGGTAGGATCTCTGACTGATGCCAAATTGGTCAGATTTCATTCCTGGCTTGAAGCAATCAGATGTTTAGATGTGAAGAGCTGTGATACAGCGAAATAGTCTGTCTGCAGATGACATATATATATATATATATATATATATATATATATAAAAAAATATAGATTTTAAGGTATGCTGTATTTATGGGATAAAGTGCTCAATATCAGAGAGAGAGAGCATATGTTAATATAAAAGTGAACATTGAAGTTAACACTCAGAGGTGACAGACTCATGCTAAACACAATCATCAGGCCACACAATAACTTTTAGCATGAAACAGTGTTGCCTCTGAGTGTTATAAATTCTATGTTAAAAGTGACATTTGCCAAAAAAGGAACAGCTAAATAAAGAGTGCTCAATACAATTATCAAAGTGAAAATGTCCGTATATATATATATATATATATATATATATATATATATATATAAGTAATGAAAATCTTGGTAATCTGTATGGATAATCCCAAGGAGGATGAAATCCTGAGAGCTCAATGTTAATTCAGAGCGAATAATTTAATTTAAAGAAAAATAGACCACTTTAAGGCTCCATTGTAATAATTTATTTCACCAGAGACTTATTTTTTGCTGGATCTTCAGACATCACTTTCAAAAGGTGAAACGAAAAATGAAATTAAAATTTACACTTTTGACAGGCAGTATTAAGCTTATACAAGTTAACATAGAAGGTAGCGAGGGATGGTGTGAGAGACATTTTTTGAATACGGAAGAAAACACAAATATAATAACTGCATCCTAGTAGAAAAGACAAATATAATAACTGCATCCTAGTAGAAAAGACAAATATAATAACTGCATCCACCTGTAAAAAAAGATTAAAAATAATGGAAGCTTTAATTATAAAAAAAGAAAAAGCCAACTCTTAACAACATTAACTACGAACAAGGCCACAATGTGCTAACCGTATTCGGAAATTAAAACATCCCCACAACACACTAAAACATACACATAATACACACACTCAATTAAGCTGAAAAATTGAATCATCCTTGATAATGGCTGAAGGTATAGCCGAAAGTGCTCGGAACTATAAAACATTTGGAAAGTTTTTACACACTCTTTGTCCAGAAAAGAAAGCTCTTGTTCATGAAAAATTAAATAAAAAGCTTAACCGTCGTACATTGTCTGTCATTTTTAATGAAACATGCATAAAGAAAGGATTGCTGCCTAAATATACAACTAATATATATATATATATATATATATATATATATATATATATAATGTGTGAGAGAGAGAGGAGGATTAATACAAAATATGAAATTGTCACTTAGCTGATTGATATTATATTAAAGATCATTACTTATTTAGAAATGAGTAATATACTTTTTCTGATGCATAATTTTTTTTTATTTTTATGACAAAAATGAGTTACTTATACTATAGAAAATGGTTAATTATATTCTACTGCAAAAGTGAATAGATCTTTCCCTACATCTTCAAATGAAAAGGGGAAAAAATACTTTATAAATTGGATTATATTTAAATTTTTTTATTTAAAAAATTAAGCAAAAAAAAAAAAAAAAAAAATTATATCCTAAAAGTATAACAAATTAAGAGCTTCCTCTATAAATGAAAATAGAAAACAGCACTTTCCCTAAATGCATCTTTTTTTTTAGAATTCCAGAGTCAGAATAGAGTGCCTCTCTACGAAATTAAGTTGTTAACTTACTTTACATAATACTATATTAATACTTCAGAATATTTATTAAAAAATAATCCAATTTGTCTATTTACTAAGATTTGCTATTCTACAAATTTATTTAGAGAATCTTTAAGTAAATGTCATCAAAAGTTAGTAAAAGTCTTAATATACAAGATCAATTCTTTTTCAGGACATATTTTTTATGCTGTTAGTTCATCCAATACAAGGCCCAAGGGCCACTCAAGGTATGGAGTTGCTGAGTAAGATTGTTGTAAAGGAGGGGTAAGGAAGAAGTAAGAAATGCCTATTATAAGGATATGTAGGATAGATATCAGTTGACCCTGGACTTGATGCTATCAAAATTGAAGTTGTTAAAGAAGCATCCTCTTGGAAGTTTACTGCACAAAGTAAAAGCTCTGGGAAAGAAGTTGTCAAAGTGAAACTTATTCCTTATCAAAAGGAATGTGGGTGATTGGAACTGGTGGAATTAAGGAATGTAACTTGTCCAAACATTTGTCATAGTAATGATGATAGAGTAGTGGAAGGCTAACAATGTTTCGTCTGTGACATAAGAGAAGCAGGGTGGAGAATAATTCATCACCCACAAGATTGCATAATTGCTTTTAAAGTGCTTTCCAGTACCATATCAGATATGACCGTGTGAATGCTCTTCTGCACAAGCTGTGATGACATCTAAGGTCGGCTGTATGCATATACATCCGGCTCACTATGTTCACAGGTTTGTCTTACTGGCTGTAATTCCACAAAGAATAACGACAAATGCTTTTCAAGATACTGTTTGGGAAGTTTCAAACAATACAATTTCTCACTTGATTGGCTACAAGAAAGTGAACTGCTATCTTACTAAACCTTACACTCGGTGCCTGACCATCTCAGTGACTGCAGACTTACTCACTGTGTTATATACACAAAATGTCATCCTTGGAATAAAATAGGCAACATGAAGAATACTTTGCTGGCATATACCACATACATAGAAGTTTAGAGAAATTGTATGAAAAGATATTTTTTCAATGTTGAAATTTTTATTTAGGTAATGAATAGATGTATATATATTAGTTTAGACCAGTCGTGAACAACCTTTCACAACACTAGGCCACATGAACTGTAACTCATCAATAGGCAAGCTGCACTATTATAAAAAAAAAAAAAAAAATTAAGAAATCTCAGTCATTTTCACTATGGAAGACCATACATGTAAACATCTGTCTTAGAATCGAGAAAATTTTTTTTTTTTTTTAATGTTTTTATAGTTAATGATAAAACAAATATTTTCTCAAAAAAATTGGAGAAAATATTTGTTTTATCATTGAAAAACTGAAATCTTTGTATAATACCACTGATGACTGTGTGACACACACACACACACACTGCTGTAAGTAATTTGGTGTTTCTAATTTATTCATTTAACTATGTGAACATTATTTTTTAAGAAGACATTTCTTCCAGAGTAAAAGATTCTTATGAATGATTCTTGCTTCTAAAATAAAAGATGTTTACACGTATGATCTTTCTTAGTGAAAATTGCCAATGCTGCAATGTTACTGAGCAACAAAAAGTCCAGCAGAAATTAATTACAGTTTGCAGAAGTTGAAATGGTATAGACTCTCCAGACATCAGAAGTTAAAGTGGTAAAGATTCCCCAGGCACCAGAAGTTAAAGTGAGAAAGAAATTTTAACCAGCTTATATTTGACTCATTGAACAAATGCAACTTGAAAGAAGAGGAAAAAACCTACTACTGCTGAGGGGGGAATTAACTGAATTAGTTAACAGTTACCTTCACAGACAGTTTTTAAAAATTCATGAAACATTGTATATTAATCACTGGTTATGTATGAGAAAATATCAGTGAACAAGTGAGAACAGAATGTTTTAAGAAACATTATTTAAGCTTAAATAAGGTTTGGTTTGTTTTATGGCATATCAACCTCAATGGGTTGACAATTTTTATTGCTAGTAATATTTTTTTTTCAAAAATGTATTGTTGGTAATATTTTTTTCAAAAAAGTATAACTGGTAATCATTTTTTTTTTTTTTTACAAAAAAGTATTTCTGTTATTAAAACTTATTTTTACACTTTCACAATGTTTTGATCCCCAGTAATTAAGAGGTGGTTCCACACTCCTCAAAACATCCTGATCAGAGGCCATGCTGTCAGACGTAGTTTATCATTTTACCCAAGATGCGGACGTAGTTTGTCACCATACCCAGGACAGAGAACTGAAGCTTAAATTAGGTATATCATTCAGAAAGCCAAATGGGCCATATACAACTTGTAGTTTGTCCATGACTGGTTTAAACCCGACTGTTGTAACATTAAACCAGGTTCAAAGTCTTCCATTTCGTGTTAAAAGTTTTTTGCTTTTTTTTTATTTAAAGTTTTTGTTTAAGAAATATGTAGAAATCAAAATGCTAACTTTCACCTAAAAAAAATAAAATAAAAAGATTCCAACAAATATTCAACAGTTCAAATGATGTAATTTTTTCAAATTAAAACCACCATGTGATTCTCCTTCCTTTTTAAGAGTTACATTTCCCTGCTTCCTTCCTTTTTAAGGAGGTACATTTTTTTTCTCAAAATGTTATTTAAATATTCTTTTGTACTGCCAGTAATAACAAAAATTACTTATATTTGAAGTGAGGAATCAATAATTTGAGATCAAAAGAAATGTAAATGGAGTAGGATGGAGAAAGGAAGAAATATTACCATGAACATTTACATACCTGAAAAAGGATCAAAATCAATACTTATTGTGAGAATATGTATTATGAATAATTGATTAAAATCTATACTAGGCTTACAGCCACATCAAGTTGAAACACCTGTTCCCATACAATCACCAAAGTTAAGCAACATTGAGCTTGATCAGTACCGCTTGGGAATACCAGGTGCTGTAAGCTTGAATGTGCAATTGGTGTAATGGATAATGGCTTGGAATTGTTCATTAGCATGCCATGTTCTATTTCCTGATAGAACCGTTATATTCCCTTATGCACAAATACCCTTGGGAAAGGTATGAATCCTCTCTTCTACTGCCATATAGATTAATTACTAAGACTTGCATTACTAAATTATTATCTAAAAAAAATTCTTACAATCTAAAAATATTGTTTGGCTTTAAATAACCTGTAAAGGGTTGATAAGCTGTAGAAAACAAATAGGAAAAAATCTATACTTAATAATCTTAGCCAAACAATTAGCTTCTTTTTTTTACTTTTTTTGATACAATTTTTATATTTTCTTCCCCACCATAGGATGCATTTTTTTTCAGCTTTGAAATAAATGTATATTTCCACACTGATACTTCTCCCACTAACCTGAGATTTGAATGTGGACTGTCCCACAGTCAACATTTTGGATATGGACTAATGTACTTGACATCTGTATTTAGAGTTGGTAAAGTGAAAAAAAAATTTTTTTCTAGTGTTGGTTCTCTAATTATAAAAGTTAGGTTTTCTTGCCACATATTAATATATATGAGCACAGAAATTCTTCAGCAGGAGGACAAAAGTGTGCCTTAGACTAAGGGCTTCACACTGTAACAGCTTTACCTCCCTACAAAAATTTTGACATTGTCAAAGCAAGAACAACTACCTCGCTGAATTCTTCTCATTCCATTTGCTGCAAAGCCAGTTCCTTTATCAAGTTGATTACCAACTTTTATCATGTGCAAATGAGTCATAGGCAGGAAGGCTTTCAACATGTTACCCTGGCCTGGCTGAGTGGGGAATACTTGGAGTAATGATGTTTGTGATAGGCAAGTGACAAAGGCTAAAATTGATTATACATTGCAGAAATTCCAAAACCCAGGAATCATCAGAGACAAAATTTAACATTACTTAACAGATTTTCTAATGTGAAGAAAAAAATGCAATAATAAAAATCTGTTAAAAAGGGAAATTATAAGCAGTGTCAAATGGATTTGAATTTTTTTTTTTTTAAATCATTTCACTCCAAGTAAGGCAATAAAGCCACTAAGACACAAGCATTTACTAAGTGAGAGAGAGTATGAAAAAAAAAAAAAAAAAAACACTATTAAAGAGAGAAAAACAATAAAAGAACAGGAATTAAGACAAGGTAATGACTGAAATTGCATTTAAATCTTTGGAGATCAAAGTTGACTGGAAGGCAAGGAGCCTGAAGAGATTTCCACAAGTGAGAAGTGTAAGAGAAGAAACTATTAGCATAGAACTTACTGTTACATCTAGCCATTTCAAGTATAAGGAGACCTTGCTGCCAATCTAGTACTGCACTTAAATTCATAAAGTCTAGATACCATAGAGGAAAGTTCATCAGAAAATTTACTATGAATGTATTTATAGAAAAAGCATGGGTAAGCTATGTTATGCCCGTGAGAAAGTGACTGAAGCCGAGATGCCATGTGAGGATCAGTAACTTTGCAGATTCTTCTGTATTTTATGAAAAATCTCCAAATATATAATAGAAGCACCAAACCAAATGTAGCAGCAATGTTCAAAGTATGAATGAATAGTAGACTTATAAATATGCAAGATAGATTCTGATGAGAAAAATTGTCTAGTACGAAACAATGAACAGACTTTCCTAGCAGCAAACCTAGCAGTTGATTCAATATAATCTATCTACTCCAGGTATTCACAAACAGAAAAATTATCACTGGTATTTTCTTTTAATGATATCAATTAAGCACAAAACATCCTTGGCAAGCATTTTTATCCTTGTAATGAAAAAGACAGCACATACTTCTAGATGTAGAGGTATGAAACAAGCTTGCTCTCAAACCAGAATTATTATGATTTGAATGAATGAAAATTCTTACTGTAAAACTTTGAGCATTAATCAAAATGTTATTTGTTTTTGCCAATGCTATTTAATTACAAAGGATTGTTAAAAAAAGCTCTCAAGCTGACCAAAACCACTTACTAAAAATTGAACAAATGTCAATTTAAAAAAAAAAAAAAAAAGGGCTTCTTGTTTGACCCAATAATTTTTCAGCAATCTCTCATTAAATAAAGACAGAATTAAAAAATTTCCAATTTGTTCTATAAGTGGTAAAACTTGATCTTACTTATTATAAAACGCAGATTGTGTGCGTGTGTGTGTGTGTCTGTACATTTATATATTGGATCAGGTTTCCTACATTTTTCAACCGATTTCAACAAAACTTCACAGGACTATGTAAAATTACCTTGCAGTGGTTCTGACAGCGCCAGAAATTGGAAAAACAATTATTTTTACACAAAATCAATTTGAAAACATGATTAAGAGGCATTAATGAAAGGGGGCCAACTCATATCGAGTTATACTTATTAATATCAAGTTATACTTATTATAAAACCCAGGTTGGTTGTTTGGGTGTGTGTGTTCATTTATATATGGGATCGGATTTCCTACATTTTTCAACCAATTTCAATAAAACTTCACTTTTTTTTTTTGGCAGGTAGTGTTTCTTATTGTCTTGCACACTTTTTTCTTTATTTTTACATTCAGAATGCTTTAAAAATTCCATTTACAAGACAATTGTTTATAATAAAATTCTATTCAGTCGGTAGACTCATAACGATTGAAAACAATGTTTTTGTTTGAGTTTGACCAATTCGTAAAAAAAAAATAAAACTAATTAAGACATGCGTGTCCGTCAACTTTAAACAATAATCTTTGTCAATTTTATTTTTCAGTCTTTATGATGGTGGATACTTGATCTATCTCTTACTGTTATATCCCCGGGCAACGCCGGGCTCTACTGCTAGTATGTACTAAGCTTAGCTTAGTATGAGGGAGTGCTAAGAAGTTTGGTCCAACCAAGAAAAACAGAAAAAAATGTTTTGGTCATTTTGTCAGATTTTGGGAAGCAGGCTAAGTTAAGAACCTTTCAGCTCTCCTCTGGGCAATATAAAGACAAACTCTGAGAGGACATACCTTCTTAGAAAAATTATTAATTCAATAATCCTGCTTTCACTTGGTATAGTATGACAAAGAAAAATAGAGGTCAAATGAGAGTGTTAACCTTTCCAAGTGACAATGGTCTGACTGCTTAATAAAATTAAAGAAAAAAAAAGTTTTTTTTTTTGTTTTTTTTTAAATTTCAACTTTAACCCAGGCTTCAACATTGAACTTTGGCACTGGAGGTAAACATAGAGCTATTTTAGGAAGTATGCCACTATAAATTGTTAAAAAAAAAAAAAAAAAAAAAAAATATTTTTTTATATAATGAAGCAAGCTGTGAGAAAAAGAAAAGATTTTGGTGCATTTTATTGCAAAAGCAAATTTTGATTTATTAGATATGAGCCAAAGTTCTCAGCACTTTTTTTTTTTTTTTTAAATAGTAACTTAATACACATCGGAATAATCATTTTTTTCTTTTAATAATGATGATAATAATAATAATAATAATAGATAAAAAACACAAAACAGTTGCCCACACCTAATCTAATACAAGGCCCAAGAGCCACTCAAGTAGGCAGTTACTGTGTTGTGTTGTGTTGTATAAGCATAAGACAAGACAAGAATTTCATGGGGTTATGCAGAAAAGATAATAGACTTGAAGATGTCAAGATTGTAGTGATTGAAAAATATCTGACCAAGAGCCTGTTCCACAAAGCAGCTGTTCTTGGGAAGAAGCTGTCTGAGTGGAACTTACTTCCTACTAATGAAATACGAAAAGAATGGGGATGATTCACACTTGTGTACATGGTATGGTAGATCCAAGTTGTAATGGTTAGGTGTGGTGAATTGGAGAAATATAGCTCATCAGAATACATGGCATGGAAATAGCGATAGAGCAACAAGAAAATCAACGTTGTGTCTGTGGAAAAGGGGTTGTAGGGTAGAAAATATTTCATCACCCACAAGGTCGTGTAAACACTTTTGAGCTGCCCAGTCCTCACTTACTTGCCTTTATTAAGACAGTCAAGTGAGGACTGGGCAGCCCCAGCCCAGATATGGCAGCAATACTTGCTAAGAAATTCAAAGCAAACAAGTTTTTGCATATCTTAACACAGAAAAGCAAAAGATTTTATGCAATTATTCAGTTTCTGTCTCTAGCAATGCACATGGCTTCTTCATAAGCCATAGTAGAATATTGAATAAATCAGAAAAATACTTTGACATAAAATGTTTATCAAAATATTTCCTTAATATTTTATGCTATTTCAACATTTAAACCAAAGCAACTAACTTTCAAATCAAAATTAGAGATGAGTAGAAATCAAGACACCAACTTAGGTTTTCTATTAAAATATTTTTAATATGTCAGTATAATATATAAACAATAATTTGCTCTTCCTGTTCCTTTTACAGATTATTAAATGGAGCATAGCAAATTTATAGAATAGGCAAGAATTATTGTAGGATCTAATTAAAACAATAAGTATATCATTGCTGTTATATGCTACTGGGAAGAAAGTGTAGATATAATAGCACTATTCTGTCAGTAACAATTGTATTAACCCTAGCCATTTTTTTTTTTTTACCGATTTTCAATGTATAGTATAAAAATAGAATATTGAAAGCTTTTAAAACAAGTTTTAGATTAAAAGCTTTTCACTATTGCCAAAATAATTAGTATAGATTATAGCTAAAGGAAAGTAAAAATAGTGGAATAGTCAGTGGACAGCAAAAAAAAGTAACTTTCTTTACATATAGCAAATTCAGTTAGCACTGAAATACAAGCATGATTCCTACCACTAAACATAATTTTCTGTATCATTTAAGCAAATGATGTTACAGGCTATATAAAATTATACAATTTAATATAGTTTTCATGAAGAATTATTATTGGTAAAAATTAAGCTTATCACATAACTGAATTTGCCTAGGACTATCCCAGTCTCCCTGCTAGAGATGCCCTGAAGGTAATGAAAACCTTTATACAAAAGATTAAACCTATGACAAAAATTGTACACTTTTCCAATATGAGGTTTGGAAATTAAGATATGTCTAATTATGATAATCTTGATGCACAACTGCACAGTTGTAAAAGCAGTAAAATCTCAACCCTGATTGATTATTAACACAGGTAATTATTGTGTGAGCATTTGAAAATACTAATATCTCACCTGGCTTTTATTATAACGATACATTGTTTACAAATAAACAATCAAGACTGAATGAAAACAACAAAAAAACCTACAAATAAATAGATATCTTACAAAAATAATAAAAAAAAAACTAAAGTTCTTACTCCTTAATAATGTTTCTCTTTTTTTCTTGTTTTTCCACACTCAGTAACTCCTTGTGTCTTAGTTGTTTTACTGACTTGCATGGGGTGAAATGATAAAAAAAACTAAGAAAATAATCTAGTCCACTGATTATGCATGCTAGCACAATGAAAAAACACATAAAATAAATAAGAAACTTTAAAGAGAGCTAGATGCAATTTGTAAAACATTTGGTAATGTAATGTCTGTACAGACAAAAGACTTATAATTAAATAATGATAGTAACCAAGAAACTAAACAAGATTAAGCAATTATATGACACAAAGCAATGAACAAAATAGAACACTTTGCAAGAGAGTAGCAACCTATATTTGAAATGGGAAAATATTAATGTTTCAATGTATAAGTCTATTGTTATAGATTCACTATCAAGTAAATTAATCATCTTCAAAGTTAGTTCTTATTCAATAATGCAGGATGTATTCTTAAAACGGTTTTAATAATTGCTCTGTACTTTTGGAATATTAATTATAAACTGTATAATGAAAATATTAATTCCTTGTATCTTGCCTAAGAATATCTGGAAGATTTTAAATGATATTTGTTATTAGCAGCTAAATTTTATTTTTTTAATAAATTTCAGATAAAGGATTAAAATGTGCATTTTAATGGGAATAGATTTCATTTCACCAGAATAAAGGGTCACATTTTTAATATATGTGAAAGTCAACCTCTTTTTCAAATGTAAGATATACATTGTTCATTAAGAGTACTTAAGAGACTAACAGCAAAATATACAAGTTATTTTAAACTTTTATAGACAGCCCTCTACTCATAATACCAGCATATTCAATACAAGTAGAACAATTTTTTTAAATATTAAAGAATAATTAAGCTAAGTATTAAGGAATAGTAAAATTTCATTAGAAATAAAGAAAAGAGTATTGAATTGTTATGTAAAATCAGTTCTCCTATATGGCAGTGAATGCTGGACAATCTCCTCCCAGATGAAGATGCTTGAAGCAACAGAAATGTGGTTCTACAGAAAGATGCAGTGAATACCATGGACTGAACGTAAGAGCAGCAATGAAGTTTTCGAGAAAATGGAAACAAAAAGGACACCTATACTTAACATCAGACAGAGAGAGTTGAAATTTCCAGAGCATATATAATGAAGAAAGAGAACTTGGAAAATTTGATACTCACAAGACAGAGTGAAGGACAGGAAAACAAAGCATAACCTTCTTAGCAAGCTTGTGTAGATGGATAGTGAAACAGAGTTTATGAGAGATAACAAAAAGACAAAATTTATTAAGAGCTAAAGAGGGCCATAGCATATATAAAGTATGGTTGATTCATAACCTATTGAAAGAGAAAAGAGAAAGAAGAGAAAAGAGAAAGAAGAGAAAAGAGAAAGAAGAGAAAAGAGAAAGAAGAGAAAAGAGAAAGAAGAGAAAAGAGAAAGAAGAGAAAAGAGAAAGAAGAGAAAAGAGAAAGAAGAGAAAAGAGAAAGAAGAGAAAAGAGAAAGAAGAGAAAAGAGAAAGAAGAGAAAAGAAAGAGAAAGAAGAGAAAAGAAAGAGAAAGAAGAGAAAAGAAAGAGAAAGAAGAGAAAAGAAAAGAAGAGAAAAGAAAAGAAGAGAAAAGAAGAAGAAAAAAGAGAAAGAAGAGAAAAGAGAAAGAAGAGAAAAGAGAAAGAAGAGAAAAGAGAAAGAAGAGAAAGAAGAGAAAAGTAAGAGAAAGAAGAGAAAAGTAAGAGAAAGAAGAGAAAAGTAAGAGAAAGAAGAGAAAAGTAAGAGAAAGAAGAGAAAAGTAAGAGAAAGAAGAGAAAAGTAAGAGAAAGAAGAGAAAAGTAAGAGAAAGAAAAGAAAAGTAAGAGAAAGAAAAGAAAAGTAAGAGAAAGAAAAGAAGAAAAGAAAAATTGAAAAAGAAAATCTGAATTTTTTTTCATGGATAATGCATTGATTATTGTGTCTTTCCCCAATGAAAATTTGATAGTAAAATTTTATTTACTTATAATCAATCATGTAAGAAGTCAAACTAAACATCAATCATTTTATATTATATTCCTTCGAAACCTCATGAGGGCCTAAAAATATGTAAACCTATGAGGACTGAATTATGTCCTGTAAAACCCATGAGAGCCTGAAATCAATTTATAAACCATATTCTTCTCAGTTAACAGAAATTAGATTTTAGCAACATAAGATTTAGCAGCAAATGTCACGGTCTTTCTTTCTTATAGAGAAACAAATTATAAATATATCTGGAATCTTTTCAGACAAATGATCAACTGTTGCAAGCATCCCTCAAGAAAAAATAAATGAAATAAAATTATTATTATTATTATTATGTAGTAGTAGTAGTATTTTCAAAAGCGTTTTTGTAAAGATGTTAATCATGTTCCTTACTTTTCTACAATACTGGATGAAACGATTGTCTGAAATGTTGCCCTTCACATGAATTGGGAGACAATATTTATTCATTACTTGCAACAAAAGTCATTTATTTCATATGAACAAAATGTACTACTTGGAAGAAAAAAAAACTATTTCTACAATAAGATCACTGTGTTGCACAAGACAGTTTTTCTCTACAGAATCTATCTTACATATCTATAAGTCCACCATTCATCCATGCTTAGAATTATGCTGTCACGTATAGTCCAGTGCCCTTGCTATTTACCTTGAGCTTCAAATCGAAAGAAGAATCAGCAATATTATTAGTCCTGATCTGGCGGCTTGGCTTCAGTCACTTTCCCATCACCATAAAGTTGCCTCTCTGTGTCTTGTCTATAAATACTTTCATGGTAATTGTTTGGATGAGCTCTTCACAATGGTACCTCATTTAAGCATTGAGATCTCAATTTACAGTTAATCTAGTGAGATGTAACTGTAAATTCTATGCTAACAGTTTCTTTTCTCACACTTCTCAGTTGTGGAACTCCCTTCCAGGTCTATGCTTTCCAGCCAACTTTAATCTGCAAAAATTTAAATGCAATGTCAATCGCTATTTACTGTTCTCCTGATAAATCTTTTCACTTATTGTTAATGTTTCTGTTCCTAATTCTTCCACACCCTGTAACTCCTTGTCTTAGTGATTTTACTGCCTTGCATGGGGTGAAACTGATTTAAAAAAAAAAAAAAATAAAAAAAAAAAAATTAGATTAAGTATTGTCCATTACGAAGTTTTGATTAATATTTCTTAAATAATTTTCAAAACATTAAGTCTTATTACTATAGTAATAAGACGTACTGTTTTGTTTTTTTTAATTTCTTAGAGAAAGCACCGCTAATTTTTTTTTTTTTTGACTAGTATTTTTTTCATCTTAATTTCAGTTGCTTTTTATAACTACTTGCATCATCATTATATGGCTGTTAGTAAGCAGCTTAAATTGAAAATAAAGAGTAAGCTCTCAGCAAAACTTGAGCCTGCATCCCTTTTTGTTTTGGGAAGCCTGTTTTCATGTGGTAGCCATTCTACTATTTGAACTTAAAAGCAGCAATGATTGCAAAAAATAAAATATAACCATTTAGCCTTAGTGTTCATTTACCCCTGGATAAAGATTGCCTTTTCCTCTGAAAGCTTGTCTTGGTTGATTTTGTTTAGCAGCATATCAACCTCTAGGAGTTATTTAATACTGAAATCTAAATATTTTGAACACAATTGTATGCCCTCAACTACAGATAAAATGTATTGGTCATTTTGCTATATAATGTATTTTTGGTAATTTTACTATTGTATGGTTGGTATATCTTAATATAAAATGTAATGCTGGTAATTTTTTATATAAAAATATGTGTTTCTGGTATTTTTACTATAAAAATGTATTTTTATACTTTCATAGGTTTTTATTTTTGTTTGGGGTGTTCACTATTTGCTCATAGCTGGGACCCTAACAGGTGCTACTACCCCAGATCAGGGTAGACCTGGGAACAACAACAATTAAGAGGTGGTTCCACGCTCCTCAAAATCTCCAACCTACTGATCAGAGGTCTTGCTGCCAGATGTAGTTTATTGTCATACCCAGGACTAGAAGCTTGTCTTAGTGCAAGGAGAAAAAGAATATGAATTCAAGTCTCATTGAGAGACAATACTTTACTTCAAATCAGAACCAGTTATTAATGGCTATATAATAACTTGCCAAATCATTGTGATAAAAAGTAAGATGAAATATAAAGAAGTTAAAAATTAATAATAGTTAACAATGATTTAGTTAATAAAATTCAAAAAATATTATTGTAAATACTAGTTTATGTAAAAAAGAAAAATTCAAATGGCAAAAATGCAGAATAAGGCTATATAGTTAGCATAGACATACAAATATTGTATCAAAACTCAAGTGGAAAAAAAAAAAAAAAAAAAAAAATGGTGGAGTGGGAAACAAAATGGATACTAGTTCAAGTCTAACCAAACCTTATTTTTTTTATTTTTAATCTGGATTGTTTGCCAATAGTTGCTGAAGAATGTATGAGTAATTGTGATAAAAAGCAATTGAAATTATTAAGATAAAATGAAATCATGGAAAAAAAAAAAAAAAAAAATTTTGGAAGTCAGCTATTATGAACATATTGGGACAGAACTTTTAGATAACATTATGCAGCCGATAGCATTAAGCAAAGTATATAATAATTGAGACAACTTAAATTATTCTTTATACATTTATTACTATATTATATGAATTGTTATAAACAACTTTATATTATACAACAACACACTGATTATAATCGGCTGATAATTTTGAATACATTAAGGAAGAAAGGAAAATGAAGGAAGGAAGGAAAAAAGGATAAAAAAGAAAATAAAAGGTGTATTAACCAATTTTTATAACAATAAATGTCTGATAAAATTATCCCCAATTATAATTAATGAATTCTTCTGTAGTTAATTTTTTTTTTTGCTAATTATTTCTATTAGATCAGATACAGATTCAATTTAAAATCAAAGTGTTGAAACCCACTGGCCTATACATTACAAAGATATTGTACATGAACCAAATGGGCTTATTAGCAAAAATTTTCTCTATTGATAGGTCTTAAATACCTTTGTACCCAATACACTAAACTTCAACATTAAAGAGTTACAGATGGGATGGCAACATTTAATTACTAACAATTTTTTCTATCATTGACACACATTAAACTGCCTGATATGAAATAGTTTGTTAACATTTAGTCCCTTCTACCACAACTACGAATCTCAATGTGATAGCCTTCAAAGCATATTCATTTGGTTAGAGACAAATAACAAAAAAAGTAAATATCTAGAAGTTTCAAAAGGAAAATCACATACTTGATGTTCTATATTCCTTAATTCCTCAGTTATAAAGAATAATTATGGAAAGAAAAAAAAAATGCTTATAAATATGAATACTTATAGATAAATTTATTAGTTTTTTTATTTACTTTTTCAAATACTGTTTTGATTAGTAATTGTACTTTAATCATATTTTCAACATTTCATTCTGGAGGTCATCAGAAGACACATGATTCATACAGGGGTGTTTAGATGTTACTTTAGTACCATTAACCCTACCATCAGGTTATAAGGCACAGAGTGATTTTTTGAAGAAGAATTTTGTATGAGATATATATATATATATATATATATATATATATATATATATATATATATATATATATATATATATATATATATATATGGTGAATTCTCCTGATGTATTCAATGTATGAGAGTCAAGCAGCTCTGTTCCTAGAAATGGACAGCCAGACACCAACACATATGACTTGATTATAGTGGTGAAGGCTTTGTGCAGAACCAACCACACTTTTTGAAGAGCTGAATACAGAGACATGGTGCACTATGTGCCACAAGGTCCCAAAACAACCTTCTGCAGGTTTTAAATTCAGAGTTGTCCTCCTAGACCAGTTACCATCCAAGGCTATAGAACCCAGTCTGTCCTTCATAGCTGTAGGGAGAAGAGGATTAATACCTTTCCCAAGGGTATTAGCATGTACGTGAATGTAATGGATTCGACTGGAATTCATACTCAGCTCCCAATTCCTCAATCTGAGATGCTATCCACTACTCCACCATGTCTCCGTATATATTTTATAGAAATTCATAAGCAAGAGATGTTTGGTTTATGTTTCCTTTATCTTATTACTTTTTATCACTCTTCAACTAATAAGTGTTGAATTTTGAATGGAAGACAATAGCATCATGATTAGATGAAGGTCAATCTTTTGTGTTCTACTTGTTCACATTTATCACGAGAGAAAAAAAAAAAAAATCATCAATATTCAAATTTTTGATATTTTGTACTTACAATGTACCATATTTTTCAGTTTACAAGACGCACTTTTTCCTGAAAGATATGTGTGCGGCTTCCAAGATGAATGTAAGGCAACGCCCAGGCTCAAGTAAGCTTGGACAGTCACCTAAATGGCTTGACTGATAGGGACATAGTCTATCTAATTCAACCTCATTACTTAACTGTTACAAGTATTTCCAAGACTATAAACCTTCCTGGTGCCAAGCCACAAGCTTACACATGCTCAATTTACTAGCAGTGATTAATGTAAACAATACGTGGCACCAGTATGTGAGGGACGTATGATCAATGTGTTGTTGTAGGAGAATGACTTAGAAATTTCTTTCCAATATTAGGGTGCATCCTCCAAGCCACAGCATCTTGTAAGCCAGAAAATATGGTAATTACAAAATTTATTTATCTGGGAAGTAAAATAATTCAATCCATGCATAGATTATGGCATTTTGTCAAATTTAAAATAATGTAAAATTTTATTTGTCTCATCAGAAAGTTTACAATATAGAGGTAAGTAAATTAACAATTTTTATGTACTTGACTATTCTGGAACAATAAAAAAGGGTTACATTAAGCACCCCCCCTATATATATATATATATGCTGAAGGGCCCATCTATACTAGGAAAGTTATTGAGATTTGGATCACCAGGGACCAAGATTTGGTAACCATGTTAAGAAGTAGTGGGGGGAAGAGAAAGATTCTAGTAATTGTTTCCTGTTTACGATTGGGCTACTTCTAAAGTCCTTTCATATATCTTTCACTAAAAAAAAGAAAAAAAAAAAAAAAGAAAAGAAAACAAAAAAAGATCTGAATTATAATTCTAACAGACAAAATATCTTCATAAGACATACACATATCAAAGCCACTTTGCTCTTGCTGAAAACAGCTGAGGGTTTTATGAAAATATTAGATAAGGATTTCATGATAAACAATCTTTATCAATTTGGGTCTCTTATCAGTTGCCTTAGGATTCCCTTCTTTTACACCCCGCTCCAAAAAAATCAATTTTCTATGCTTAGAAACTTTGAAGGCAGAAACTAGGGATAATCTTTTTTTTTTTAATAGAGGTTTTGGTCATTTACAGGGTCTGAAAGTATGTCAATTTTAATAATGGTGACTAATTTTTATGTTTTCTTCTACTTCTTTCCTTTTATCTCATTAACCTCAGATGGTCTCAAGGGTGAAATTCAATTTGTTCCTGGCACTCTCGATGATAAATTAGTCCTAATGGATCTATTTTGACATTTGTTGGTCTGTCTACATCGATTTGTATTGGGAACAGACAGCCAAACATTAACAAAGATATTACAATAAACTACAACTATCCTTGACTGATGTGTGCAATCATATTTTAATAGGGATGAATATGGTTAAATTTTCATTAACAAACAAATAATCGCACATTGATTTCAATTTTTTTAAATACATTTCCTTAATATGAATTAATTCATGTTTGATTGCTATCATATTGCAGCTAGTTCTCTATTTTGCATAATACTTTGCATTTTGATTTGACAGAAAACAAATATCAAATAAACATTTAGATTAAGAAATGAACTAATATTAAATTTATTTAGATCATAATCTAAAACTTATATCAATTGCTGATAACATGGTAATAAAATTGTGTTGAAAGTATCTTTCTTCTTTAGCTATATTTCCATTCCTATTCTCTATAAAATGGTTTAGAAACTTCTTTCTCCACCTCGACATATAGGATTACAAGATATTGCTTTCACATACATTTTCTTTGTTTGAACTGCTTATGGAGCAAATGACTGTAACCACACTAAGTGATGCAGCTGTGGTTTCATTAGCAAGTGAATTTCTTTTTATGAGTGCTAACCTGACACAAGATGTGTGGGTTGTGTAACATCAGCCTGGGAAGTGGAAACAGTGAGCCGAGTTCAAATTCCAGCTTAGTCTGTTGCAATAACTATTGCACTAATGCCATGGAAAAAAGGCAGGAATCTGTACCTTCTCGCTCCAGCTATGGGTTAAATAGCAAGGTAGACTGGTCTCTATAGCATTGGGTGGCAACCATTCTAAGAAAAGGAAAAGTGAATCCCATGCCATAGAAGGTAACAGGAAGCTTCCACTGTATTTCCCTAAAAAGGCATTGCAATTTACAGATAATAAAAAAGCTGTAGCGAACTATGATCACTTATGTCCTAAAGTAAGCTTAATACACAAAATGGAGTTCCTTACTATTTACCTATAGCTAGTGGAGAGGAGAAATAGATTCATGCCTTTTCCAGGAGTATTAGTGAAGTAAGCAAACTGTCCCATTTGAATAGTAAACATTGTAGAGAATGAAAGGGGTATTTTATTCTCTACAATGTTAACTATTAGGCTACCTTCACTTTCTTTAATATACTAATGAACACCTAATACAAGGCTCAAGAGCCTCTCAAGGTAGAGGGTTACTGAATGAGGTGTGTAAAATGCACACAAGAGGAGAAGTAGGAAGTGAGGATATATAGGATAGACAACGATTGACCCTAGACTTGAAGAGTTTAAGATTGTAGAATTTGGGGAAGCATCAACTGCAACACAAAGTAGCTGTTTCATATATGGGGGTTATTAGATATTGGTTGGTGGGTAGTGCAGGGGTGGGATAGGGCTTGTAATGGAGGAACTCTTCAGTTTTTATGCTTCTTGTAAAGTATAGAAACAGTGAGCCAAGAATTTACACTTATCTGCATTCATTTGCCATATAAAGAAATATCTGTAACAGACTGTATAATGCTACTCAAAGTTTCATGTATAAAGCAATCATCAGGCTTAAACTTGGTATTGTCTGTCCAAACATTTCTTTATGTGTTTTCTCATTGAGAGCCCCAATGAGGGATTAAAAAATTATGGGATCCTGAGTTGACCTTCAATAAGTATTGAATGTTTTTACTTCTATTTTAATAATAATCATTTCTCAAGGCTTATATTAAGCACTTTATTAGCAGAATCAGGTTATATTTGACATATTTTAAATTACATAATTTTACATATATTATTTGTTAGTATTAACAGCTAGCATTATTATTTTATATATATATATATATATATATATATATATATATATATATATATATATATATTTTTTTTTTTATATTTTTCATTGAATAATATAAACCACATTATCAAGGTGTTTTACATTTCATTTGTTAGGTTCTATTGCACATTTACAAAAAAAAAGAAGCACATTCCTGTCTACCTTCACAATACAGGAAAATACTTGTTGACAACACCAATATACTACACCACGAAAATAATAAACAAAAACTTCAAATTCTCGAGGCCCTTTATATCAAAAGCAACCAACCAATACTTAACAAAATTTATTACAAGTGTAGCAGCAAGATGTTGAAGTGCATATGACAAACATTTAATGCCATTTTGCTATTTAAAGTCAGCTCCTTTATATTCAAATGCTTGTTTTGCAAGAAATTCCATAGCTACAATAGATAAATTTAAAATAATTATAACAGAGCGCATTTACGCGTGTTTTTTTTTTTTTTTTTTTTTTTTTTTTTTTTTTACTAATCACCATCACAATGAAATGCAGATTTTATCACAATTACAATAAGTTTGTCTTTGTAATTCACCTGAGGATAATCAAAGAGGAGATTGTAAGTGCTTAGATAGGAAAAAAGTATGGTGCTTTCCTTGATGAATTTCATCTGAACCTCAAGAAACTGATTAGAGGATTGGAAAGGATCATTATAAAAATAAATAGACATAATATGTCTATATTATTCAATGAAACCAGTTTAAAACAAAGATATGCTGCGCACACACACACATTATATATATATATATATATATATATATATATATATATATATATATATATATATATATATATACACACAAAAAAAAAAGTAATACAGTGGATAAATTAAACATTTACAGAGCATGTTAATGTGTGACTATGATTATGGCTTGTTTTTTGAAAATGTGCGTGAATAAGACAGTTAATTAAATGTTTGGGTAAAACCACCAAGCTACATGAAATGCCAAAAATTTTAATTTCTTTAATACATAATCTTTGGCTTGAATTAGTATAAAATTACTTTAAGTCATTTTTGTTATAGTTATAAACAAAATAAAATATTAGTCATTTATAGAAAATATATCTGCAGTTATGGTAGGAACTAATAATTCCTTTATGTAAAAATTTCGGATAGAGTATATTTGTAAAAAGATAATATGACATTTGCCTTGATAAAGTCCCACAGAGGATGAAACGTGCTGGCTAAAATAAGTTTTTCCTTTACACTAAGCAATATTTTTCTTAGTTTTAAGTAAGGGAAAAGTATGTAGTACTTGCACATCTTCAACAACTACTTTGAGATGAGATTTTCTCATGTTGAAATTGAAACATATCTATTTCAATATCAGCTTCTGATTTTGCACCCAAATTAAACATCTTTTATGAGGTGCTAAAATAGTAATGAAATAAAATCCCCAATTACTTCACTACCAATGCGAAGTTTTTTTTTTTGTTTCTTTTTGTTTTGTTTTTTTTAATTAAATCACATTAATACTGGATACCTTATCAAAAATGAAATTATTCCAAATTGGCAACTTTAAATGCCTCCTTCCCACTTAAAATAAGTTGTGAAATTATATTAAACTACCAACTGTATTTAATCTAAATATAAGTACCCTTTAAACATTGAAGAAATTGATAAAAACATTCTGATAAAATCCTTTAGAAATTCTTTTTGTATGCTTTCATGAATATAAGAGTTGAATTTAAAAATTGTATATTAAAATTTATTTATATATTGATACATGAAAATTTACCAATCAGCCAGTTGAACAATAAAATAAAGAAAAACCTCAAAGGATTAGGTAATATCATCTCGTTTTTACATACACACGAAATTTTTTATTTTATTTAGAAAGCCCTATCTGAAGATGGATTTTCATATAGTTTCATTTAAGAAAAAATACATCCATTACATTCTGCAATTCAATTAAAATGAGCAAAATATCAGCATTTGCAGAATCAAGATATACAAAAAGGTAATAAAATTCATAGAACAATTTAAAATAATTTAATATCAAAATACTAACCAGTAAATTCAATTAGATGTGCTTATTTAGAAGATACTTAAGTATTAAAATATATGCAATACTGGACCTATGCCAAAAGTAAGCATCCTACAGTTTACAAAATGAGGAGCAGAGAAGGAAGAGCATAAGGTTTTTGATCCATGTAATTTTTTAGACCATAAAATAGAAAAATACATGAAGAATTTTGCTGAGGTAATTTTCAATTTACTATTCTTCCAATAAATATAAAAATACATTTAAAAAGGTAGGAGGGAGAGAGGGAGGGCAGGTTCTCACTTCCTGCCTCTTTATTTTCCAAAAGGCCACAAAGACTATAGAATAGACTAACAATTAAATCCTTGAAAATCTAGGCCAATAGGGCCCTGTCAAGTAGGAAAAAGAGAGTAAGGTGAGAGAGAAGAGGTACCAATACAGAAATGATGATATGAAATATTAAAATGCATGTCTCAGAAAAATAAGAGGCAGGTGGTGAGAGGTAAGATGGATCAAAGTAATCCAAATAGAAAAATATCTATTTAGATGCTAACAAACTGTTTCAGGAAATAAGAGGAAAAAAGAAATCAGGTGTAGTGATAATACAACCATTCTTTTTAATTAGTAATTTTTTGTATTTTTGTTTCTTCATTTTCTAGTAGTAAACACAGTTGTGAATATAAACACCTCAACATATTGATGCTTTGGTTGAATTTAAACACTACACTCAGAAAAGACATTAATAATGCAAATTTAAAGAGAAATTTAATTTAGTTCAAGAAGCTAAAAACTAAAATAATGCTTTCAGGGAAACATTTTGGGAATTTAATGAAATTATAATAATAATTAAGACAATAACTGGCAGATGATACAAGGTAATAATAAGACTTTCTAGATTAATTTTTCACTCTCACCATAATTTTACTAATAAAAGTTTATACATTTTTTTTGTAGAGAGATCAGAGACTGAAACCAACAATAAATGAAAAATTATTTCAAGCTTTTCTTTTGGGCAATTGAAGATGTTAAGTGTGTTATCATAACATGTCTGCTGATCTATTATATAAGCTTCTTAATGGACAAAAGGACCCACCCCCACCACCACAAGATGTGGACAGAAAATTGGAGATAATATACAAGATATCCCTAGTACCGGAGAACAGCTCATAAGTGAGATATAGATGGAAGCTAAACTTAATGTTATGCAATGGGCACCAAATTTTAAAATCTTGGCTGGGTAGTACAGACTTGGAAAAAAGTGGACAAGCAATAATTGAGCAGTACTAAAAAAAAAAAAAAAAAAAAAAAAAATACAAGATGAGATATTCCTAGACATAGACTGTAGAGCAAGAACAATCTAGCCCCATAGATTAAATAAAGGGTTCACTGATAGATTGATTCGCTTTTCTATGGCTTATCAACCCATTACAGGTTATTTAATGCCAAAAAATATTTTTAGATAATAAGAATTTTGTTTTTGAGATAATAATGGTTCAGTGATACAAGTCTTACTAATTAACTAATAGCTGGGAGTGGGGATGGATTTATACCCCTTTCCCAAGGATATCTGCAAACAAGTGAATATAACAAACCTGACTGGAATTAGAACTTGGCTCTCTAATTTCCAATTCTGAGCCATTGTCCATTACACCACCTGCACATCCAAGCTTACAGCACCTGGTATTCCCAAGCAGTTACCCATCTAGGTACTGACCAAGATCAATGTTGCTTTATTATGGTGATTGTATAGGAACCAATGTTTCAATGTGATCTGGCCATAAGCCAAATAAAGAATTCAGTTCAAAATTTCTTAAAGGTTATCTGAATCAACACCTGAAGACAATAACAAAGATGAGGATATTAGTGCAAATGTAAATAATGATAACTCCTCATCACAGAAATTCAGACAGAAAATTGATCAATTTTAACATTGTTTCCTCTTTCAGTTGTATTAAGAGCATTAACATAGCAGTTTCCAATTTTGATAAAGAAAATGAAAAGGCATACCATTCTTGGGACACAAGCCACCAACTCCTGTGACTGAGATAGTGAACTCCTTGAAAGAGCCAGGTCAACAAAAGGAAAAACAGATGGCTTTGTGCAGATTCTAAAGTGGTGGCCATGGGGATGGGCATTAAGTTCATGTCATGGTTTTGAGAGATGTAAGCAATGAGGGCCAAGTCATACCACTCCATTTCTCTATGGGTGGCCTCAGGGTTAATACACCCATCAAGATACAAGACTGTGCTCAAGTCCTGGATTGGCTAGTTTGACATACATATTCCAGCAGAAGTACCCACATGACTGAGGTATAGCTGGTTGGGAGTTTCTACAACCATACCACTATGCATTCTAGCATGTGGCCTCCAAGCACACCTAATTTAAATCCTTTGGACTAACTAACAGCCCTACAATACCAAGGACTCGTTGAAGGCTACCATGGATATATATATATATATATATATATATATATATATATATATATATATATATATATATACACACAATATTTCATAGAAAAAAGATTTAATTTTTTTTTTTATGCTGTATGAAGAATTTAGACATTTTATTCAATAAAGCAAAATTTTCAATTGTTCTGATTCTTAAATTAATAAACTTAAATTATTATTTTTTTTTTTTTTAATAGAAAAATAGTTCAAAGTACTAAAACTGCATCAAAAGTTGCATAATTATAATTACTACAAAGAAGTGTTGTAAAGTTCTTGACTTTTCCAACTTCCAAAATCCTTTCTTGGTTGGGCTGAGAACTTGTCAGCATTCTCTTAGAATTGTTCAAATCTCCAGCAAGAGAAAACAACCAACAAAAAATGATATCAATTCTTTCCAAGGTCATGAATCACACTTGTGAATTTTCTTGTAAGACATTTCCAATTTAGCAATATCTAAATTCAACTGTATCCATATCTACAACCACATGAGAGTCAAAAAAAATAAAAATAAAAAAATAAAATAAAATAAAAAATATTGTTGTAACGCTTTTCAGAGAATATAGATACTACACTCTGATCCTAGGCAAAGTGTACAGATTAATCCTTGGCAGAAGAGCTGATCCATATATAAATGATTTTATAATCTAACATGTATGACACAGCTTGTATGAAATAACTGCTGATAGGTTGCTTTAAAAGTTGAATCACAAAGAATCACTCTTTTTGGTTACCTCCCTAAAACAGTAAATATAATTGCATAACTATAGTAGAGAAGAACTTGGTTGCTTGAAGTCAGAATTTATGTTTTAACTACAAACAACTCACAACATAACATAGAAAACAGAATGGCTTCAATTATGACGGACATATAAAAAGAAAAAAAAAAAAAAGCTTCCTGATATTATTATAGTTATCAGTTATAATATTATACGCAGATGTGTGAGTGGTGTAATAGATAGTGGTTCAGAATGAGAAATCAGAGAGACAAGTTTGAATTCCAGTAGAGTTTGTTACTTCCACTTATACACAAATAACTTTGGGAAAGATATGAATCCACCTCTTCTCTCCCAGCTATGGATTAAATAATAAAACAGTCTGGGTTCTTCAGCCTTTGTTGACAACTAGTCTAGGAGGAGGATAACTGAATTCGTATGTAGCCATAGTAAAGTACATACTATGAAACTAAGGAAAGGATCATGGAGTTTACAATGACTATGATTCCAACTATGGTCGACCTCCTTTTTTTAATACAATATTAGTCTGTAATAATAAAAAAAAAAAAAAAAAAAAAAAAAAAAGAGGCATATTTGTGTAGGGTGGGGAGGAATGTAAGTAGTGTAAAGAACAAACCAAATGAGGAATGCTAAGTCCCTGTGTCTGATAATTATGTGAACAACAGTTGAAGAATGTTATAAAACACAAAAAGACATGTTTGTCATTCTCTAATGTGAATGTCATGGAACATTGACACCAAGAATGATTATGGCTATAATTGGTTTTGATCAGAGAACAATATTTACAGAAAGAGAAAAAAAATGTCAAAGATAAAAAAAATATGACTAACTTGAAAATTCTTGCATATAAAATATTTTTTGATTATGCAAACTTTAATAAAAAAAAAAAATAAAAAAAATTTTTTTTTAAATAATTTGATTAATAGTTTGTTATTAAAATATATCTGAATTTATAATTTTCATTGTTATTTGTATTTATAAACATTTCATGTAATTTATTCTTGGTTACAAGCAGCAGCCTCAATTCTAAAGGAAAACAATTTTTTAAAAATTCTTTTAATATTTTAAGAACATAAAATTATAACTTTAATTTTTGTATGTTTGAATATAATACTTTTTGTCTTATAATTAAATAGTCCTGTAAATTTATTAACATACATTGTAAATTTCCTTTTCTTTCACAGTAGTTTTAAAAAATTAATGCTGTCAATTATATTGATATACAATTAAAATGGATATTTCTTTTAAAACAAAATAAAATGAGATTTAACTGAAATGTATCTAAAATGTCACCAGATTACTTCAACCAATGCTTTTATCCACTGAGGACACATGGCCCAGTGGATAAAACCATTGACTTGACCCAAAGAGTTGTGTGTTCAAAAACTTGGTGAGTTAAGTTAGTAAAACTAAAGATAGCACATGGAACTAGAACAATCTACTCCAATGGATGAAATAAAGGGTACAGTTCAAAATTCCAATCACCTAAGAAAGCTGGAGCATACAATAGCTGAAACGTCATGAATGTGGCAACAAACATGAGGACAACAGTCTGAACATTGTAAATAGTGAAAAGAAATCTAATTGTTGGAGGTTTTGAGAAATAATAAAAACTTAAAATTAATTAAAATCTTTTTTTTCTCTCAGGTAAAAAAAAACTGTTTCATTTTTCATGTCTACATGAGTATTTTGAAGTATAGCAAATCACTTGTCATTTTCAAAAGACAAAATATATTAAAATGATAAACTATATTTTAAATGATAAACTACATTCAGTAAACAAGATGGACTTTATCCACCTGTAACAAATTTACAAAAAGCAAAATACTTTTTATTAACACAGTATGAAATTGAAAACAATGAAGTATACCAATTGGACTAATTTTATCTTCTGCTTTGGAAACCTGTCTATTGACCCAGAGTACACCTGAGTTCCATATAGACAAGGTAGTTAGAATAAAAGGGGTGGCTGGAATTTTTTTTTTAATTAATTTTCATTATTGTAACATTTTCCTCAAAAATGCTTGTAGACTAAATTAACAGGTAAGAGGAAATTTCTTGAATATCTAATAAAAAAAAAAAAAAGATGACAAATAAAAATATACATAAAAAAAAACTAGTTTTTGAAACCCAATGGTAATTATGAAACAAAGTTTCCACTAAGTAGACATTGCCTTGCCCAGGAATTGAACTCACAATTACATTTATTATATTCATGAACTAATGAATAATGGAAATAGGCAAGTAATAACTGACTAACACTAAATAAGAACTAGATGAGATCTCCTTAGACATGGTGAGTTGAACTAGAACAATCTATCCCCTGCAGATTAGATAAAGGGTTCACTTCAAAATTATCTGAAGGTTACCTGGATCTACAAGCACCCAATGAAGGCCAGAGAGCACAACAGTTGAAACCTTGTGATAACAACAACAAAGATGAAGACAATAGTCCTCAGTAATTTATGGGGGAAAGTTCCTATTTGGTGGAGGCTGGTTTTAGCCACAAAAATTCACTTCTAATAAAACAAAGGAATATATGTTGAATTAAGATCAAAGTTCATTAATTTAAAAATAGAGCTCTTCCTAAACATCAATCACATCTCTCCCATGAAAGAGGTCAGACATTAAATAAAAAAAATGGTTTACTAAATTTTGTAATATTTTTCTATTATTGTATATCTTTATTTGGTTATTCCAACTTTATTACTAACTTATAAACTTTTATTAATTAAAAAATAAAGTTCAACAAGTTCCTGAAGAGGTCAACATTTAAAAATGTCTGGGGATTCCTGCTCTAAAATATTGTTGTTACAATAAAAAAAAAAAAATCCAACTAGAAAATGTTATGAAATAATTTTGTTAATATAAATTTATAAATATATAATTTAAATTCTATACTAAATATGAAAAAAAAAAAAAAAATCTCGCTTAGAATTATAAAACAATTATAAAATTTTATTGAACTTTTCAGAAATTATTTGGTAATAAATAAAATTGTTGTTTTTCCTTTTAGTTCTGTAAAAATATTTTAGGTCAGCCATTGAATAAAATATACATGTACACAAAGATACATACATGAAAATGAAATGGGCATTTATGTCATGAGACCTAATTTCCTTCTTTGTTTTTTTTTTTTGGGCATTAATCCGGGATAACAGGAAAAGAATACAAGCTGAAATGAGTGGCCCTTGAAAGTCATTTTTATAATTCATTCTGTATTTAAACTGAATATTTTCTAATAAATGTTAATATTTTAAACAAATAATGTAGGTTGGAAATTTGATTATCTTGTCAGTAAAGTGACAAGTACCAAACTAGTTTCATTTGAATACAATTTTCAAGCCTAAACCAGAAAGCTTTTCACAGTCCATTATTTTCTCATTTTTCAAGAACTGAAGCCGTAAAGGATATAAATTCTGCATTTGGAGACAATCCTGTTAGTGAATGAACAATAAAACTTCCCTTTCAAAAAGACTTCAGTCAAAACCATTAAACAATCATGATTTGAAGGCTTATAGTGTAAAATGATCCAAATGCCTCAAATGGTGAACTTCAGTGTATTATTGACTGGAGGGGTTTCAAATCATTGAAGATTGGTTACTAGGAAGAAGAAAAAATGCTAAATATGAGGGGGTGTTAAAAATATTCTCAATCAGACCCCCACCCCTGCAAAAAAAAAAAAAAAAAAAAAAGTCACATTATTTGATCAGATTTTGAAAATAGACTGAGAATTTTTCAGCACCTCATAAATTAGTTCCATTTGAATTTAATGGGAACAAACAAAAAAATTAAAATGTATGAGAGCCTGAATTAATCATGTTCAATTGTTCACTCAAAACAAAACTCGAGAGCCACTCAAAGCAGAGGGTCACTGTTAAAATGATTATGATGAATGAGGTGGGATATTAATGAAAAAGGGCTTATGGCCATATGTTGAAATACCACTTACTGTACAATCAATGAAGTTAAGTGACATCAGTCAAGCCTGGTTAGTACCCAGATGGATGTCTGTTTGGAAATATCAGGTTCCATAAGTTTGGATGTGCAGGTGGTGTCATGGATAATGGCTTGGAATTGTTAATCAGAGAGCCAAGTTCCAATTTTAGTTGGGTTCGTTATATTCACGTGAGAAAGGTATGAATCCACCTCTTCTACCCAGAGATATGGAATAATCAAGACTTGTTTCATTAAATCATTATTATCTTAAAAAAAAAAAAAAAAAAAAAAACCTCTTACAATCTAAAAATATTTTTTTGGCTTTAAATAACTTTCAAAGCCATAGAAAACAAATCAATCATTAATAAAAGATCTATGACAGGAGCAATTTCACAAAATTTGGCCTCCACTGACTGACTGCTCTTCGTAGCAGACGGTAAGGTGTGCTGAGCTAAATGGTAGCTCTCTCTGCCCTGAGGGACACATGTTTGATTCCTGCTGGAGAGCGCAAATTTTTCTCAAAGGCTGGTAGATAAAAATAAATAGGCTGGTAAATGAAAATAAACATACTGTTTAATAAATAAATGGAGTGCCTACTCAAATATGTGTGTCTACTAAAAATAACATTTAAAATGATAAAAGCGTTTCATTGAAAGTAACAGACAAGGAAAATCTTACAAGTTCTTTAAGTTTTCTAAATGCTCTTAAAGTGTTCACCCTCTAGAAATGCTAAGGAAAAAACTGACCATAATGATCACCAGCCCAAGCACTTCCATCCAAATCACCAGTCATTTTCATGGGTTCATTTTTAATGTGTTTTTCAATGTTTGTGTTCTAAGGTGTATTGTGTCCTTACTATGTTTAAAAATAGTGGTAATGTGTTGGTGGTCTCCTAAAAGGACATCCCAACACAGAGTCACAATCGCCTCCTCTATAAGAATTTAATACAATAGTGGTTTGATATATCATAGCTTCCTTCAAAGGGTGGGGTCAAACAGTTAATAAGTACAGTTAAGAAAACCATAAAATAATAAAGTTGACCCTCCAGAAATTTTCTCTTTTATGAATTGTTGTTTTTTGGTTTCCAAACAAGATCTTTTCTTACAGCTAGATCTTTTTCAGAACATTTAAGATATTTTGACTGGACTGCATGTCAGAAATTGAAAAAGTTATGGAACTTCCAAATACCCAGAAGATTACAAATCTAACCGTTTGTTGCAACAGTGGAATGTCTTACTATATGGAGCAGAGATGTGGGCTTTGACCAAATCTATAAAGAAACAGCTAGATGTTGTTAAATAAGCACGACAATGAAGTTGTCAGCAAATTAATACTCAAGAAACCAAGCAAGGAATTAATTGATTGATCTGTGTGTGTGTAATTTATTTTTTTCTTTAATTTTTCTTCTTTTTTTTTTTTGCAGGTTTTCTAGATACTGACCAGACTCAATGTTGCTTAACTTCAGTGATTGTACAAGAACCTGTGTTTCAATGTGATATGGCTGGAAGCCTCTCCAAGCAAGGGAAAAACAAGAGGAGGAAGAAGATGACTCACATTTATAGACACACTGCTACAGGATTTAGGGATAGAGACGACACAAGACTTATGGTCGATGGTGTTGAATTGTAAAAGTGTTTGGATGCCAACCTAGTTAGTTTTGTTAATTTTTGAAAGCACATCACCACAAGCAAGACTGCCGAATCAAAAAATTCTTAAAGGAATTTCAGTTGTTTGATTGACAAACTCTAGAGGAAAGGAATTAATAATGGGCTATCAAATGTATAGTGAAAAATTTTGATTAAATAAATTTAATTATTTTTAAACAGACTGAGAATTTCATGTTGAATAGCATATTATTTACTGTAATATAGCATATTATTATTTACTATAAAACAAAGATCAAAGAAACAACAAAAATTTTACAGTGTTTTTATTTTAACCCCATGATATCAACATGTGTAGAAAAATACATCTTGTGACCCCTTAGAACATGGCTGATCATGGCTTTCCACAACTTCTTATCCTTTGTAGCCCTTAGCAATATTTATCATTATTATCCATCCTACTTATTACTCAAGCAGCCAAATTTATATTTCATGTCCTATCCTTTATTATATGAATTTGCACAAATACACAAAGAAGCTATTTTACTTATGTATATATGGTCTTCATTTAAGGGTGACAGCTTATATTTTAATAGAACAGAGATACTGTTAGGATTAATTGTCGCATTTAAAAAAGCTATCAACAAATCAATCGTCAACATTTAAAAACAATTCAGATGTATCTAAAATATTCTAGCACCAGAAGTTTGTTCTTTATTAGAATATCTTAATCTTCTAAATTGCATTAATGCAATAAATCATGTTAAGTTAAATTACAAAGTATAGAAGAATAGAAAAACGGAGAAATAAAAAAAGAAAATTTGCTGTGATAGTGACAATAGTAAACTTCATTCTTTTCTTCCTAGAGAAGGGCAGAGGCTGTGAAGAGAAATGCCGGAGGGGGGTGCTGGCAAGCAGAGGGCATGAAGAGAAAGATCTTATCTCTACATTTCAGGACTTCTTGGATTTAGTGCCCAGGCAAGCGATGTCAGTGATAATCATGTTACTTGCTAATGCAGTCATATAACAACATTACTACTAGCATTATAATAATAAAATCTTTTTCCATTAGAAATCAATAATTATCATTTTATATAAATCAAAAAGACGTATAAATCAAAAAGATGTATAAGAATAGAAATCTTGATGCAGCAGAATTGAAAGTAAACTTTATTCATCCAAAAAGTTTTGACACAAATCTGTCAATATTTGCCTGAATTTTATGATCTCAAAATCATCATTATGATTTGACCGATTCACAACATTTCAGTTATTCACAGAAAAACTGAGAGACAAATGAAGAAGGTCAGAATATGCAATACAAACTTTATCAATTGTAGTCTTATGATCTACTCAGGAACCATTTAAAATTTCAAGTATTGTTGAATAAAAAAAAACTATAAATGCTTTTTTGTTCCAAGTACAAGTATCATCTGGAATCGTCACATTGATGGGAATTTTCCAGATTATAAAATAAGAGGGAAATTTTTGATTCCAGGAATAAAATTGTGCCACAAAGAAAACAAGTAAAGTGTTGTGAGAATTGAAGGAAATGCTTGATGTTGACACTTGTATCTGGTACACAAGAATAGACCAAGAATAAATTTCAAAATTTTGAAAAACAAGATGAAAAACAAAAACAAAAAACAGATCTTTTTCTGAGTATAAACAAGTGTCAAGGCTAATCCACTGCAGTAACAAGAAAAATACAACAATAATTTTTTTGTTTCTTTGTTTCAGTAGATATTCAGGATAAAAAAAAATTCTCTTTAAATTGATTTACATGAATAAGATAAGCACCAGATGCAAATTAAAAACTACATAGCCTGAAATATACACTATAGGTCAAAAGTTTGAGGAACCATCTAGATTTAATAATAAGTATGTTTTATACAATTCTTGGTTTCATTAAATCCTACTAAGCTAGGATGTTGAAACTATTTCACTCATTAGTGCATGACATCCAAGTTTTTTTTTTAAGATAGGGATATTTAAAATTTTAAATCTGCCAGCCCTAACATGACTATTAACTAGTAAGTAGATTAGATAAAGAGAGCAAAAATTTTAAAATTTATGTAGTAATGAGTTAATTTCTTTATTATTAAACATATAAAATCCTTCAGGAAGAGAAAGTCCTTCTGGTTTGAACTGAGCTAGTAAATTAGGTTTGAAAAATACATGCAAACTTCAATTTTTAGGTGATCCTTCAAAATCCAGAGGGTGACCCAAAACTTTTAGTCTATAGTGTAAATCAAATCTAGTTTTATAAATGGTAATTACTTTCTTAATTTTATTATTTTCAAGTTTTGATTCAGTGACATTAAAAATAAGAGATAATAATAACTTTAATTCATGTATGCATAAAAATTAGTATGAAACAGTAATGTAAAATTTTTTTTTTTTTTTTAGATAACAAAATGATCTCATGTGGATTTTAAAATATTAATTTTTAAACTGTTAATAAATTCAAACATTGTATGTTTGTAAAGCGTTTTTATGACTATTAATAATAATACATCAACACAGTTGCAAGTAATTATGTTATATAGTCATTGTAAACTCCATGACCTTGTCAACAAATGTATATTATATTCTATGGTTTTGAATTCAGAGTTTTCTTTCTTCTGGACTGTCAATCACACCTATAGAGCCTAGTCTGCCCTGCTATGTAACCCATAGTAGGGAGGAGAGATAAATTCATACCTTTCCCAAGAGGAGTGTTGCACAAAATTGCATGTAACTCATTAACCATTACATTACCTGCACACACATTTTTAATTTTTTTTTTTAAATGATTATATTTACAACTTTTAACAAAAAAAAAAAAAAAAAAAAAAAAAAAAAAAAAAAAAAAAAAAAAAAAAAGAAAAATATGGGCTTGTTTAATTTGTTATAAAAACAGATCATTGTCATCATTATAAATTGAAACAGGATACAAAATTTGGTTGTTTCAAAATGAAACTATATTCTGTCATGTTTATACCTCATAATAGGAAAAGAAGATAATAGATTATTGAAATTTGATACTATTTGGATTTGATTTTATCATTGACGCATACATCTTATCAGGAACTTCAAGAAAAGAGCATGCTATTCATCAAGTCAGAATAGATTGTAAATTAATCTTATTACTAACAATCATTTCCTCCTCGACCAGCTAAAAGTGACTCATCTACAATCAAGTAACCAACCAACTTTGTTGAAGGTTTATTATGAACTGTATCCGAGTTATTTAACAAATGGATTGAGCCTTTTAAGTTTGTGTTTTTTTTTGTTTTTTATATAATTCTATCAAAGCATTTACAGCAACAGTTTGTCATTACTGATTGCAATTTCAAGTATATTACCTGCAACTATTTTTTCTTGCTTGTAATGAGTTGCAAGTGAAAAGGAGAAAAAAAATTGCTAGCCAAATATTACAACCTGGGCTTTTTGGATTACACAGTCCAATGCGGTAATATATGTTCTAGAAGTAATGAAAGGATCTTTTTTTATATTTATCAGTTACTTCAATAATCCTTTTAAAAGGACCTTGATTTGTAGTTAATTAACACTTCAAATGAACATTGTTATATGTCTTTGTGAAACTTACACTGCCTGCTGTTGATGTATATATACATTTTCTCGGCACTATGAAACATTGGTCACTGGCGTTTGTGTTATAAACCAAGTAGCATTTAGTGCTATTTCCAAACCAGTATGAACATATTACAACCTGTTTTGTGACATTTTTATTATCTATTGCATTAGAGGGGGGGCTAACTTAGTCTGTACTCTAGAGTATGCTCAATGAAACCAAAATTATGGTGCCCATGAGAAATAACTGTAAGCAACTTTACAGTCATTTATGTCCAGTAAATTTCCTATTTTTTTTTTTCCAAAATAGGCCAACACAGCCAGGTAACAGTGTTATAACAATGCAGCGGTGAAAGTGTTAAAATCAAAATGTAATATCAATTTTTTTTAAAGAATATATAGACAAGTTAAATTAACCCCAAATTAATCAATAATGTATTTTAATAAAAGGTATTTACTAAGCTTAGATTTTTCTTAGAACATCATTACCCACAAAGAATTAAGGCAAGAAAAACTTGACCCATTTTGGTATATTTTTGCTTATTGATTTATTTTTTTTATTTTTTTAAGGAAGATAAAATGCAAGCTGAATAAAATCATTATTGTGAATGATCAAATGTTTCTTGCTAAATAATGCTCCATGATTACATAGATCAAAGTAGATATTTATCAAAACATTACACAAGAATAATCAATATTATATGATGTTTGTGATGACTACCATACTCAAAAAATTCAAATAAAGCAAAGAAAATCACTTACATTGGGTTAGTTATGTTAGTTGCTTTGATGTGTGACTTCCACATAAGTAAAAGGGAAAAAGTACATTGAACTGGATTTTTGAGATTTGCTACTTAAAATACTGCAGTCTTTAAAAAAAGAAAAAAACATGACAAGTGATGAAAAGAATGCATTAGATCTTTATGGAAGGCAGTAAGAAAAATGAATGACCCACTAAACATGCCAAAAGCATGTCTTCAAAAAGGTAATGTTGTTCATTGTGTGAATGTAGGAGTTCCTTCTGGAGAAGTAAATGATTGAGTTGAACAAATACTGATACACAAGTAAACCAAACAAAATTTTTGGTCATCTCAACATGAAGTAATGAAACTTATTTTCTTTTATGGCTAAGATCAACTTTCCTATTGAAACTCTGTGAATAGTCTAAAAGATAAGGTATGCTTACTAGAGAAATTAGCATACAAATGAAATACTTCCAATAAAATATTCAATGGCGATTTAAAACAAGATGAACAACAGTCAAGTCAAAAAGAAATGATAAATATGCAGACAACAGATGGTAGAAAGATCAATGAAATTAATATAAAAATATTTCAATTCTGGCCTAAGTGAATGCTTAAAAAGGGAATCAGAGCTAAGCGAAAAATACTTTACAAATTTTAAAATTACCCAGGCATTCTAAACCTTCCAAATTCCTTGTTAATAAAAGTAAAACAGCAGCAAAGATGAGGAAAATAGTTTGAATATAAATAGTTATAAAGAGGTTAAAAATAATAAATTTGAGGTTCAGTCTCAGGTTTTCAATTCCTGTTCTCAATAAAAGAAAGAAAAGTAAATCAATTTCAAACAACAAATTTTTTTATTTTTTTCAATTCAGCTCAAGCAAGGCAATAATATCACTAAGACTCAAGGTGTTACTGGGAGTAAAAGCGAATGCAAAGACTTTAGAACAAACTGGAAACAAGAAATAAACTTCTATTACTGTTCAAAAGACTGAGGATCAGTGTGAACCTACCCAATCCTGTTGAGAAGAAAAGAAAAAAAAGGAAATAATTAGTAAATAAAATTGCAGAGATCAGAGTGAGACATCAGAAGTATAGAGTTGAAATAGACTTTAGAAACCAAGTTCTAAACAGGAAACAAGGAATACTACTCTTGTTCAAAAAGACAGAAGAGTGTGAATTGGATGATAGGTAAACCTAATGTGGTACATATAATCACTCGTCCACTAAAAACAAATGAAGTAAATAAAATAAAATTCCCTTTCCCACTGATTAAAAATAAAAAGCAAAAACAAAATCTGTATGTACAAAGCATAATGTGTATATATCAATGGTTACTCTAGGTCATCAATGTTTGTCAGGCTCAATACAATCTTTAACAAAATATACTATTGTCATAATGATTCCTTTACTCTAACTAAAATATAATTTTTAAAGATCTCTGCATAAAAAAAAAAACATTTTGGTATTTTAATATTAATTGCAATAATTCTATAAAAATAAACATTTATTTTTAAAAAAATTTCTAAACATGTAAAATGTATGTATCTATCTAGTGTGTTTGTATATATGTCTATGCATTAGAGTGTTTATGTATCTCTGTCTGAATTTTTAGCTTAATTTATTGTACATTTATGATCAGTACCACTGACTGATATCATATTTCCTCAACACTACCCTAGTCACACTCCACACTCCAATCCTCCAGTTGATGAGTTAAGGCTGCCACTTTCTTTGATTTTTGCCGACTAAATCGGGCTAAATTTAATTTGCCATTTTTCAATTGATACATTCCACTTAAAAACCTTATACTGTATGGAATAAATTATTAAAAAAA
>CAHIKZ030004712.1:365000-572500 GCA_903632075.3 Acanthosepion pharaonis | reverse complement strand
GAAAATCCAAAGGAGCCAAGTCAGGAGAATATGCTGGGTGCTGGAAGGTTTCTCATCGCAAGGTCCATCTTGCGACATGCAGTCTTGCATTGTTGTGGTGGAAAATAATCATTCCAATTTGCCAAAATCAGATGATTTACTTGAATAGCCACATTGGTGACTTTGGTCTCAATACCTCTTTGCAATTATTGTTTCCCTGGCTGGAAGAAGCTGAGAGTTAATTATTCCCCTGCAATCCCACCGAAAGTACAGAAACAACCTTTATTGGTTGCAGCCCGCTTTAGCCACAGGTCCTGTACATTCACTGGTTTCCAGCTCCATTTGCATTGAATGTTATCATAAACAATCCATTTTTTATTGTCTGTGATAACTCTGACCAAGCATGGCTCCTTTTCATAACAGCAAAGAAATCACTAAATAAACACAATCAAATTTGTTCTATTCCATCAGAGAATGCATAAGCCATGTGTCAAATTTGGAAAGAAGCCAAAGTCTCTTCAAATGGTGAAAGGCAGTAGAAATTGATTTTCAAACTCTTAGCAAACTTTTCCATTGAAATTTTCAGTTTTTCTACGTTGACAAGGAGAACGTCTTCAGCGATGCAAGAAAATTGCATGAAGCATGGTCGATTGTTTAAGTTAAAATCACCCTGACAAATTAAATTCTGCCAAACCACTTTTTGACTGTCTGAAGAGCTAGCGCACAATTCAAATAAACCCTCTGAATGTTTTTTTTTTGCATTTCTGACATATTCCTTTCTGAAATTCATAGAGCATAATATGGTAAAAGTGTAACTTTACATCCTCCATCTTTAAGGCATTCATTTGTGGACAAAACAACAACATTCAACAAAACCTGACTCGCAAATGAACTATGCAAGAACACACCAGAAATTGGCACCAAAACAAACACCAGTATTAAGTTGCAGTCATTTTATATAAACAACGAAAAATCAGCAATGAACTTTTGCAATGATCTGATATATAATTCCACACCCCTCATAATAAAATTATAATAATGACATTGGACATACTCCTTAAATGTTAGTATGATTAAATTTTCTTCAATTTTCTCCCTGACACAATTATTTTGTTCATAAGTTGAAAAATCCCCATTGGCATAACTATTCCAGATAGTTGTAAATTAAATTGAATGACTATTCCAGAATATCCCAGATAGTTGTATTTGGTGCACAAAAATAACAAAATGTAAAAGAAAAACATCTAAAAAGTTGTATCAGACAAAAAATATTACATAAAAATTAAGGATGAAGACTATTTCAAGAAATAAATAGTGGATTTAATTCATGTGAAAGGAAGACAAAAAAGCTCAAAAATCCATAGGTTTAGATACATTCTGTAATTTTTGCTCTGATCAGTATATTTGCCACTGTATGGTTTCCTAGTTTCTATGGTAGTAAAATTTTCATCCTTCCATAGAGATTGTACTGAAAAAAGGCCAAAGAAGAGATCTGCCAAAAAAAAAAAAAAATCTAATCTTAGAAAAGAAATAGATTTAGTTCTGAAAGTAAGTCAATGAAATTATCAACTCTGAACAAAGAAAACTCATCACTGAAAAGGGTGGCTTTTGAAATTGTTTTTCTTTTTAACTGCATTGTGTAGGTGTGTAGGCAAAAATGAGGACATGGTGAAATATTCTCAACCTGACCTAAAAGTGACTCCCACCAAATTTCTTATGTTTGGTCATTTTTGGAAAGCATGTTGAGCAAAAAACTCTTTGCAGAGTGTGTGTGTGTGAATGACAAGAAAGAAAAATGTTGTGACAAATTTTATTCAGAAATGATTAAATATCAGACAAAAATAATTTTTATTGAAAGACTCCATCTTGTTGGTTATCTCCACATATCTTTGCCAGTTTTGCAAAGAAGTCATTAAAGAGCATTGTCTAACACCTAAAACCACAAGACACTTCCTTATCTTCACTCTTCTATTTTTCTTTTCCTTCTAGCATGTGGCAGAAGTGACAGTACCAACTGGGAGATCTTTCCCCTTAGTAAGATCACTTGCATGCACATGCATATCATCCACATAATTTCTAACTTGTAAAGTCTTCCTTCTTTTGCATACATACTCATATATTTTCTCTTTTTACACAGATATGTAAAAACAAAAATATAAACTATTGCTTTGCTGAAATAAATTCAGTTTCCTTATACATCATTTATATGTGCAAAATATTGTTCCCACTGCTTTTAATCTAACTGGGGAACATATTACAACAATCCTGTATACAAAAAGAGAAAAATAAAAAGTAAAAACAATGTTGGCTACAGTTTACATCAAAATATTAAAGATACAGAGATGCTTAACATTTAAATTTTGGCATCCAATATATCTAAATTTTAAATTTAGCCTGTCTCATTCAGATCACTTATTTTTAACTATAGTAATTCTATGAGGAAATGAGATGATGTATGATCCTGGATATAAATTTACCAGTGTAGGTTCTGAAATTAGTGCACTTTCAATAGATTTTTGTTTTTAATAAAATTCTTTCTCTTGTAATCAGAAGTACATTCTTTAATTTAAAAGAATGCTTAGGTCTATCACAACAAATGACTGATCTAGTGCATTGTTTTGTAAAAGAGCCTTACTTTGTTTATATAATTCTTTTGATAAACAAAAAAACAAAAATTAAAAAAAAAAACAAAAAAAAAAAAAAAAAAAAACAGTCATTTATTTATTCACAATTATTTTGATACACAAAGAGGTACCCAAAAATAAATAGAATTATTTAAAAAGTAAAGTTTTTTTGTTTTGCAATTTGAAACTAATTTCTTTCAAAGCACTTCCCATTTGATTAAATATGCCCAATTTTTTGGCATCAAAGACCAAACAATTTTGGAACTCTTGTGTAGATTTTATCCAAGGTTGCCAATGTTACTTTTATTTCACATTAAACAAAGCATTAACCTTGTAGAAATACATTTAATTTTCAAATCTTCTCTTAATATTTGCTGGCCTGAACTCTAAGACAAGCCAGTAACCTCAAATATCCAATGATGGTCTTCATTGATTACATGGTGAACTTTAAGATTTTTGTCATTTCAGTTTGTTAAAAAGGTCAGAAAGATTGTAGTTGGTCTTCAAGTGACATTTGAAACATGAGTACCACTCATAAATGTGTGTTTTCCTTAAAGATTCTTCTTTAAAATCTTCTTGAAGCATTATAACAGTTTAGCAGTTTCATCAAAAGAAAGCAAAACTTTTTAAGTATATTGATTTTGTTTTTGATATCAACCATTGTAAAAGTGAAGGCTAGAGGGTACAACAGTTGAAACATTGTCATATCAAAAATGAAGACAAGTCTGCATGTAACTGAAGTAAATAAGGATATTTTGACCGATTGCCAAATTATACAAAGCCCCACAACCAATTCCCAAGCTATTTAAAATGACTGAATATATTATGGCATAAAATTGACATGAACTGGCACTAGATTATTTTTGGAATTTTATTCATCCAGACTTAGATTATGAATATTTTATTTAGAAGAAACAAATATTTATAATATAAATAACTTGTATCAATATTAACAAACTAAAAAATTATGACATAATACACAAATTAAAGGGGAATTTAAAAAAAAAAAAAAAGAGTCAATCATGATTAAGTCTGTATACATTATTTCATATTAGTTAATATACTTTCAAGATTATTTTGTAAAATAGTTCATTAAATTTATTATAAAGCATATTTACAAATAGATAATTTTTAAGACCTATCATCATTACTTTATCCACTAACTTATAAATGTGCTGTAAGAAAGTAAGAATCATTAAATAACAAGGCTTCCCATTAAGACTTACAATGCAAGATTTTTCTATATTACTTTAACGAAGCAGATCAACCTTAGATTATAAAAAGGTAGATGACATTACTTTACAACTGGCATATATAATATGGGAGTTTGAGGTGAACAGCTTGAAAAATAGAATCTGTGTGGTGAATTCAAATTTCAGTTAAGATAGACCCGATAAATTGAATGTAAACTATCTTTTCTCTTTCCATGGTAAGAGTTAAATAGCAGGTGAAACTGAGGTTGGTTAGCAACTAGTTTAAGAAAAGGACAGCTCTAAATTCAAATCCATGGAGAAGGCAATGTGAAACCACTATCATTCCTAGGAACAATCATAGTAAGGCACAGTTTACAGATGTTAAGAGGAGGAAGCTGTGGAGAGTTATGATTTTTAAGGTCCTGAAGGGATAGGTTACTTAAAAAGGAGAAGTGCATGTAACTAGTGATAAAGAAAATTTCAAGCTTCTGTGTGATTAGAGTTTTTTTCTTTCAATATTTACATATGAATTTTATTAAAAAAAATGCTTTGGAGTATCAAGTGGAAGTTTTAAATGTAAGAATTAAAAAAAAAAATAAAAAATAATAATAATTTTCATCCCCCCCCCCAAACATGTACAGAAAAGTGATTTTCCAATCCAGAAATCTTCTTTTATTACTGTCATGAATTTATAAACAAACAGAACACAAGGTTCTACACTGCAGAGACATTTGAAAGAGAGTAATATTTTTTGCACTTCACTATTGTTAACGTTTTCTATGCCACTTTGTGAATGGTCTCTTCAGTCTTCCAACAAGGAGAATGAAGAAAATGTTCAAGGAATTCAACTTGCCTAAGTAACATCTTGAAACTCTGTATCAAAATAATAGAGTAAAGCTACTACATACATTCATAAAAAAAAAACCCCAAAAAAACAAAACAAAATGTATCTTCATTCTTAAAAATATCTACAACTACTTTTACCAAGCTTCTTTTTGCATTTTGATGTACACAAATGGCATAGAGTCCTCACTTAATGCCTGTATTCTAAGAGTCCTCACTTAATGCCTGTATTCACCAAGAAGCAAAATGATAAAAACACAACACTTAGACCATTCTATTTGCAGGTTCCATTCATTTTTGGTCATTCAACCAACCATAGATTGAAAATATTTGAAAAATACACTAAATAAATAAAAATAGTTCCAAACAGTAAACTTGAATTTGATTCACATAAGCAATGCTGATGCAAATGAAATCATGGGTAGGTATATTTTGTTAAAATCTGGAATGGAGCATTTATTTAATGAGGCCTGAAAATTATATTAAAATAGAATTAGTTCATTTTTGGTAGATGTAAACATTTTTAGATTTTGGTAAATTTTTCATTAGAATAATTAGTAAATTAGAATTTATATTAGAATTTTCTAATGCAAGTTAACCATTTTTTTTTTTTTTTAGGAGGTAAACAACTTTTTAGACAAATACTTTCTACAATATATACATCATTTTATCTCACACAAAGGCTTATGGTCATATCACATTGAAATACTAGTTCTTGTATGATCACTTAAGTTAAGCAATGTTGAGCCTGATCAATACCTAGATGGATAACTGCTTATGAATATCTGGTTTTGTAAGCTTGGATGTGCTGCTGGTGTAATGGATAATGACTTCAAGTTAGAAATTGAAGAGCTGAGTCCTAATTCCAGCCAGGTTCGTTATATTCACTAAGGCACAAATAACTTTGGGAATGGCATGGATCTTCCTCATACCCTCAGCTATAAACATGTGTCAGTAAGTCCTTATCTAAAAAAATAAAAAAAAAAAACAAACAAAACAAATGTTTTGTCCTTTAAAAGCACTTCTTCAGACTAAATGGTTTTATTGATGATATCATATATGTTGTGGAAGAGAAGGAAATACAGCGAACTGTTAACAATTCTTCATAGAGAAATGATATATATTGGGATAGTTAACTATAGGCTTCCATTTTTGATGTCTGATGTATCTAGATGAATAAGCTAGCCAGCCTCATTCAGCTTTCTACTGCATTTATTTTTAGCACTATTTGTAAATATTCCACATTTCAGTTCCGTTAAGAAAAACCTATTAATCTGATTATAAACACATATATAACAACGTGGAAAAAAAGATGAATTTCACTAATGTGTCTTAGGGTTGGCTTCTTCAGGTTGGAATGGAAAATTGTGTATAAAGAAAATGTGTTGTGATTTGGTGGATAAATGGAACAATAAATTGAATTACTTTATCAGATCCAATGACCAGAAATTATACTCACTCACACACACACATATATATATATATATATATATATATATATATATATATTATATTATTATATTTTGGGATATTAGATCAAAAATGTAAGAAAATGCTACACATTCAATCACAATTTGATATGTATTAACACATCTGTTCAGGTGTTAGTAAATAACTGGTTAGTAGGCAATTTATTGAGATTTAAAACCACATACAACCTCGGGCCCTCTTACAAATGTCAGAATTGGATTTGATCTCGTTTCATATATATAAGTGAGCATAGAAGTCAACACTTAGAGGCGACAGTCCGTTTCATGATAGATGCAATCGTGGCCTGACGATTGCATCTAGCATGAAACAGACTGTCTCCTCTAAGTATTGACTTCTATGTTCATTTTTATATTTACACATGCTCTATCTCTGATATTGAGCACTTTATCCCATAAATATAGCACATCTTAAGACTATATTTCTTATATATATATATATATATATGTGTGTGTGTGTGTGTGAGAGAGGGGGGGCAGAGAGCATGTGCATCAGCCCACTGCGAATAGATCTGATTTGTTTTCTCTATTAATTCATATACCGCATTGTGCTACTACTACTGCTTTTGTGATGATTGGTGATATTATGCATGGTTGGGATCTTAGATTTATTGTCAAGAATTGTGAGATCAGCACACTCTCAATGCATTTTCTTCTTGGTTAATCCTTTTCTCTTCTGATCAGACCAGCATTTATTAAGTTAAAATTCTGGTCAGATGTATTATGGTGAATCAACAGCGTGTTTAAAGTGTTGTTATGCAGCATATCTACGATGCTCGTATAATCTTTTTTGATTTTTTGCCGATATGTACCATTGGACTTTTAGAAAGAGACATGAATAGTTTTTTTTTTTTTAATATCTATAACTTTTGGCTGTATTAGAATAATTATCCATGCATTGATAGAACAAGGACAACAATAATGAATGGCAAAGAAGCAAAGTTATTTAGAACAACAAAAAACAAACTTATAGAGAGCCAAGATTAGCCATGTCCTTAAGGGATATGGTACATAAAAGAAATACCATATGGATGGCAGAATAAGTATAAAGAGGAAGTAAAAGTTACTTAGAGCAACAAAAAACAGTTATAGAGAGTCATGATCACCTGCATCCTGTAAAAGAGGATTCCCTGAAGTATGTTGTGATTTAATTACAGTTTGTAATTTTGTTTGCTTCAAAAACATTAATTTTTTTTCTTTGTAGTCAGATAAGGAAAACAAAACAAAAAAAAAAAAAACAAAAAAAAAAAAAAAAAAAAAAACTATCATTCTGTATTTATTTACTTAATTGGAAATGTGAGATGTCTTAATAGATAAAACATTAAATACACAGAAATGAAAACACCATTTAAAAATTGTTCCATGAATTTGCTGAGTGCATTTATTATAAATTGAACCTCTATTTATAAAAAAAAACAAAAAAACTTACACCCAAGTAAAAATAGGAAGCTAAGTTAATATTATGAAATAATAACAATGTCAAAATATCAGGCCATCCCATAATTAATGCCTGAAATCTGTGTGTGATTGAATAATATTTTTGCTATTCTAAAAATGTCTAAATAACAATACACATTGTTATATGTTTGTACAATTTTAAACAAGTTGTATTGTTTGGGAAAGATTAGTGTCAAAAGAGGAAAAATGAATATTTTTCACATATACAAAACAATACAGACAATAGCTTAATAGAGATGAAAAGCTAAAAGAACCCAAAATAGAGCTCCATCCAAGGAAAGTTTTAGAAAATGTTTGGCGGGATTGCAATGGCATGATCCACAGAGTTCCTACCACTCAATATTATTTTTACAAGACATCTATTGACAGCATTTAGAGTGTTTAAACATTGTTTTGAAGGAAAATACATCTGTTTGATAAGCCACAAAGATGTAATTTTCCATCACGGTAATGTGTAACTCTATAAAGTTCAACTCTGAAAAGATCAAAGACTTCAACTAGAAAAAAAAAAATCTACATGTTTCTCATTCTTTATGCCTTGCTCCCTTTGACTACAACCTATTTCAGAGTTTACTAAACCATCTTGTGGGGGAATTCTTAAAATATATGAACATTTGGAAGAAAAAAAACACTCTTAAGGAGAGAGAACAATAAAAGATGACAATCGACATTGATCTTCAAAAGGGGATGACAATCGACATTGATCTTCAAAAGGGGATGACAATCGACATTGATCTTCAAAAGGGGATGACAATCGACATTGATCTTCAAAAGGGGATGACAATCGACATTGATCTTCAAAAGGATGACAATCGACATTGATCTTCAAAAGGGATGACAATCGACATTGATCTTCAAAAGGGATGACAATCGACATTGATCTTCAAAAGGGATGACAATCGACATTGATCTTCAAAAGGGGGACGACAATCGACATTGATCTTCAAAAGGGGATGACAATCGACATTGATCTTCAAAAGGGGACAACAATCGACATTGATCTTCAAAAGGGGACAACAATCGACATTGATCTTCAAAAGGAGATGACAATCGACATTGATCTTCAAAAGTTTTAATGCAAAGTTGACTGGGAAGCAAGAAGCTAGAAGAGAATTCTACAAGTGAGAATACAGAAGAAAAGGCATAGAAGTTGAGATAACATCTAGCTATTTCAACTGTAAAATGATGAGGCCTATCTGCCAATCTAGTACTGCATTTAAATTTGTAAAGTCTAGGTACAAAGAGGTAAGTTCATCTGAACAATTACCTTGAAAGTATTTATAGAAAAGGCACAGGGAAGCTATGTTACAACAGTGAGAAAGTTGAGATGCCTGGTCAAGACTAATAACATTGCCGATTCTTTGTATTTTATCAAGAATCTCTAAATACATAGTAGAAACTTTGGACAAGATGTAGCTAACTAGTCTAAGGAAAACTGAATTCCAAACAACAAAAAAGATAACGATAAGCCACTATCTTTCCCAAGAAGGAATGGCAATTTACAGATAATTAAGGAAAAAAACTAATTTATGATTGCTTGTGTCCTGAAGGGACAAGGCATTTGGGAAAAAAAAAAAAAAAAAAAAAAAAAAAAAAAAAAGCCTCTACATTCAAACTAGTACATTCAGTTGTTTGCTATACTTATAACATTTCCACCATTGCACTCCTTGACCTTTTTTAGGTGGTCTCTTCTACTCACTAAGTCTTAGGATTTTTAATTGAATTCATTCCACAGAGGTAGTTTGAAAATTGTTATTCAGACTAAAATAAAATTTAAAAAAATAAAATACAAATTTAAAAAGAAAAAAAGATAATGTATAAAACATTATAAAAGAAGAAAAGCTATGCCCTCCACCTTGCACCCAGGTCCAAAGCTATCCACCCTAAAGCAGATGAATCATAAAAGTGGTATTGGTAATCACTATTGTATTCTTAGTAAGTGAAAGTGGGTAGGAGGGGTGGAGGTAACCAAACTCATGAAAATAAGTGGTAATGCTTTCATTAGGGTGGATACAGTTGGTGTATGTTACAGAAAAAAAAAAGTCATTTACAACAGACCTGTTTCTTCTCAAGTTAACAGCTGAAACAAAACTAATTTGCTCCATTACAAAGGCAACAATAAATAATAGAAGTTTAAACCATCAACAACCTACTGACTATAAACTATTTACACTCTAAATATTTAAAGAACAAATAAAAGAATACAAATATTTATATTTTCATATACTTCTAAATGTACCCCCACCAGCTGCAGGTTAAGTAGCAAGACAGACTGGGTTCTATAGCCTTGGTTGGCAACTATTCTAGAGATGGTGACTCAATAAAATCACCCATCTCCCAGCAAGCCTGGGCCAAGCATCAGCTCATGAAAACGTATATGTGACAAATTCTTCAGTCACGTGATTTACACATTCTGCCACAGAAAGAGTGTTATTTGACTATAAAACATTTACATTATTTACACTAAGTATTGTTTTCATCTTTGCTATAATTATCACAACATTTCAACCATAATTTTCTCTGGCCTTCATCAGGTGCTTGTCAAATTCAGTTAACTTTCAATCTGAATCTTATTCAATCTACAGGGACAGATTATTCTTGTTATACTGACCACGTCTATGTCATGTTCTTATTTAGTACTGGTCAGTTATTATTTGCCCTGTTTACATAAAGTTTAAGATTGCACTATCCAGCCCAGGGAATGTTACCCAGATTGACAAGTATCAGATGAAGTCAAGAGGATACAACAGCTAAAAAGATGTGGACAATAGTCCAAAGGTAAATAACGATAATACCTCATTTCAGAAGTTCAGACAGAAAGTCATTTTTATAGTTTACTTTCTCTTTGGAAATCAAATACAGAATTTATTTTTTTTTAATTTACAATAATGTTCACCCTGTACAAGGCCAAAGTGCCACTGGAAGTAGAGGGTTACCAAATTACAAGACACAGTTTCTGGGGACATGTGGGAAGATAATGGTTAACCCTAGACTTGAGCAGGTTAAGATAATAGTGATCTGGGAAACATCCTTTTGGAAGTTGGTTCCACAAATCATTTAAAATTGACAAAAAAGTGATAAAAGGACTATCATTTTGATTATTAATATTTTTTTTTCTCAGCCTAATAAACTGCCAAAATCATTTAATAGGTTTGGTTGAACTAATTTTTTTGTTCCTTTCTCCTCCATATCACTTTTCAGCAAACTGTCTTCTGGCCTATTTTTATCAAACCTATTTTTATCAAACCAGAAATAAATTTTCTGTACAGTTTATAGAGATACTGACTGACACATTCTGTACAGATATAGCCATATTTATATCATCCTTGTCTGTATTTATTTTAAATAAATTTCTTAAACTGACAATGACATTTAATTATGTTCATCAGTCAAGATATATCTTTATCTGAGAAACTCACTTCCTCAAATGATAACAATGTGAACACAGGTTAAACATTAAAACACGTGCTATATATTTGGCAAAACATTTTCTGAACTTCACATAACTAACAAATTTGTAAATATTAGACGAAATATTGATAAAGTATGTAATTAAAGGAAAAATATGACATTTTCTATGGAGCAACAGATTACAGGATATTCTGCTAAGTATTTAGATATTCCTGATAAAAGACAAATAAGAACCTGCAATGTTATTGGTCCTGAATTTTTCATGGTAATTGTTCAGATGAACTTTCCTTTGTTGTACCTAGATTTCATGAATTAAGCACAGTAGTAAATGGACAAGTTCTAATCATTTTATGGTTGAAATTGCTGGATGTAATTAAGTTCTACGCTAATGGTTTCTTCTTTTGCATTACTTGTTTGTGGAACACATATCCAGTTTCTTGCTTTCCAGTCAACTTTGATCTTCAAAAATTTAAATGCAATGTCAATTGTTATCTTCTGTCTTCTTAATTCCTGTTCTTTTATTGTTCTCTCTCAATGATTTTTTTTTCATTCACACTCAGTAATGCTTGCATCTTAGTGGCTTTATTGCCTTGCTTGGGGTGAAATTAATTTTTAAAAAAAGTAGAATACACAATTGGGAACATTCTTCTATGAATTTAAGATCTATTATTATTATTATTATATAAACTAGTACAGCACTTGTCAAAAAGTATAGTACTATATATGGATCAGCACTTCAGAGTAGGATCAAAGGGTAATATCTACACATTAGGACAAGTGTTATGCACATGCACAGAAATATGTGAGTACACATAATATTTTATCAATCCAGATGTTACAGAAAATAAAAAAAAAAATCGTTGAAACTGTCTTTTCATGAAGTTAAGGATATTTCAAATGTGGGTGAAACTGTCTTAACATGTTTTTGGCATCCTGAAAAACAAATGACTAATTAAAGACTATATTTTGACAGATAAAGAGACCATAAATATTTGAAAGGCAGAAAGCTTGATGGAGAGAGAAACAGAACTACATAAAGAGTGAGCTTCAGTCATGCAGGAAAGTGATGCTGTAGTGGTCTCTAGCATACATGCAAATAGACTGGCCAACTTTTCTTTCTCTACAAATATGTTTTGTTTTTTGCCCTGTTATTCATATTCCGAAATTCAGTTGGCAAAAGAAAAAAAAAAAAAATCAGAAGTTGTGATTTTTATTCTCAGAGGTAAATAAAAATTACAAGCATGGTGTGTAATATTTTTGTCTGCAATCTCCCCACTCTCTCATTTGTATCTATAGCTGCAGAAGTTAATCATTGGAGGTTTTTTGTAAACATGATGCATTTCTCACAAGACACGTCTGGTCATTCCTCACCAGAAGCTCCAAGTATCTTTAGGCCTTACAAACAAGATGTATCATCAAAAATACATTACTTGATCAATACTAGAGTAACATAATCCAATTTGGTGTCAGTATAATACAAAGTACATAAAATCTATACATACAAGTCATATTTTCTTAAAATTCAAATTGAAATATTTTTTATCAATCAAGTCAATCAATGAGATGGAAAATTATTTTCAAAGAAGGATAGTCCTTGATAAGACCTACAGCTTTCATTTGCTCAAAATCACCTTTAATGATTAATATCTATGAAAGTGGTTGTAGACAGCTGACAGTTTAAATATTCCTGAACAACTTTCATGTTATGCAGGACATCCACATAAGAGTCTTGATCTGACAATGTTATTTCAGAACATGACAATTTTTTATGTCAACATTTTGGTTTTGTAGCAATTTATGTTGTTGGCTGACACCATACCTAGTATAGCTTATTCTGTGTTCTATTTAGTTATCTCCTATAATAATAATAATTATTAGTATTCACTAATTCTTTACTAATAGAAAGAATATTTAAATTTGAAGTTATTTTCCCTAGGCAACACTGAGTATCCCAGCTAGTCAAAAATAAATGAAGATATTTTAAAGAGAAGATATAGTGATTACTCTAATTTCAGCTTACTGTACTATTTTAGAAGTGTTCAGAAGTTTTAAGACTAATTTGCACAAAATGTTTAGCATATGTTTAAAAATAACATAGAACAAGATAACATCACAAAGTCTTTTGGAGTTTAATTCCAATAAAATTAACCCATTGAAGAAATATTGAACAAAGGATTACTATAAGTAATAGTAAAACTAGTTTACTTGTCTCATCAAGAAATAACCACTACATTTAATTTTGCAGTTGTACTGTACTTATAGAATATTAAAAATTTTGCTGCTCTGCATTTCTTGTTATTTTCTGAAGATTAAACAAAATATTATAATTTGTTATCAACATTATTGGCTAAAAACGATTAATATTAATGATATTAAAATTATTAATTAATATTATTAAAAGAAACATTAAACTAAACAAAGGAATACTATAAGTAATAGTAAAACTAGTTTTTCTAATAAAAAACAAACTATATGCAAATAATTTTGCAATTGTACTGTACTTATAAAAAAATTTGCTGTTCTGCATTTTCTTGTTAATGTTCAATATTTTCTGAATAATAAACAAAACAAATAATGTTCTGGCTACCATTGAATAATTATGGGATATTCAGAACATAAAATTCTATTTCTATGATGTTACCAGAAAAGTTCACTATAATGAGGCTGCCAACTGTCACCAGATGATTCCTCTAAATTCTGATGTAAATTGTTTGCATATAAAATGTTACATTTCTCTTATTCAATCACAGAGAAAGCACAGCAAGAATCCAAATAGCCAAAGGAATCACACAAGGATCCAAGTTTGAGGCAGTCATGAAGATGCTACCTCCTATGGATGTCTCAAGCTTAAAGTCTTTCTTGAGCTCAGTTCAGTTCTACAGGAAATTCATCCCAAACCGGTCACTTTACTGTTTAACCAAGATAGCAACTCTCTGGAAGTGGGGAGATGAAGAACAAGCAGTGTTTGAACAGTTGAAAAACATACCATCCTCAGATCAAGTCCCTGTACATTTTAACCCAAACAAGCCTGGCTTGTGACACATCTGACATTGGAATTGGAGCAGTCCTGTTTCATCACTATCCAGGGAAAAGCAAGCACACAATTCTAATGTGTCCAACAACATCTGCAGAAAGAAACTACAGCCAAATCCACAAGGAATCCCTAGCCCTTGTCTTTGGCTTGCAGAAATTCTATCAGTATCTGTATAGATGTCTGTTCATACTGGTTACTGACCATAAACCATCGATGGTACTGTTTGGCCTGAAAAGAAGGACAACACTACTCACAGACAACCAACTAGCTTGATGGGCCCTGTGGCTAAAGCAGTTGACTACACAATAGAGTACCAGAAAACAGTGGATCATGGCAATGCAGATGTCCTTAGTACTTTGCCGTCTGGAGACAATAACAACTTTGACAGGGAGGAAAGTGGAGAAGACATGAACAGGGAGTGCACCATCAAAGTTCTCAGTTTTCAAGCCAAACCTGTAGATGCCAACATCTTCTGGCAAGAGTCTGGGAAAGATCCAGTGATAACTACAGTGATACACTATGTGCATAAAGGGTGTCCACCAAAGCACACTGAGATCAGTGACGAAATTGGAAAGTTCTGGAAATTGTCAGATTCACTCAGATCTACCATGGAGTTGTGATTACTTTGGCTGATAAGATATGGCCAAGATATTCTACACTGGGTAGTGCGAACAGGCAACAGCATCCGAGTCCTTTCTCATTCAAATGAGAAAAATGCCTCAGATTGCTCAAGTGATCATTGGCATCTTGCCCGCTAACAAGCATATTGTCTTGGAAGATGGCAACTCCAGGCAGATCATTTGGTTAGGTTTTCCATGATCTCCTGCAGCTATTGATTCAATGTAATCATTCCACTTCAAGTCATTTGAAAATGTGAGGCCAAGAAAGTGCAGTGTGTTGCTCTCCAGGAGTCAGTCTAGCATCAACCATGCTGATGGTGGGCAGGAAAGTTTCTCTGTGGTGGTTAAAATTTACAAGCCATTTTCTGCCCCTAGTTTACAGGAGTAAATGGTAGTGTCATCTGCACAAATGCCTACTTAGGAACTGATGTAATCAGAAAGATCATTGATGAAGTTCAGAAAGTGTAGGACCCATGATAGAGCCTTGGGAGACACCCACATTCATGTGAAAGGATCTGGAAGTGAGCCCATTCAAAATGATCTTCATTTCATGATTTGATAGGAATGATTGGATTAAATCAAACAATCCTACTGTAATAGCATAGCTCTAAAGCTTATATAGAAGACCAGCCTGTTAAATCCTGTCAAACGCTTTTGAGATATCTAGAGCCACAGCTTGAGCTTCACCGTTATTATCAAGATCTTGATATACATATTCAGTGATGGCTGTTAGAACATCAGCAGTAGACCTGGTAAAATGGAAGCCATATTGTTGGTCATGAGAGGTAAGATGCTTAACCACATCAGCATTGATTAAAGCCCTGAATACTTTGCTGAAAATCATTAGTGGACTAATAGGGTGATAGAGGGGTCAGATGGTTCTCCAGAGTTCTTAAAAACAGGAACTACATAGGAGGACTTCCAACAAATTGGAAAGCAGGAAGCAGCATGGCAATAGTTGTAGAGTTTGGAAAGAACTGGGGCTAGCTTGGGAGCACATTTCTTTAGGACGACAGCTGGGATCCTGTCACCCCTGCTTGCCTTATGAGAGTGTAATTCAGAAATGATTTTTGAGACCAGTACTTACATATATTTTTAAAGTTAGTTAAATGTTTGATTGATTCATTTTCTACAGCTTTTCAAGCCTTTGCAGGTAATTTAAAGCTAGGAAATATTTTTAGATTGTAAGATTTTTTTTCTCTCTTTTTGAGATTAATGTTTTTTGTGATATAAGTGTCACTAATTAACAAGAATAGGTAGATTCATACCTTTCTTAAGGGTATTTGTGCATAAGTGAATATAACAAACCCTACAGAAATTGGAACTTGGCTCTCTTATTTCCAATTCTGAGCCATTATCCATTACACCACTTGCACATCCAAGCTTACAGAACCTGGTATTCCCAAGCAATCACCCATCTAGGTACTAACCAAGTTCAATGTTGCTTAACAATAGTGATCATACAGGAACTGGTGTTTCAATGCGATATGGTTGTAAGCCTAGTTAAATGTTTAGATACCTACATTTAAAAAAAAAAAAAAAAAAAAAAAAAAAATTTATTATAATTTATAAAAGCTTTTTTTTTTTTTTTTAAACAACTTTTATTATTTAGATTTTTATTGATACTTTCCTATATTTGACACCCTATTTCTTTTTTATTTCTGCTAAATGATTAATATAACTATTTATTTATTCAGAATGAATATCTTCTCATATTCATTTATTTGTATTTTGAAAAAAAGAAAAGAAAAGGTTTTTGTTTAATAATCTAACTTAATATTTTATTGAAATTGATTGATTGATGTAATCATAAGTTCTATGCTAATAGTTTCTAACCTTTCATTTGTCACTTGTGGAATTCACTTCTGATATATTGTTTTCCAAAATTGATCATCAAAAATTTAAATACAATGTCAACCATCATTTTCTGTCTCCTTGAAACCTGTTCTTTTATTGTCATCTCTGCTTAATAATGATTTTTCTCAGACTTTTTCAATTTCAGTAATCCTTTGTGGCTTTATTGCCTTGGTAAAATGATTTATACAAAAAACAAAATTCTTTCATAAAAGCAAAAGGCTTTTGATGATAAATGTCCTTTTATTATTAGTGCATGTATATATATATATATATATATATATATATATATATATATATATATATATATATAATATATATATATATATATATATATATATATAAAAATTAAACCTAAAGAGCCAGATAAATCTACCATGGTTACACCTACATGGATCATCAGGGAATACTGGAAGCCAGTATTCCCTGACAATCTGCGTAGGTGAAACCTTAGTAGATTTATCTGGTTCTTTAGGTTTAATTAGGTTAGGTTAGGTCTTCTTAGTGTATTGAGCACTTTACTTAGTTATTACTTACTCATATTGTTTTTTTTTTCCTTTGGACTCTGAACTTGGATGCTAGACAATTGTCTTCGGCTGACGTACATGTTCTCTGTTCTTTCTTTTTTTGTACCTTTTTTTTTTTCCTTGTATATTGGTCTGTTTATTTACATATCAAAGTACCCAGGGTTTTCTGGAGGTGTATAATTTCTTATGTTTATAAGATTATTACTATTGTGTATATATCTCCACATATGGATGTGCATTGAATTTTATATATCTCTTTATATTAAATTGCTGGCATGTGAATCTGTCTAATGCAAATTGCATGCATGCGAATCTGTCCAACAGAATTGAACGGTAAGTTGTAGAACCTTAGAATGTTCTAATCACACTGCTATTTAAGCAATGCAGGTGGAGTGATTTGGCTGTCTTTTTGCCCTTCTCCTTGCTTGTTATACACTGTTGGAGAGACAGTTAATTAACCTATTTGGATTATTGCTGTGATTTCTCTGTGAGTGAATGAGAGAAACATGACAAATTGGCATCACCGATAGTATAAGAAAGACTATCCTTGCTGAGTGGACTGTTTACTTTGACAACAATGGCAGAACAAAGTGGTGAACTGATTAAGTATATTCACACAACTTCAACTCCAGAGGAAACAAATGGAGGTGCACACACAGCAGCACAGAGAAGAAATGGAAGCTTTGGTAAGGCTGATTCAATTTCAAACTTCTAAAAAAGATTCCAATCCAAGTTCCCATCTTCCAACATTTTCAGCTGCTATCCCACCATTTCCCTTAATTCGAAATCAGAACTGTGGCCTGATTACTGGTCAAGATTCTGTACTTTTGTTGTGGCCAACACCATGCCTGATCAGTGCAAGGCTCAGGCATTTTTAACAAATCAAATGGCTACCATTTATAAACATCTAGCGAATTTGTCTACTCAACAGAATCCACCCATGGATATTAACAAGTTGACAATGGAGGAAATCTTTATGAAAGAACAATTTGACCTGAAATGTTTCATTGTGTGAGAATGTTTCAAGTTCTGGAATGACATGCAATGGAAGCCAGGCAGAACTCTCAAGCAGCTGGCAGCACATAATGTGATGACACTGCTACTTGTGATTTTTCTTCAAGCATCCACCCACATGATGAAGCTCTTAGACAGAGATTCATATGTTCTGTCTTGAAGACTCTTTTCAAGGACATGGAGCTGGACTTTGCCCATGTGGTCCAGTCCAGGTCACCATTGAGAGTGAAGACACGGTGAAGGTTGGTAAGGAAACTGTTTATGGGTCCAAGACCAGGCCTGTCGCCAAAAACCTACCAGCACCCTAATTCTACAGACTGAAAGTGTTACAGATGTGGAAAAACTCATAAAGTGACAGACTACCCCTAAAAATTAGTTAAATACCACTTTTGTGACAAGGACATTTGGAAGCTGTTTGTAAGAAGAAGCAATGACAGCAATGGGAACATCGTTCCCAACCTTCCATGAGGAAAAACATGAAAGAGGAACCTGTCAAAACAATCCTTGGTGATGATATTTCTAGGTTGGTTGTGCCAATCACAATCCAGGACCAACAATTCACAATGCAGATAGACACAGCAACTACAGGAAATTTCATTTCTTTGCCAGTTTAGAAACAACTAGGAAAGGTGAAACTGGATGATATCAGACATCGTTATGAGTCTGCCAGCAAGCACAAGTTGCTTCTGCTGGGAATTTTTATGGGCCAAACCAAGGATCCAAGGACTGGTAAACAAAGCTCAATTCCCTACATTGTCACAAAGATCCCTGACCTGAACTTGCTAGGATGAAATTCTATCCAAACACTGGGAATCTCTGTGGACAATGTTCTTGACATGCATAGAAGGTCAAAACATGAGTGAGGGTGCAAAAACATTGCATCCCAAAACCTCTAACAAGCCTTATGTTTCCCTACAATGACATTGCCACAATCTCTGTGACAAGTTCCTAGATCTTTTCAAAAGAAGAATTGGGATGTCTTGAGGATTTTGAACTAGAAGTGAAGTTCAAGTCTGATATGAAGCTGTTTTTTCACAAGGCACAACCAATTCCTTTCACTCTTCTGGATAATTTGGTCAAAGGTTACAAAGAAAGCATCTCCACAGGAGTCTGGAAGCAAGTCCAATTCAGCAAATATGGAATGCCTGTAGTACCAATTTGCAAAGCCCATAGTCCAGACACTCTGAATCCAAAGTTGCAGATCAGTGGTGACTACTCAGTAGGCATTAACAATCAACTAGAGGAACACCATCATCTGAAGCCCCTCCCAGAGCAACTGATACAGAAGCTAGGAGGTGGATATGGTTAAACAAAGATTGATCTTGCTGATGCCTACAACCAAATCAAGCTGGTACCAGAGAGTCAACACAGGCTAACCCTTGGTACTCACCATGAATTACTGCAAGGAAAGTTAGGTCACTGTGTCATGTCAGGTTTTTCTCATCAGAGTCCATGTTGCACATTTAGAAATCTACCATTCGTCCATGCATTGAATACTGTTGCCATAACTGGTCTGGTGCTCCTGTTATTCATCTTGAGGTTCTTGACAAAATTCAAAGGATCTACAATGTAATTGATCCTGAATTGGCATCTAAACTTCCATCACTTTCTCACAGGCATGATATGGCTTCCCCGTCTTTTCTAAAAATATTTTCACGGCAACTGCTCTGACAAGCTTTTCTTTCCTAGTACCCTGACTATATGAATTTAAGCATGCTACTAGATTGGCATCTAGGTCCTACTAATTTAGTGTTGAAATAGTTAAATGTAACTGACACTTCTTCTCCAACAGTTTCTTTTTTCACACTTTTGGCCTGTGGAACTCCCTTCTGTTACTTGCTTCCCTGAAAGCTACAGTCTTCAAAAATTTAAATGCAATGTCAATCGCCATCTTTTGTCTTCTTGAATCCAATTCATCTTTTATCTTTTCCTCAATCCCCCCTATACACAGTCTTTTCTCTCATTTTCACTCTCTGTAACCCCTGGCATATTAGTGCCATTCTTGCCTTGCTTGGGGTGAAATGATTAAAAAAAAGAAAAAAAAAAAAAAAGAAAAAAGTAAACTTTTATAGATATCTCTAGATTACTGGCTGTAGTATAAGACTTAATCAGAGGGTTTTGAATATTAGAATCTCTAACCAAAAGTAACATAATGAATGATATTGAATGCTTTAAAAATAGTTCATCTTATTTCTGCATTTCAAGATTATCTACATGATAATATGAAAGAGTTTAAACAAACTGCAGAGAAAACCTTAATGGTTGATTGAAATCATTAAATGTCTCTTTTCCATAACACTTTGTATTTGCACTTTCAATAAGATAATCAGTTAATTTGGATATTAAGAGTAGCAGAATGATCAGGGAGCAAGCATTTCATTCTACCATCTTCTGTAATAATAAAATATTGTACATCCTGGCTCTTATCTTTGCCTTTTCACAAGGATCTTAAATATCAATATTTACCAACTTATTTTTTTTTTCAGCAGCAATTATATTAGGTTTGGCATAAAATGATAAGTCATAGAAAAGTATAGGGATAAAGGTATCTTAATTCAGGTCACAGTTGATAGTACTCGGTGTCAAAAATTTACAGAAACTCAGTACACATTATAACATTATTAAATCAGAAATACAGTGAATATGTCTCCATCTATGGTTCAGAATAATTTTATCTGTCTTGTCTAAACATGAACAACAAATTTCTTTTTAACCTAATGGATTAAAGTATTGGTTTGTGAATTTGGTGGCATAATAATTGAGAGTTCAATCTGTAGGTCAGGTTGTACAGATTCAATAGATTTTTTGTATGGATTATCCACCCTTTTTGGATCATTTAAGACCAAAAGCCAATGTTCCCATGTGATCCCTCATTTAAATACTTGTATGTTTTGATGCTTTTTTTTTTCTTTTTCTTTTTTTTTAAGCGTTTAACCCCAAGCAAGGTGGGAAGCCACTAGCACACAAGGGGTTACAGAGAATTGGAGCAAGAGCGAATAGGAGTGATACAGGAAAGAATGAAGAGAAGGATAGGGGATAGATCACGGCATCTGGAGATGTCGATTGACATTACATTTGAATAGTTGGAGATTATAGCTATCAGGGAAACAGGAAGAGGGGAGAGAGTTCCACAGGCGAAAGGTGCAAGACATGAAGCTATTGGAGTAGAAGAGATGGCTACATTTAACAGTTTTGACAGTGAAAGGGTGTGAGTGAGATGCCAGCCTAGTAGAACACTTAAATTCATGAAGTTTGGGAATCAGCTAAAGCAGCTCCTCGGAACAGTTACCATGAAAGTATTTGTAAAAAAGACAGGGAGGCAACGACACGTCTGTGAGAGAGCGACTGCAGACGAGATGCCAGATCAGGGCCAGTTACATTGCATATCTGTCTCTGGATTTTATCAAGAACCTTGAAACAAACAGAAGGGGCTGCAGACCATATATTGCAGCAATACTCCATGCAAGGGCAAATGGTTGATTTATAGATTTGAAGAATCGACTCCGGCAAGAAAAATTTCCTGGCGCGGCACAGGAAGGCAACTTTATCAAATGAGAACCAGTGTTTTCAGTGACCAAAAAGTGAACAAGATATTCATAGACATGGACAGCAGAACAACAATCTACCCCCACAGATTAAATAAAGGAATCTGTCTGAAATTCCCTTAAGGTTACCTGAATCAACAGACAAAATGGATGAAATGTTGTGATAGTCACAATGTTGAGATGATCAGCCAAAATGTAAATAAGGTGAATAATGAACACTGAACATCTACCTATATAACAAAAATAGTAATAGGTTGTACACTAGCTGCAGAAAAATTATACATAATCTTTAAAATTTAAACATTCTTGAACAAGCTACAAAAGTTAAAATCAGTTAGTATATTATTCATTCCACAAAAAATGGCCAGAAAAGAATACAGCAAGAAGCTGGTAAAGAGTTCCACAAGTGAGAAATACAAAAAGAAGAAACTATTAGCATAAAACTTATGGTTACATCAAACCATTTCAACTGAAAAATAATAAGACCTAGCTGCCAATCTAGTACAGTGCTTAAATTTGTCTAAGTAACAAAAAGTAAAGACCATCAGCATAATTACATTAAAATATTTGTAGAAAAGGTACAGGGAAGCTACATTACAGCAGCAGGGAAGTGACTGAAACTGAGATGCCAGGTCAGGAGTGATAACATTGCAGATTCTTCTTTGTATTTTATCAAGAATCTCTAAATACATAGAAGTACCAGACCAGATATGGTAGCAATATTCAATGCAGACTTAAAAATTAGCATTGGATCTGCATTTTCATGTCATGATTTTTTTTTTTTTGGCCTTCTTACCTATAGCAAATGAACAACTTAACAAAATAGCATCTACTATGACAGAGGTGTATCACTGATTTCCTCCATCTAGGAAAAAAATAATACACCTGTTGACATTCATCAACACTTGCAGTGACCAAACAGTGAATTAGATTAGATAGTGTGTGTGTGTGTGTGTGAAAGAAGCTCTACACAACTGTCAGCATAAAACACATGCATGGCTAGTGAAAATGTAGATCCAATGCTGATGATCATGTAAAAAATAAATAAAAAAATTGTATTGTTGCTGAAAATTTAATCTATTTAATGATGTGATTGTATTCCCTGTATCTGTTGTAGTTTGCATGGAAATAAATAAGAGGCATTATTTTTGGAATCTCGCTCCTATATAAAAGTTATTTATAGTCCGAAAAATAAAGTATTCAACACCACTAAATGTAATTAATTTTTTCTATTGTACTTTTGCTTATATATTATTGATGTAAAATACATTTATATATCAAGAATACAATTGAAGTTGGAAAATACCAATTTCCTATTTCATGATAAATACGTAATATTTAATAAATAAAAAAGTTTTACTGTTCTTAAAATTTTTAAATTACTTAGAGTTTATCATAATCAAAGTTACATAATAAAATGGCATTGATGATTACAACTTAAAAAAAAAGTTCCTACAAAATTTGTTCTATAAAAAACTTACACTAACATCATAAAAGTACTATTTTAGATTTTTTTAACAAATATTTTTTGAAAATAAAAATACAAAAACCCATTTTAAATTGACAATGAATTGTTTTCATCTTAGATATATTCAACAAAACTTGAAGAAGAAGAAAAAAAAAAAAAACAGTTCAAATCTTTTTTTTTCTCTCAAGTTGCAATAAAGACACACAAGCAACATTTAACAAGGCACACGCAAGCGAGTGTCTATGAAACGTTTCAAATAATCTTTACTCTTCAATGAAGTCTTGTTTACTATTTACAAACTTATACTGGGACATATTTACTAACATAAAAATCTTAAAATTCCTCCTAAATGAAGATGGAATTAAAATGCATAATGGGAAATATGATAGGGAACTATTTTAATTTTAAAATGCAAATGAGCTTGTGTTTGATTTCACAGATGTTTGCATACTAAATCAAAGTAAACTAAGCCAGAAAACAAGTCACAAGTCAGATCAATACAAAGGAAAAAAAATATAAAGGACATATTCATACAAACTTTGTAAAAGTAATTTTTTATCAAATCTTTCTGGAATTTTTGACATTCTCAATGGTTCCATAAAACTGCAATGACAGAAATTCCAGTCATCTGCAGTGACTTTGGTTAAAATCAATAATCATAAACATTCAAATAAATCTTAAACTAGCTGCAAAGAGGAAAGTAACAAAATTTCTCAAACTGATCCCAAGCTATCCTGCAAGTGTCAAATTTATCTCAAACTGTTTTAGAATTTATTCTTTCTATTGAATGTAATGAAAAAATATTCCAAAATTTTTCTCTTTAAAAAGAAAAAAAAATCTAAATTTTAAGAATGCTTATAGAAGTAACCAGTAGACAATTTCCATGAATAACACTTTAGATGACAATTTTCAGGCAGTTCTCTTATAAAGTGCCAATTGCCACTCATTGTATGTTAAATATTGTTTATTGAAAATGAGGCCCTTTTAACTTAAAACCCTTTCTGATATCAGCCAATTTGTTATACACAAAAAGGTAAACATAGTAAAGAAACTTTGTGTACAACGGAGAGGAAAGTTTTGTTTTTTTTCACTCTAGACAGGTAAAAGCTATTACACATTAATAAACATACAGCCAAGGTAGGAAGACATATTTAACAGTAATCACATGTGCAAAAAGATTTAATACTGTCATATGAAAGTAATTAGAAAGGAATGTAAGTTGGAAATCATCTTTTAGTTTTCCTACCAACCAAACAAGCACAAAAAAGACAATGCACCAAGTTGAAAATAATTATACACAGAAGCTGTTTATGTCAATGCAGCATTTGCTTCAATATAGCAGTAGCAACACTTGAACAAATTGGCAAGCAGAAAATTCACATTACAAATATCTATCAATATAAACAGTACCACAATATACATAAATGCTATCAAAAGGAAAGGAAATATTGTAAATGTCTGATTAATTAAAAAAAATTCAAGTGACATGTCAGATGACTTGGTATGAAATGGGGCCTTTTGACAAAGTTTGAATTTATTTATCCAATCATGGAAATTATCTTTTGCATTTAAGGCACCCCCCCCCAAAAACGGTATGTTGATTATAATAATGATTATTTTTATTAAAACAAAAAGTATAATAAATATTCTTAAGAAGAGCTGACTTCATTTTGTCAGTCAGGAAAGTGTTAAAAAGGAAGGAAGGAAACAAGATATATATTGGGTTGGCCAAAAACTTTTTTCGCTTATCAAGTAGAAAATTTACTGAACAAACATTTTGGCCAACCCAATATAAGAAAAATTTACATTTCCAAGAAAATGTAAAATTTTGGTAGTAGCAAACATATAAACTATTTTGTCTTTTAGTAATTTTGTGTGTGTGTGTGTGTGTGTGTATATAAATAGTATAATTTGTGATCATTTTTTAGTTGAAAACTTATTTCTAATTGCACTGTTTTTTTTTAGTTATTTTCACTGTCAAGAGTGTGTTCCCTGTGTTGTGTTGAACAGTGCTCATACATAAACAATGATTGTTATTCAAATTTCATTTTCTTTTAAAATTCTGAGAGCAGAAACACTGACATTGCATAGATAGAGATCCTGAAATCCAAACTATACTGAATGTTCTTATATACATGTATGATGTACCAATCAACTAAGTGACAAACTTTATAAGTTCAGAATGAAAGACTTTATTTACAAGTGCTTTCACAAGGCAATATATCAAAATATTTTGAATTCAATGGATCTATTATATCCCAAATTAAGTTGTGATATGAACCACATTCCAGGCCTCTTGCAGTGGAGTAAGAGTTAAGAAGCAAAGCTATTACTATTATTGAAGTGAGTTCAATTCTCACTGAATACACTTGTAGCTTTCTGTAAAGGCTCAATTAAATTCAGTAAATAACAATAAAAAAAAAAAATTAAAAGTAAAATTCATCCAGAAAACAGGTAACGTTAGAACAATACAAAGGAAAAATGAGGAAAAAAAAAAAAAAAGAAAATAGGAAATAGTCACATAAACTTTATAAAAGAATTTTTAATTATCAAATTTTTCATCAACCATGACAAAAATTTTGACATTCTCAGTTGATCTATAAAACTGCAATGACAGAAATTCCAGTCATCTGCAGTCAGAATTAATAGAATAAAATAAAAGTTAATGATTTTTATAAGTTTATTTTCATTTTTGTTCAAATCCATCCAGAACAAGAAAAAAAAATGTAACAAACATTCCATATGTTTTTGTTTTAGTGTAATTATTATCATCATATGTGAATTTTTGTAAATTCTAAATTGGATGAGATACCTAGATAAAGTTCTTTTTGAAAAACAATTGTAGAGATAATATAAAAAGAACAGAGTGTAAAGGTCTATATTGACTATGATGCAGCAAACAGGTCAAGTCAATGCCATTGGTAATGGAAAGAAAGTAAAACAAAATCAGTTAACCAATTTCAGAAGATACAGCTGTAAATAACCAAAACCTGACAACTATTATTTTTAAATGTAAAATTACAATAAAATCAGAATAACAATGTCAAAACTATTTTTTTAAAGTTACTGAAGATTAATTAGAAACATTTTAATTTGTTTTGTTTTTTATTAAAAAAAAAAAAAAAGGAAATAAAAAATAATTAAAATACAACTTTCTTTCATTATTATATACTTGATGCAGAAGATCTTATCTGTTCTGAATGTTTTCTCAATAGGTTTGGGTAAGAAAGAATTAAATTTTGTTTGGAATAGAAATCAGAGCATATAAAGAAATAAGAAAAACAATGTCGAAAAAAAAAAAAAAATTAACCATAAAATATTACTGGTCTTTGGAACACAAAGCATTTAAATATTTCTTTTAGTAAGATGAAAAGAATTGTCTTCATTTGGAAATAGTATAAGTATTAACAAATTATCACTGAATTATGATATAAACCAAGTTTATTACACAATAAATACAAAACATTTTATGCCTGCATTTTTACCAAGAGCTTCAAACATCTTGAAAAGGTATGTTCTTTTGAATCTCTCAAAAATGAAGAGCTACAATTTTAATCTTTATTTGAAAAAGAACAATAAAAAGAAGAAATAAAAACGAAACATACACCTTAAAGAATCCAGTTAGAATACATTACTAAAGAAAAAAAAAAAAAAAAAAAAAAAATGTATTTGATTGGTTAATTCAAAATAAAAGAAAAAAGAATTTCTTCCTTAAAAGTTTTAAAACTATTGTGTTTCTATAGAAGAGAGGCCTAATAGTTGAGATTTAACTACTCCAGCAATAATATAAAAATTAAAAAAAAAAAAACAAAACCCAAAACATTTCTAGAATCAGTTAAGTTCTATAGAAAATAGTGAATAGATAGCATAGTAATAACAGCAGTGAGCAATTGACTTAGAGGGCTTGTTTATGGTACTGATAGCTCGACACATATCCTGGAAGGAAGGAAGAAAGAAATTATGAGGCTTGGTTGGTGAAGGTTGGAAATGGAGGGTGGAGTTCCATGGATGGAGAAAAATGAGGCAGCAATTGTGTAGCTTATATAACAGATGGATGTCTGCATTGAATGAGCCAATAGAGAATTCCAAGCATTCTCAAACAGTCCATAGACATTTGGGTAAGAAGTGCTGATGTTGATTATGCTGATGTTGCTTATTGCTCCATCCACTCCCCAATTCTTTAACAACTCTTCCCACCTTTTTTTAATATTTTTTTTTTTTTTTTCATCAAACAAGCAGCTGTCTCACTCGGCAAGCAGACATTAGGGCAGAGGCTAGGGGTACAGCACAGCATGGCACCAACTGTTAGTGCAGTTCTAGCAATAAGTGAGGGTGGAAGCAGACAAAGTAACCTTAGTAAGGAACAAAATGACCTGGATAGAATCTCACTTAAGCTTAAAAGCTTTAATTTTTATTAAACAAGACCAAAGAAGTGATAGGAACTCAAGTGAGGAAAAAAAGAAGGAGACAAGACATACTGATATATAATACAATAAAACAATTTTGTTTTAAAGATTACTTATTTGTACAAACATACTGGTCTAGTATTACTAGTAGTAATAACAGCAACAAAAAATAAATCAATATATGAAAGATAAGTTAAGTAGATAAGTTTCCACACATACACGTAGATAAAAAACTTCACGTGAATCACTTTCTTAGGTTTGCTATCAATTTCTAAAAATTTCACAAGTGAATATTTTCCTATTTTTGCTACAGTCCAAAATTTTAAGAATTAGTTATCAAAAGGAAACAAAGAACTATTTATAAAAAGCAAATTAAATCATATATATATATATATATATATATATATATATATATAAACAAACAACAACAATTAAATACTGGTTTGATTAACAAATAAAAATTTCAGCCTGAATTTCTGGGATAAGGAGTTTTCATTTACATGCAGACTAATGTCATCATCTTTGTTGTTGTTATCACAACAATTTTTGTCATTGTGCCCTCTGACAGGTGCTTGTTGTTCGAGGTAACCTTCAAAGAGTTTTGAACTGAACCCTTTATTTAATCTTCAGTGTTTTCGTTCTGACTATTTCTAGGGTTATCTTGTCTCGTTCTCATTTGGTACTGTTCAATTATTGTTTGTCTCATTTTCACAGAGTTCGAGTACATGCTGCCTAGCCCAGGAACTGTACTCTCAATTACTATATCATTAAATTCACAAACCAATGATTTAATTCACTAGGATTATGATGAAGGCAGAAGGCCAAAATGTTGTCATAGCAACAAAGTTAAGGACAATCATCCAAGTAAATAAGATAAATAAAAGTTTGACTATTTTGACTCATTAACAATAATAATTTACTGATCAGTGATATGTTACCCTCTTGTACAAAGTAAAAATATTTTGTTTAGTAAATAGAATATACTAAAGTAATTTGTAGTAAATTATAAATTGTAAAAAATTATAAATAGTAAAAACAAAACAAGAATTTATTTCAAATAAAAAAATAAGTGAGGAATAGGACAATTGCTAGATATGGAGATTAGGATCTTGTTCAAATTCACCAAAGTTTGTACGTTATTTTATTTACACAGATTATACATATTTGATCAGTAATGGTTGCCCTAATTCCTTATCTCTCCCAAACTTGGTTTTCAATTCATCTCTATCGTGAAATCATTAGCAATGCATCTACATTATATATACATAATGTCATAATATTTTCCTTAATTCCTCACTACTGACAATCGCTTTCTTCCTTATTTACAATGCATAACATTGAAACTTGCTAAAACAAATTAATTTTGTTTTAAAGATTACTTATTTGTACAAACATACTGGTCTAGTATTACTAGTAGTAATAACAGCAACAAAAAATAAATCAATATATGAAAGATAAGTTAAGTAGATAAGTTTCCACACATACACGTAGATAAAAAACTTCACGTGAATCACTTTCTTAGGTTTGCTATCAATTTCTAAAAATTTCACAAGTGAATATTTTCCTATTTTTTACTACAGTCCAAAATTTAAAATTAATTATCAAAAGGAAACAAAGAACTATTTATAAAAAAATTAAATCAAATATATATATATATATATATATATATATATATATATATATATATATAAACAACAACAATTAAATACTGGTTTGATTAACAAATAAAAATTTCAGCCTGAATTTCTGGGATAAGGAGTTTTCATTTACCTGCAGACTAATGTCATCATCTTTGTTGTTGTTATCACAACAATTTTTGTCATAAAAAGACAAAAATTTATTATTTAAATAAAATTTCTTCCCTGAAATACTTAGTTTTTAACAGAAAAAATATCTAAAACAAAATGGGGGGGGGGGTCTAAAACCAATGGGCAGAAATGAGAAAGTCAAAAGCTTGACTACTTGCTTCATGTACAATCAACATTAAAACATTATGACTATGATTATTATACTGTGTCATCATGTAATGATTAGAGTGAATGCAAGTTTCATATTTTTGTTTCATAAACGCTACCCAAGATATCATAGATTGCATAAATATTTCAATTTAAAAAAAATAAAAAAATTTAAATTTCACCCAATAAAAGGTTTGAGTTTTACTCAAGGCAAAGGGTGGCTGTTAAAATGGTTATGATGAATGAGGTAGGATATTAATGAAAGAGGAAATGGTAAGAAGTGAAGATTATGAGAATAAGGGGGATAGATAGTGACTGACCCTTGATTTGATGAGGTTAAATTGTAGCATTCAGGATTGTGCCCATGCAAGAGACTGTTCCACAAAGTAACAGTTCTTTCGTGGGAGGGGGGGGTGATGTCTAGGTAGAAACAGCTCAAAACTATTTCCCTTAAGCCAAACTAAAAATATCCTTAATTTTAGAAATATCAATATAAATACCAAAGAGGATAACTTAAGCAAATTTATAGAAGAGGAAGACTTGACAATATATTTTTGGTCTTATATATATATATATATATATATATATATATATATATATATAAAAGCTTTCTTTTATACAGGATTCATTGAATGTGACTTTTTTTTTTAAATGTTCTTAGTTTTCTTTTTGGAAGGGCGAAGTGGGTGCAGAAACTGTCCGTAATGGTTACTGCTCCAAGCACTTTCAGACAATTCATTAGCTATTTTCAAGGGTGTTCATTTTTAATGTGCTTTTCAAAGTTTGCGTTCTAAGGTGTATTGTATCCTTACTTTGTTTAACAATAGTAGTAATGTGTTGAAAACAAAAAAAAAAAAAACACCCCAACATGGAATCACAGCTACATCCTCTTGCACAGCCTAAGGTTACTACTACTATTTCTATACAACACAGCTTAGAAAAAAAAAATTGAAAAACATTAATATGAAAATGCCTAATGAATTGGCTGAAAGCCAAACTTGCATTCACTCTAATCATTACATGATGACACAGTATTAGCCATTATGGACAGTTTCTGCACTCACTAAGTCTTTCAAAAAAAAAAAAAAAATAAAAAAATAAATAAATAAATTAGAAAAATTGTAGTAACATTAGATAAACTTACTTAAAAACATAAGATTTACCACGTCTGTTGCATTCAATGAAATGTGTGTGTATGCGTGTTATAAAATATAGTTCTATGGTATGCCACATTTACAGATCAAAATTCTCAATATCAGAGATAAAGCATATGTAAATATAAAAGAGGACAGTGAAATCAACACTCAAAACAAAATCGTCAGACCATGATGATTGCATTTAGCATGAAATGGATTGGTGCCACTGGGTGTTGAATTCAATGTCCACTTTTATTTATATATAAGATCGCATGAGCATGAAATTTGATTTACGAGAGCCATCCTTTTATAGGATTTAACAATAGTAAGCATTTTTTGCCCAGCCTAGGCAATCTAGGCTTTGAGAACTTTACTGAGTAAGTAAGTTTTCTTTTAGGCCTTCTTTCTCTTTTTTCAGTATTGTCATTTTTATTTGAGACTGTATGTGGATAAGAGTTTTAGGTTTTGGCAAGTGTACATTGGTTCCATCAATGGTTTTAGTTTGTGTATATATATATATATATATATATATATATATATATACACACACACACACACACATATACACACGCGCACACACACACACACACGGTTACTCTTGTCTTCTCAAATATTACTAATGAGATGGTGAATAATTCTAATTTCAACCAAAAAGTTCTTTGAAAATAAAGTCTGAGATTTAGTAATTTTGTCAGATTTGGGGAAACTATGACTTGGAACTTTTCACCAATCCCTTGCATGTAAAAATAAATATACAGAAAATTGTTTGTTTGTAAGACCAATGGATCTTACCACAATTAAGATATATTAATATATTAAAAGGAAACTAATACAATTTTGAATAATGATGTTAAGAATTCTCAGAGTAGTTTATATAAAATATAAATGTAAATAAATGTAATCTTTATAATTATGACGAGTCAAAGATTTCACACCAATAGATATTTCATCCCCAAAGTGAATTTGTTTTAAAATGTTCACATCATTAGAAAAAAACGTATCAGACTAGAAAGAAAATCCTAGATTGTGTGACAACATATGACCTGAAAGACTTGTTAATCAACCAATGAGACACAGACAGTTGTAAAAGTTGTTTCATATTTCTATTGAATGTCACCTGATGAATATAAATGGTGAATTGTAATCAATGGTCAAGTAGTTTGTTTCAAAACTAATAACAACTTAAAAACAGACAACAGGTTATGTCATTCTTTGATTAAAATAAAACTTGATTAAATAAATCTATTACAAAAGAGAATAAAAAGTGATAAAACTAATTTAATTTTCTATGGTGATCACTCATGTCCATTTTCAAGTTTTACAAACTTTAAAAGAGTGACCAGTCCACAGAACTCAGACAATACAAACTGCAACTCAAGCTGAATAAAACTACCTCATCTGACAACTGATTTTTTAAACTATTGATGGGAAGATCAAATTAAAAAGAAAATAAATATCTTCTATTGAAGCATTCAAAATGTTTTTCACATACTAAATATTGAATTATCTACCTTTTAGATTGCTTTACCTAACTTCATATTCTACATACATTTTTTTCATAAATATTTTAAAAAAAACAAAGACTAATTAAGACTTACAATTTAAAAAAATTTTCAACCCACATATTCTGAGAACTCCTTTATTCCAAAATTTTATATACACATGGTGGGGTGGAAAGAAACTCCCTATTGAAAATTACTCACAAGTTTTGTTAATAACACCAAATTTGCATGAAACAAAATATATCATGATCCCTAAAGTGGTAAAATTTCATTTGCTTTTGTTTCAGAACAACAAGTGTAGCCCAGAATGGCACAAGTCCTGACACTGCATGAGCATGCTCAACTAGCACCCCATAATGATGTGTAGCAGTCCATGGTACAAGTGCAGAGATGGTGACACAGTGTTCATGGGACTCGTGCTTCAGTAGATGCCAAAACCATCAGAAATTGTCATTCAAAGCTGATGAATATTGGATCTGTGGTAGATACCCACAGAAGTGGTCATCCTTCAACAGACAGATTGAAAGAAAATGTGCAAAAGGTATGTTCAAGGATATACCCAGGTGACTGATAACGCTGGTACCGATATAGAATTTTGACACTGTACTTCTAAAATTATACTGTTAAAAATGAACCATGTTTTATGAAAATTGACCAATAATTAATAAAGTTATTAATTTAAATGGGAAGTTTCTTCCCACCCACTTTGTGTGTGTGTGTGTGTGTGTGTGTGTTTAGAACGTTCGCTTTTTTGACCACGAGACACGGGTTCAAATCTCACCACAGTTAATTTGTCAGGAAGGAGACTTCCTGATGTTATCGGTCTGGAGGGGGATGATCCTGTGTGCAGCACCTTTGGAAAGTGCCTGAAAACCATACCACGGGTTAACCAAAGCCTTGTGAGTGAAATTGTGTAGATGGAACACTTGGGGGACTGTTGATAGCTGGGCTAGCACAAAGTCACAAGTCATCATAACCGAGGGTTTGAGTGTGCTGGCCTTGTTCAGATTGTTGATCATGCTAGATAACATGCTCTCTCCCAGAAACCGTAACTAAGGTCTGCTCAGCATAGTTGCAGTATAAACCACAGGTGGGCTCTGTGGGTGTTGAACAATCACAAATATGCCTGAGAGAGTGTCTGATTTAGGGATTGACTAGTTGCCTTCGTAGATGGGTATCCTCGAATATGAGTGGCCAGCTATTAAAATTCAACTTACATGATCAATAAAAATTTATAAAAAGGAAATTCAATAATTAAAATATTAGAAAAAAATTAAAAAAAAAAAAAAAAAGAGACAGACTCAAGTCCTTTGGATGACAATAGATAAAATATAATTATATTAAATTTCGCATGCAATTTTTGTTTAAATTCTGATGCAAGACTTTTCATATCCTGTTTTTTTTTTTTTTTAGATCTATTTTTAGAAAAAAAAATGTGTGTCCCAAATATAGTGAGGCATATTTCACTTTTAGTTTTTTTTTTTAACCCATGACAAAGGTTTAGGATACTAAAAAAATGGAATATCATCCCAAGAACAGAAATTATCCACTATTTTCTTTCAGTTGAGAAACAGGTTTGTTACAGGTGGGCGCCTCTGTGTGGAGTTATTTAGGTTGACTATTATTACTAGTGAATTCAGTCCGCACTGAGTGTGTGTGCCATACTTCTAAGCTTAGTAAATAACAGTGTTACAAGTGAAAATGCAATTCTAAGAGGGGGGGGGCAATTAAGATTCACTTCACATACCAAAATATTTCTCGTAAATTTTCACAGAAAAAATATTACAATTCTTTAAATTTAATACTAAACTTTAAATTTTAGTAAATTTTCATTTTAGAAGCAAATATTTTTATTATTGTATTTAATGTATCCCGTGTTAAACAAACAAAACATACAACAAACAAAATGTGACCTACTCTTCATTTCAAATACAAAAACAAAATACAATTGAATACATCAATAATAATAATTCAATAACAGGAAAGTTTGCGACTCCAAAATACACGAGTTAAGTTATTTTTAACAGTTTTTATTTTTACTGATAGTGTACATTTAAAATAAATGTTTAACATGTACAAAAAGAAAAAAAAGTACAGTATCAGTTAAAAATCAAAAATCAAAAAAAAAAAATCTAGACTATGTATGTATGTATGGATGGATGGATGGATGGATGATTAAAATTTTGATTTGACAGTCGTGTCCCCATTAAGATTTAAGAAGTCATTGAGTACTTGTTAAAATAGCAAACAAAAAAATAAAAATGAGAAGTTGGAATCCTTTTTGTGCATGGCGACAAAAACTAAAAGGTCGACAAAATATTTATTTATTTACTTTGTTGAAGCAAATAATCGACCCTCATTAACCCGGTATGAAACCTCGATCTGTCGAGTTTCAGCTGCTTACTTAGTCATACCAACAAGTGCTGATTGTAAGCGAAGATTAAAGCTATATAAATCGATTTTCGTGAACATTTTAGGGCAGGCTTTCAATTATAGATATTCTGTTCTTCAAAACACTTAATTTTAAACTTGAAAAATCCAATTCAAGCCGCTAAAAAAAAAAATAAAAATAAATAAAAATAATTGTGATTATCACTACGTTCCCCACACTTGTAGCTTTTTTTTTAGTTGTTTTTTTTTTTTTACTCTAAAAGCTAATAATATTGGTAATTTAAAATAATATTAATTAATCATGAAATTTCAACAATTGACGAAATTAAATCGGTGATGAATTTTACTGTACTATGTCCAAAATAAATCAGACATGACAATGCTGTTGTTTTGTGATGTCTGACACATGAGAATTCAATTTTATTTTTATGCCTCAAAAAAAAGAAAAAAAAAGAAAAAAGTCCATCAATAACAGGAAAGAGGAGAGAAAAATAAAAAAAGAACTTTAATTACTTTAATCAACTTTTAAATTTAAATTACACCTCCATCTTTCTATCAAATAAACAAAATAAAATACAACTTTTTTTTTTTTAACTTGAAAAGAACCAGTAATTTTTTAGAGAAATAAAAAAGATCGACTTCAAAAGAGATAAAAAGAGACCTTTAAAAATAAAAAATAAAGTAATGATGTTATTTTTTTTTAAATATATATTATTACACAGCATCTGAATCATCACTTGTGTGTGTAGTAAAAAAAAAAAAAAAAAAAAAATACTTAAGTTTAAGGTCAGGGACAGACAAACAGAAGCGGAATAGACGTTATTTATTGGATTTTTAGGCAAGCTAAAAAGTCAAACTTTAATTTTAAGATAATAACTGAGCTACAAACTCAAATTCTAAACCAAAAGAATTTTTTTTCAGATAATTCCTCACGCATTATTGACAGTGCCCGAAATTTATACCACCACTACTACTACTACTACCACCTTTTATAAATGAACATTTTACACCATCATCAACAAACCAGTGAAATAACTAAAAATATATGTAACTATAAATGATAGAGTATAACCCAGTGGTGGTGTTATTTAATTTATCAGTTAAAAAGATGTAGATAGTGTGTAGACTATTTGACAAGTCCACCCACACTTCCAAAAAGCAATGTCAAGTCTAAAAACTCAAATCAATGAATGATTCATTTCAGCTACACAGGTGATTAAATGACATTAGTGAAAAATATAAACAATATATATATATATCCCAGAGAAATAAGCTTCGTTTTCGATGCATTTCTTATTTAGCAGAAAGTACGTTTTTTAAATAAAATAAAAAAAAGGTTTCTAAAGCTAAGAATTCTAGTTTTTAAAGTAACTGACGATTAATCTAGAAGTTCGAAAAAAAGACTAAGGAGCCATAATGTTTTTTTGTCTTTTTTTTGCTTCCGACTCGCAAGAAATTAAATTAATGCCCTGTTCAAAATAGAAACTGAGTAAAAAGTGAGATAATTGAATAAAAAAGACTTAATTGTATACACAATGGTTGATATAACTATGAAAGAAAAAGTCAAAAACAGTAATAAACATCATTTTTAAAACAACAGTACCCACCTTCCAAGGTTCTGATCTGCTATCTGCTTTACCCGTAAGAAATTCTTTCTTAAATTTTCCTTCTTCCACATGTTGTTAGGTAATGTTTTACTGGTCTTCGCATCGGCTGTGGATAGTAAATGACCAGAATTAATTCTCTACGAGAAAAGAAGAGTGCGTTGTTGTTGTTATTATTATTAATGATGATGATGTTCTTACTACTACTAAAAAGTACTACTAGAGCTGTTGTTCGTCCATATTGTCTCTGCTTCTCCTACTCACATGGCCACGAAAGACTTTCGACAACGACGCGACTCGCCCTCTCGCATTTGTCTCCCCCTCTCTATAACTTACAAGTATCCCCCTCTCTCTATCAATTACCATTATTCCTCGCACTCTCGATTTCCCTTATTCCCTTCTCTCTTAGTTTCCATTACACCCCCCCTCGTACTTCTTTTCCGTTTCTTCCATCACTCTCTTACTTTCCGTTATCCAACCTCCTCTTACTTACTCATTTACTTTCCCCTTCTTTTGAGTCCGATTTTTCTTTTTTTCTTTTTCATCCTCTCACAGTACTCTTTCTACGCTACTTATTTTTTAATTATTTTTTTTCGAATTATCCGAATTGTGGTCCAAACTTTTTTTCTTTCTTAATGTCCGTATCTTTCTTTGTTATTTATATAATCTCCAGTTGTCTTTTATTTTTTATCTCTACTTTACCCCTATTTCTTTAGTTTAAAGTTTTTTAATCTCTAAATAAATAAAATTAGTAACAGTCCAGTCATATTCTTTCTTTCTTCCTTTCCTTTTCTTCTGTATTGATTTATTTTTTTTTCGCAATCCTTCACTTTTCTATTCTTCTCTACTTTTAAAAAATATTTTTAGACTCAATTATTTCGTATTCCTCCTCCATGATCTTTAGTTTTCCTTCTTTTTTCTTTTAGTTTTTCCCTCTACTTTTCTATTTCATATTCTCATTGCATTTTGACTTCTTCGACTTTTCTGTCCCACTCTCTTTTTCACCTCATAGTACAGGGTGGTCCGAAAGTCTTGTCACCCCTACTTCCTTTCCAAACTGTAGGAGCTCGTGTCATCCATCTGAAATAGGAAATTATATTATGTGGGGGTGACAAGACTTTCGGACCAGATTCTACATTTGCTACCTCGTGCCATACTTAGCTGACCTTACTTTTTCTTTTAATTTTAGCCCCTTTATTACATACTTTATCTCTCCTTGGTCCATTTTTAAGTGAAACTGAAATTGCTTTAAATTCTTACTCTAAACATTTCACTCAAAATGTGTCAAATAAAATTTTTTATTTTTTCCTGCTCTAAAAGCTTTTTCTTTTACTTTCTCTTTTGTTCTTATTTTAATTCTCTATTGAAGTTTTGTTTTTCTTCCTTTTTACTTACTATTTTAGTTGTCATCACACTTTCCTTTTTTTCTTACTTCTCTCTAGTCTATATAAAAGTTTGTTGTGTGGTGTGTGTCTGTTTATTTCTGTGTGCGCGATGGGCAGAAAGATCGAAAGAGAAAGAAAAATTAAAAATTTTTTCTGCTGATACTTTAAAAACAACTACTGTGTAACACAGTCGTACACTTGTTAATTTAAACGCGTACAAAATTACAATGTGTTTAAAAAAATTCTTACTATGTGTTTTATTACTTTGCTCTCTCTCTCTCTCTCTCTCTCTCTCTCTCTCTAGAGTCTCTCACACTTTTGTTTGTTTTTAGTTTCTTTAAATTTAAAAATAAAAAAAGTTCTTTGTGTGTGCAAAATGGATGCGATGGTGTTTGAGTTTAAAAAAAGTGACAGATTTTTAATGTTAAGAAAAAATCATTTCTATCATATCAGCAACTTAGTATGCAGGCAATCCAATCTGTAAATATTTGCAGAAAGAGAGAGAGAGAGAGAGAGAGAGAAAAAAAGTTAATTTCTCTTGAGTGCTGTAGACTACTAGTAGAGACTGTACTTGTGTGCGCACACACATGCATCGCATATGGACCGAGAAAAAAACTATGCGTAACAGAAAAAAAAAGGGATGGATTTTTCGCGTGTGTGTTAATTAATAACTTAATAAAATAAAATGTAATGAGCTAGTTTGGTTTTTTAGCTTTGTTTAAAAAACTTTAGAAATGATATTTTTCGATATGAAAAAAAAGGAGTAAAATTAAAATATGAGTGTAAGTTTTTAGTTTCTTTCTTGTTTCGGCTTTTTATGAGTAGTCAATAACCGCACCTTTTGGTCCTTCGCGCCAACGGTCATGTGGCCATAGTGATGATAATTTTCAAATCATTTCAACAACCATTTATTATTATTATTAATAATCCCAGCACAGCAACAGCAAGTCAATTTTACATTAACCGGTTCTTTCCCTTGAAAGGGTGAATTATTTATGGTTTTCAAGCATATGTTTGCGTGTTTGGTCTGTTAAACAGACCACTCGCATAACTAAGAAGAAGAAGAATCATAAGAATGATGATTGTTGTTGTTGGAATGATGATGACGATCTTGATGATGAAACGGTGTAGAGAGAAGTTTGTACATGATACTTCCTTTCATCCTGATGAGTGGCTAAATGAAAAAATATTTATGGCCAAACTTGATGATGATGGGGATTGTTAATGATTTGTTGATACTTTTTTTTTTTTTACTAAAGGGACACAGGAATGCTTTAAAAAAAGTTGTAGGACTTGTAAGTCCTACAATTAGTAACTTAACATATTGGAATCAAATATGTAAAAAGAAAAATAATGTCAATGTGTTCTCGTGTTCAGCATTTTTTTAGCCATATTCTGGTTGTTGACTGATGACGCTTCATAACTTTTCTTAAGTTTTTGTAAATGATTTTTTGTTTTTGACAACCCTAAGTTTCAACCGTGACGCCAAAAATATTTTTGAACAATTTAAAATAAAATAATGCTATAGGAATACCATTTTTTGAAAATTAAGCCTTTCTTTTTTTTTTTTTACTACCACCAAAATTGCAAGTGAAAAATCTTTACTACAGTCGTAAACGGTAAAATTAATAATAACCACTCACAATAACTATTAAATTATTAGCACTATTACAATTATTAATTATAAGCTGCAAGCAGTATTACAATTGAGTAGTGGTAAAAAAAAAAAACTTGCGACAGTTTTCTGACACCAAAAACGCATGATTTTTGAAAGTTCTTTAAAGCAAGCAACCTTTTTTTTTTAGTTTGTTTAAAATTTGAGTGTACTGTAATAGTAAAAAAAAAAATATTAATTAAGCTCGATTGTTGTAAATTTTTTTTTTAAAAAGAAAGAACTTATTTTAATTAACCGAACGTTACGTATCAGAAGAAGTTAAAATTCCAAGATCTTTTATTTTTTTATTTTCATTCATTTTTTTAAATCTGAATTAATTTTTGTTGGTAATTATTCACAACTCGATGTTCATTTTTAAACTTTCGGCTTTAAGAAAAAAACATTTTACTTCAATTCAATATAAAATAAAAATTTGGCAAAGAACAAGGCTTAAAGATTTAAGAATAAGATTAAGAAGCTTAAAGCAGAAGCTCAATAAAGTGAGTTTTTACTTTTTTCCATTCATAATTTGATTTTTATTCGGTGCTTTATTTTTTATAGACACTGTCAGGTAATTTTTTTATATACTCAGTTCCCGTATTAAACCCGTGAAGAGTTGGGTATTCTTTTGCTCACAGAGAAACTTGTTAAATTTACTAACAACAGGTTTCTGGGGAGCATTCTGCTTCTCATTCAATTAATTAACTTCTCTTTTTTTTCCCATTGTCGTCAGATGAACAACTCGCCACTGGAGTATTTGTAGCTATGCTGACTTGTGAAGAAAATTAATTGAATTGACATACACTGTATTCTTTAGTGTATTCTATTCAGAATATAAAAAACGAGAGGTTTTTTCTCTTTGTCTTTTTTTAAAATAAATTGAATAATTTAAAACAATGTAAGTTTTTTTTGGCATTAAAATATAGTAAGTTTGCTTTAAAAGATTCGTTTATTTTAGTTTTAGACATTACTTTTTTTTCCCTATTTGCTTGAACACTAACAGTGTACTATGCCTTTTTATAGCCGCTTTGACAAGTCACACACAAATAGTGAATAAACTACCTAACTGTAGTAAAAATAAAATTTAAAACTGAAATTTACCTACATAAAATATGTAGGTAAATTTCAGTTTTAAATAAACTAAAGTTTTTTTAAGAATAGTGTGTAAAAAATTGATTTTTGTGGGTGTATCTTTTAGTTTTCATTGTAAAAATTAAAATCTCATTATCTGAATAAAAAAAATGCTCGTAGAAAAGATTTGAACGTGTCTGATTTCGAGAAAGTCCATAAATTTATTTGTGTAAATGACATTACTAACAGTTTTAGAGAGGAGAAAAAGAAGTACAAGCGTATATTGACTCAGACAAGCTGGCATATACAGGATGGTCTGAAAATCTTGTCACCTCTACATAATATAATTTTCTGTTTCAGATGGCTGACATGGGTTCCTACAGATAGGGAGTGACAAGACTTTCAGACCACCCTGTAGTTTCAGTTAACAACAGAACAGTAAATCTTTTGATCTCCAGTCGCTTCACTTCCACTATTTAATAGTAACAACTATTAGGGAATGTTTGTGGATAGTGTAAGAAAAATGCGTATGCAAATGTGACAACCATTATCAGCCAAACATTTTAGAGGTCCTTGTAGTAAATTTTCAAGTTTGAGCCTTATTACATGCTTAAAGGTCTTTTTGACTTTTTGCATAGGTGATGTGATGGTTGGAACAAATATTAAAATTTTAGCTTTTCTTTTTTTTTTTGTTGTCAGTCTTCAGTAAAATTTAAAAACCATCTCTAATTCTTACCTTCTATGTGCAAAGAGCAAGAATTTATTTCAAAGCAAAATTTATTTAAAAATTTAAGAAAGATGAAATTTTACTTTAAAATAAAGTAAATAGAGTTTCACTTCATACTTCATAAACATAAATTGTGTTTAAAAATCTGAATGTTATATAGGAATAAAGTATGATTGCCGACACTGGAGTTTGAACACAGATCATCAGAGAGCAAACACAGGCAATCCCATATATACATTTCCTTTACCATCACGTGATCTACTTATTCAAAATGGGTTAAATAGTAGGGCAAACTGGGCCCTCTAGCCATGGTTGGCAACCAGTCTAGGAGAAGCACAACTCTGAATTCAAAACCATATATGGCAATGCGACTAAATCACAAGTTCACTTTGACAAGGCATAGCACCTGGAAGCCACCCTTGCTAGGGTAACAGTAAAGACATTGCAACACAATGTGGGTGTGGTCAACGACAGAATCTAACAGATCAGATTTGTGGCATTGAACTGCAATGGTGTCATGCAAACATCCTTTATACTGAACAATGGGTGAGACCAAATTATTAAGAATTAAATGGGAACACAGAGCAGTGCCTTGTGTCTTCTAAAATATGTGCAACTGAAACACCTATGATGATACATAGGAGTATCCTCATAGATGACCTAGTGAGTCATATTTTTTAATTTTTCATCATGAATGGATTATGAGGTCAACTCTATTAGATTATTAACAGATATAACTTTTTACAAGTACAGTGGAACCCCGGTTCACAAATTTAATTTGTTCCTGAAGCCAGTTCATAACCCGAAATGTTTGTAAACCGAAACTATTTTTCCAGTAGGAATCAATGTAAAATGGATTAATCCATTCCTGGTTCCAAGATGATTGCTTATTTAAACTTTAGCAACAATACTTTGTGCACAAGTTTATACACAAAACTAATGAAAATCATTAATTCTAAGAAATAAATAAATAAACCCAAATACAGGTAAAATATAGATGAACACTTCAATTTTACCATACCTGTATGTAGGAGAGTTGAAGGCATAAGGGGAAGGAAAGAGATGTTATTGTTTGGAAAGGAGAAGGAAAGACATGATTGTCTATTTATTTATAAGTATAGTATAGATCATTGATTTTGCCATATGAAATGGAGTAGGAAGAGACAATATCATCATCATAGAGACAGTGTTATCAACAATTGTTTTTCTCTTAACTTTCCTTTTTCCTTTAGCAGTATTACTGCTATTTTTCTTTGGAGCTATGACTGAGGACTAATGAAGAGAAAAAAAGCATAGTACAATAAAATTGGAAAAGAAAAACAACACAACACACAAATGTTTATGCAGTTGAGTCAGAAATGATTCCATTCAGGTTAACTCGATTCGGCAATGTTGTTCAAGAACCAAATTTTTGTCTGATAGCCAAGGCATTTTCATCTTGAATATTCTGTTCAAAAACTGATTTGTTCAACATGTGAGATGTTTGAGAACTGAGGTTGCTCTGTAGGTGCTTGTAAAACTTGGTGATTTCTCTATCTTCCTTAAGTTAATGTTAATTTTTATTCTATAGAGATTTACTGTATTTTTTAGCATACGTGACTCTTCTTCTATATTATTTCAAGAAATGTCTCTCTACATTTTACTATTTTTCTGTGTAATAGTATATGATACAGTTTTTTAAAAAAATCTGACCTTCAAAAATTAATCTTTCAACAATCAACCTTCAGCAAGCTGAAGGTCTTCCTTTGGATCAAGTTTTAAATCTGGGAATTCCTCTCAAAGAGGCCTGAAACATGATTTGAAAATTTAATTACAAGTTTTATCTTTCTGATCTATTTCATGATAATTTTAGATAAGAACAATATATAAAAACCAACATGGTTCAGAAAAGGAGAGAAATATATATTCATATGATTAGCTGCGGTGTATGTGTTTGCGTGTGTGTGTGTATGTGTGTGTGTGTTATGCACCATGTGGTTTGGTGGAGAAAAAAGTTATTTCACTCCTGGGAACTAAAAGGGGAAATGAAACACATCTTATCATTAAAACATCCTGAAAAAAAGGAGAAAGAGGTTTTGAGTTGTTTCCCTTTATATCTGCTTTATACAATGCCACTAAGTGGGCATTAAGAAAAGTTCCCTGATAGACAAGGTGGGGTTATCCCACAAGTATACATGTAATGTCATCTCAGAAATAAACTTTTGTCCTACATTTGAATTCCTATTGTTTTCTAATACGTGAATTCAGTTCTAATGTCAATTCATGATATTCTTCCTTTGGTGTGGTCTGAGGGATGGAAGAATGTCTCCCACAGAAATGAAAAGAAACCCAAAAAACTAAAGAGCAATTTTTATTCCATTCAAGCAGTCATCTGGACTATTGAACTTATTTTTAGTGTTACAATGTTTTGCTTGATCCACTCTATGGCCTTCTTTAGGTGTAGAACTTGTATGCAAAAGTGATGGTTATCTCCCTTGTACTGGCAATGCCAGGTAGGAGTGTCTTTTTGATTCACTAATAAAAATAGGGAAACAATTTTGTTTAAATAATTTTTGTTGATTATTATTCCTTAAACTCTCTTTAGGTCACAACACAGAATTGAAAAAATATTAATTTTTTATCATTTTAGAATGGGGGTCCTCTTTATAATATTGATTCAGTATAAAATGCAACCGTGATTTTTTAAATCTCCATGCCGTCTTTTCTCATTAAGTGTACCAAAAATTTGAGCTATCTTTTTCTTATTGTTAGCAGAGGTTTCTTTATAGTTTCTGCTCTTCTAACAACTTCCTGTGATTTCAAGTCTCTTCTTCATGTGTGAGGAAATTGTCCAAAATTTAATCCTATAGAGATTAAACTTTGCACAGCAACCCAGTTAGGTTTTCCTTGTTTCTAAGAACATTTTTTTATCTCTTAATACCTTGCTCAGTTTCTGAAACTCATACTTTAACAATCTTGTGCACCTTTGGATATCCATCTGTTTCTATGAGTAGTTTGATTCTGTGATAAAAACAGAGAGAGAGAGAGAGAGAGAGAGAGAGAGAGAGAGAGAGAGAGAGAGAGAGACTGACTTCAAAACAGGTTTGCCACCGAGGAAAGAAAAGTAACTCACTCCAACACCATAAATTGTGGAACACACAGTTCACTGTAGATTGTAACCACCTGCTAGCTTCTCTTATTGCTGATTAACAGTGTGTCTCTTCAAGTGAATTCTTAAATACACATCAAACTCATGAATGTTCATCAGCTGATGGTATTGTTGCAGGTGGTTTATTGGCCCACAAACAGATATTGAATAACACAAGACTACATCAAACAAGACGAAGATCTGAGTAAAAATATATATTGCCAAGTTTAATTATTTTAAAGAAAATACACTGGCAAAAATAGGTTACAGTGCACTAGTCAAAAATATTCTCTGCATGTTTATGTAGAGTGTTGTCCTAAAAAGAACAGTTTTTTAGCCATTGAGAATTGTTATCCTGAAAAGAACAGTTTTGTAGTCTTTGAAGAGAGCTGTTCTAAAAAGGACAGTTTATTGCATATCGTTGGTGCTGGCTGGAGTAGTGGCTGAAGTGAAGCTGTGGCTGATGATGATGACTGGCTACATAGAAATTCCCACTGGGTTCATTTGGAAAAAGTCCCACTCAATTATTTCAGGAGAAATTGCCACATATATCTTCTGGAGAAATTCCCATTCAAATCATTTTAGAAATTTCAACTCCTTTCACCTGGAGAAATTCTTACTAAATTCATCTGGAGAAATTACCACTCAATGCATTTACAGGAATTCCCAATCAATACCCCTAAAGAAATACTCACTATCTTGAGAAATTCCAAGTTAATTCATCAGGAGAAATTTCCACTCTATTCATGTGGAAAAATTCTCATATATTTCATATGGAGAAATTCCAAATTAATTAATTTTCAGAAATTCCAATTAAATTCACACAGAGAAATTCCCACTAAATTTGTTTAAGGAATTTCCCACTTCATTTATTGGCGATAAGTGGAGATATTTGCACTCATTTCATCTGGGGAAACTCAATTTAAAATCTAGAAAAACACCCACACAATTTATCTGGGGATAATCTCACTCATTTCATTTGGAAAATACCATCTGAATTTATCTGGAGGAATTTCTTTTAAATTAATCTGGAGAAAGTCACAGTCATTCATCTGGAGGAATTCGCAACCAAATAATCTGGAGAAAAGCCAACTTAATTCCTCTGGAGAAAATCCCAATCAATTCATTTGCAAAATTCTCACCAAATTCATATGGAGAAATTCTCAATAAATACATCTAGAGTAATTCCCACTGAATTCTGTAGAAACTCCTACTAAATACTTCTGGAGAACTACCCCTCAATTTATTTGGAGATTTTCAGGCACATTTCATCTGGAAAATACCAACTGAATGCATCATGAATAGTGCCTACTGAATTAATCTGGTAAAATTCACACTCATTCATCTGGAGAAAATCCCAGCCATTTCATCTGAAGAAAAGCCAACTCAAATCATCTGGAGAAATTCCCACACAAATCCTCATACACTTTCATCTGAAAAAATCTAGTTGATTCATCTGGAGAAATTCCCACTCATTTCATCTAGAGAAATTCCCATGCATTTCATCTGGAGAAATCTCCATATATTTCATATGGAGAAATTGCTATTCAATTCATCTGAAGAAATTTACACAAATTTAATTTGGAGAATTTTCCACAAAGCCTGAAGAAATTGCTACTAGATTTATCTTGAAAAATCATTACTGATTTCACCTTGTAAATTCCCAATTTCATCTTGAGAAAATTTACAGTCAGTTCATCTGGAGAAATTCCCACTAATTTCATCTGGAAAAATTCCCAGTGATTTCATTTTGAGAAATTCCCACTCAGTTCATCTGAAGAAATTCTTATTCTCATTTCATCTTGAGAAAATACTTACTAAATTCACCTCTTCCTTTCATCTCCAGAAATTTCCACTCATTCCATCTTGAGATGTTTCCACTCATTTCATCTTGAGAAATTCTGACTATCTGCAGAAATTACCACTTAATTCACCTTGAAAAATTCCCACTCAATTCCTTGAGGGTAATTGCCAATCATTTCATCTGGAGAAATTTCTACATATTTCAACTGGAGACATTCCCACTTGATTTGAAGGAATTCATACTCAATTAATCTGGAGAAATTAACACACATTTCATTTGGAAAAGTACCTACTTAAACCATCTGGAGAAATTCCTACTCAGTTCATCCAGAGAAAAACTAATTCATCTGTAGAAATTCTACTCAGGTCATTTGAGAATCACTTAAATAATCTGGAGAATTTCCCACAAAATGCATCTGCAGAAATTCCCACTCAATTCATCTGGAAAAAAGCTAAATCAATTTGATTGAAGAAATTCGCAGTCATTTTGTCTGGAGGAATTCTCAATCAATTCTTCTGGAGAAATTCCAACAAATTTAATCTGGAGAAATTCTCACATATTTCATCTGGAGAATTCCCACTATCTACAGAAATTTCAGCACAATACATCAAGAGGAATTCCCAACTAAATTCATCTGGGTAAATTTCAACACATTTGACCTGAAGAAATTGCCACAAGTTTCATCTTGAAAAATTGTTACTGATTTCATCTTGAAAATTTCCACTCAGTTCATTTTGAGAAATTCACACTCAAATCATCCAGAGAAATTGCCACTCATTACATCTGGAGAAACTCCTACTAAATTCATCTGGATAAATTCTTAGTTCATCTGGAGAAATTTCCAATTGAATTCATTTGGAGAAATTCTAACTCAATTCATCTGGAGTAATTCTAACTGATTTCATCATGAAAAATTCATACTCATTTCAACTTGATAAATTTTTACTCATTTTATCCCCAGAAATTCCACATAATTAATCTAGAGAAATTCCCACAAATTTCATCTGGAGAAATTCTACCTGTAGAAATTACCAATCAATTCACCTGGAGAAATTCCTACTCAATTCTACTGGGGTAAATTGTCAATTATTTCATCTGGAGAAATTCCCACAATAATTAATGAAGAGAAATTCCAACTCAATTCATCTTTAGAACTTCCCACTTAATTATATCTGGAGAAGTTCCTGCACATTCCCAAACAATTCATCTGGAGGAATTCTCACTGACTTCATCTGGAGAAATGTCCACTCTAATAGTCTGGACATCTAATCTGCAGAAATTCCCAACCAATTGAACTGCAAAAATTCCCATGGAATTCATCTGGACAAATTACCTCATTTGGAGAAATTTCAATGGAAATACTCTTGAGAATTTTCCAAACAATTCTTTTCTGCAGAGATTCCCACTCAATTCCTTTGGGGAAGTCTCAATCATTTTGTTTGGATGAATATTCACTCACTTCATATGGATAAATTCCCACATAAATAATCTGGAGAACTTCCCAGTCAAATAATCTGGAGAAATACCCACTTGATTCATCTGGAGAAACTCCCACACATTTCATCTGCAGAAATACCCACTTAATTCATCTAGAAAAATTCCTATACATTTCATTTGGAAAAATTCCCAACTGCAGAAATTTCCACTAAATTCATCTGAAGACATTCCTACTCAATTTCTATGGGGAAAATTCCAATATATGGAGAAATTCCCCCTCAATTCATCTGGAGAAATTACCACACATTTCATCTGGTAAAAATTACCATGTGTTTCATCTGGAGAAATTCTTACACAAATCATCTAGAGAAATTCCCAAACATTTAATCTGGAGAAATTCCTACTAGATTCATCTGGAGAAATTCCTACTCAAATTCTCTGAAGAAACCCCCACACATTTCATCTGGTGAAATTGACATTTGCCTATTTGCAAGAACTTCCCACATATTTCGTCTGGAGAAATTTCCACATTTTTATCTGTAGAACTTTTCACCCAATTCATCTGGAGCAGTTCCCACTTAATTCATCTGGATGAATTTCCACTATCTACAGAAATCTCCACTAAATTCATCTGGAGGAGTTTCCCACTTATTTAATTTGGAGAAATTTCCACTCATTTCATCTGGAGTCATTACCACTATATAGAGAAATTCTCAATGAATGGAACTGGAGAAATCCCCACTCATTTCCTTTGGAGAAATTCTAACTCAGTTTAAGTAGAGAAATCATTATTCTGTTTGCCTGCATATTGTTTCAATGTTTTTGATTTCAAAGATCCTTACTCTGATTTGTGTTGAACTTAAAATTAGAAAAAGAAAGTTGCAGTTATGGTCCATAGGATTTCTTAATATACCAGCAGTTAAGTTGCATAAGATTTTGCATTTTCATGAAGATAAAAACAGGTAGTTAAATTTTCTTTTTCAATCTCTGGGAGGTGGAATTATCATCATCATGTGTTTCTTGATCTGGATAACCCACAACAAGGAATTTTGAACTGAACCCTTCAATCCATGGTGGTAGATTGTTCTCATTTCACTGACCATGTCTAAGAATATCTTGTCTAGTTCTTAATTAGAAGTGCTCAGTTATTCTTTGTTCCATTTACACTGAGTCGAAATATATGCTGCCCGTCGCAATTAGTTTTGGATTAAAAAAAGTGTTGGTTTGTGAATTTGGTGACATAGTTGTGACCTATTCAGTAGTTTTCTTGAAAATAAATTCATTTTGTTTTTATAAATCATAATTCAAAGTTACTTTTTATTGACTACAAATTTGTTTTTGACTACAAATTTTATTTATAATACAATTAACCAGTCTTAAAAAAAAGCTGTTACAATAAGTTTGATAGCTCAGTGATAAAAAAAAAAGTTGAAAATATTGTAATAAATTTACTTTTTCACTTTCACCAATGTATTGTTGTATTTGATTGGCTAAGATTCAGCATGCAATAAAAGCTCACTTTTCATTCGTCAATTTACATTAGAGTGAGAAACATGGCGGATCTTGTGGCAAATGTATTACGTGAAGCTCAAGAAAAAAAGTCTTCATTTAAGTCAATCGAAGTGCACAAGAGTCTTGAACTCGAATTAGATGAAGGAAATCTGTTAGCTACAGATCCTAATCCGATTGACCAGAAATGTTTAAGGTAATTAACATTAAATTGCTTTTTAATGAATTTCCCTTATAAACCACGTGGCGTATCCAATGAGCTGACCTTATGATTTCCATTCAACATGTGTTTTCTTATCGGTATTATTATATTTGTACTGACAAGCAAGGATTTTATTTCTCCATCTATCTTTCAAGACGTGCAAATGCTAGAAGATCGTCGTTTTTATTATTATTAATGATTGCAGCTATTAGCTCTTGAAAATCAGAGTATGGCGTACGTAAACAAACCTAACTAAAAGTCGAAGCTGCTGTTTAGCCTAATCTTTTATGATGTCGTTTTCATGATTAACGCGATGAAAAATATAACTTAAAGCAATTGAATAACATGCTCTATATTTTATTTCGATTTTTCTTCATAATATTCGACGCGAAAAAAATAATTCCAGGTTTTGTAAACTTCGATTTACAAATTTTGATTTTTAACGACTATTGACCTTTTAAAACGATTTTTAATGCAACCTTAAGTTCGAAAATATGTTTGTCAATAAACAAGAAATTTTCTCTTATTTTACGAAGTAAAATTTCGTCATTAACGGTTGCAGTTGTGTGAAATAATTCGATTTTTCATAATTCGCTGATCATTCAATTAATTTTTTTTTCATAAGTAACTCAAACAAAATAGACGTGTCGATTTTTTAATTTTTTTTTTTTTTTTATAAGTAAAGCACTAGTTATTTGTGTTTTAAAGTTACAACCGTTAATTAATAATCGGTATATGATCAATTTCCGTTTGGGATATCGCACCTAAGGCCCCAAGATTTGCTCGTTAATAACTATCGCTATCGCCATTTCCATAGAAAATGCTCAGGCGAGCTATCTTCATTAGTTCCACAAATTCTAACACTCGCTACACTGAGGAGACCACCTTAATTCCCTTCATATTGCATTAAAAAAGTAAAAATTCCACTCGAACAGATACTTTGTGGAACCGACTCCCAAGAAGATGCTTTAGCTTTCTCGACCACTTTATAATCTTAAGTTAACCTAGTTACCTCCACGAGATCGCTAAAAAAAGAGCATAGCATGATGAAAAAGACGACAAATTTGACGAAAACAAAATTTTGTCGTCTAAAAATAAAATGTTTATATTATTAGGAAAGATCAAAGTTTATTTTAACTATTTTTAAAAATTTTTCCTTCTTTTTAGAACATTCTAATTTAAATTTTGACTTAAAAAAAAAACAACGCTTGTTTCTCTTTGTATCACCGGAACTAGTAAAATAACATACAATTTTTAGCACGTTTTTTTTTTTTTTTTTTTTTGTGTGTGTGACACATTAATTTGGAAAATCTTGCAAAAATAAAAATAATTGTCGGATGTTAATGAAACTTTCAGAAACCATTCACAGATGATCGAAATTATTATAAATGTTGTTTTTTTTTTTTTTTTTTTTTTATCAAAGTCATGGCAGAAATATTTTTTTTTTTTTATATTTATTACCCCCCAACTAATTTTATGAAAACGCTAGAAATTCGATTGCGTCAGGTTTAGTGATTACAATAGTTTAAAAGCACAAGGCTTTGAGGAATGCAAATCATGTTTTGTTTTTTTTTTTTTTTTTTTAATTGGACCCCCCCTGAAAATCAGCTCTGAATTGTAACATACAAAACTCAATAAAACAGATATTTAATTTCAAATGCTTTTCTTTTATGAATATAGACAATATTTTCTGAAAGCAAAAATTTTTTTGATGGAAAATGAATTTTTAATACATTTTTGTTATTTTTTAATTATAAAGATTTTTACATTTAAGTTAAAATATTATAAAATTAGTTAAAAGCCGCATCGGGTGTCCTAATTGTCCTTATCTTTTTTTTTTTTTTTAGTGCGTTGTAAGTTGTATCATTTTGACTAATCAGAAGACCTGCAGTAATTAAGAAATGTAATTTTGTGTTTATAATCGGGCTGTAATTATAAAGTATGGAAGACCAACCAGAATACAATTAAGTTGCGTTATTTGAGTTAAGCATTGTTCTCCGCTGTTAAGGCATTTACTTTTGCGAAACACATGTGGAGAAGTTAATTTGATTTTTCAATTTCAACTGAGAAGGGTACCTACAAGTATCAGTATCATCTTATGAAATTTATATGATCTTATTTTTATATTAATCTCAGTTATGACATTTTTCCATAAATGAAATATCAAAATTAATAATAAAATGAATGGAAATACAAATAACACAGTAAAATGTAATAAATGTACATAAAATTATGGTATTTTATGTACACTTCTGATAAAATTTCATAAAGGTACCTATAAGTTAATTAGATACCTTTCTTATGATATATGAAATTTAATCTCACTCTTAAGTCTTATTTTAATTTCTTTAGAATATATTTTCCATAAAGCATTGTAAAGGTGAAAGCTAAGTACGAAAAACAAAAAAATAATTAGAGTGCTGAAAGCATTCCTTAAAAATAATGAGGTAAATAATTTTTTCACTTAAATGTAAATAATTTCACTTTTCTCCTTCCGTAGAACAAATTATCCTCATGGAATCTGTCAATATGTCATTCATCACCTGTCAAGTGACGCGAAAGTTTATGACCTGCTTTGTTTTATTTTCAAATTATATCTTTTCGGCACAGAAGCTAAGCTAAGCTTGGTTCAAAATATTTTAAAGAAACATAATTTCTGATTTTCTTAAAATAAGTTTTGAAAAAATGATAATTGATATTTAAAAGAATTTCAAAGGGAGATTTTCAGTTTTTTTATAAAATGTAAAAAAAATGGTCAATTTTGCTGACTCAAAAAAAACAAGATTTTTAATGAAAATTTTCGGACGTGCTAGGAACGATTAAAAAAATGTAAAAAAAAAAAAATAGCCCCAAAATACTTTGATCTTTCCTCTTAATAATAAACAGAAACATTTAGATGATAAAATTTTGTTTACGTCAAGTTTGGTGTCTTTTTCTTTGTGCTATGCTTTTTTTTTTTTTTTTTTTTTAGTGATCTCGTGGAGGTACCTATCTTAACCTGTTCAAGTCTAGGTTTTTTTTTAACCATTCTGTTCCACATATCCTTATAAACTGCGCCTCTTATACAACAACCACTTCCTTCACTAACCCTTCTACTTTGAGTAGCTTTGTATATTTGTTCATTTTTGCATTTATTTTTTTTTAAGGCAGACAGGTTTTGAATATGGTAAGGGTTGGAGAAAAAAATACTAAGGCAAAATTTACCTTCTGCAACACAGAATCTTCTATTGTAGTCTTATCACTTTGAACTGAATTTGGTAATGCCACATCATAAAAATCTATCTGTATATCTTCGTATACCTATGTGGAAAATAAAATCTTAAACGTTTATCTCCCTTTTCAGTAGGGTTTTGCATTTCCCAACTCCCATCGATAGTGGAAATAATCGATTTTTTTTTTTTTTTTTTTTTTTTTTTTTTTTTTCATGCTTCTATGGCAGTTTTCATGTAGTTTGCAACCATTTTGTACTGGCAAGAGTGAGGGCCTATAACTGGCTGCCACGAGTAGGCAGGAAGATTCTATTGGCCAGCGTGAGAGCCAACAGCTGACTGACATGAATGTTAGCTAGCATGCAAAAAAAAATCGATATCTGCATTCATCACAAGTGGGGAAAAATTTAAATCTGCATGGCACTTTACTCCAAATGGCTCATTCACTTGCTTAAACTCAACGTTGATTCTGATTCCACAGAACTGGGTTGGGTGTGAAAAAGTATATATTGTTAACATTCTTTTTTCATTCGGTTTTTCCAGTTACGAATCCTTTTTTAAAGCTGATCGTTTTGTGTTCATTTTGTTTAGTCCGTTTTTCGTAACAGATTTAATGTTTAGTATAGAGCTTAGAAAAAATTCGCAGTGTGGGATAGGCAAGAAGTAAGGCATGTAGCAACATCAGCAGGGCAAAGGGCACTCCTTTAAAGGCAAGGAAGGGCAAAAATATTTTAAGTCAAGTGATAGTGATTGCTGTATGAGTCGTACGATTTTTGAATCAAGCATGGGCAATGCTGCTAGTTTTACTATAAATGTATATTATTGGTAATTTTTTTTTATATAAGATGAATTGCTGGTATTTTTACTATAAAAATCTACTTATACTTTTATATTGCTTTGTTTGTGGGGCTCACTATTTGCCCAAAGCTGGGACCTTAACAGGTGCTACCATCTCAGGTCAGGGTGAACCTGGAAACAGCAATTAAGAGGTGGTTCAATGCTCCTCAAAACCTCCAATCTCCTGATCAGAGGTCTTGCTGCTGGATGTAGTTTATCATCATACCCAGGACTGTTGAGAGGGAGAGGAAGGTTATTAACTCGGCAGGATATCATAGTCTTTTCCATCAATTCAACTTAGTAACATGAGAATAGGTATTAATATACTGCAATAAAAGTGGTGTCATTCACCACTTTTATTTACCAACCTGGGCACTACTTTTGACTGTACTACATCTATTTTGTCTCTTAACATTCTGGAGATGATTTTGTTTCCATAGAAAAAATTTTATCCTACCACTATAAGTGACTCAGATGAATGAATGATAGCGTGTTTGAATTTTTGAGTTGTGTTGTCATATCCTGCTATGGCAACAGAAAATGACCATGACTGAAATAAAGTAGTGCAGCAAAGGAACCTTGAAAAACCATGCAGTGGAAAGTAATGAATAGTGTAGTGTGTTAAAAGTTAAATTCTGGTCACTTTAAACAAACAAACGCTATAATATGTAAAATAGAATTATCTTAATTCCTTTTTTTTTTTTTTTTTTTAATCCTTTCACTCCAAGCAAGGCAACACACAAGGGGTTACTGTATGTGAAAGAATGGGAAAAAGAAAAACTATAAGGAGAGAGAACAATAAAAGAACAGGAATTAAGTCAGAATATAATGATTGATATTGCACTTAAATTTTTAAAGATCAAATTTGACTGTGAAGCAAGAAGCCAGAAAAAGATTCTACAAGTGAGAAATGCGAGAGAAGAACTTATGGTTATAGCTAGCAATTTCAACTGTAAAATGATGAGAACTAGTTGCCAATCTAGTACTGTTTTTTAAGATCATAAAGCCTGATAACATTGTAGATTCTTCTTTGTATTTTATCAAGAATCTTTAAATATATAGCAGAGATACCTGACCAGATCTTGCACAATATTCAATGCATAGATGAATGGTAGACTTAGACATGTGTAAGATAGATTCTGATGAGAAAAATTGTCTAGCACAACAAAGTGAACCAACTTACCTATTGCTTCAATATAATCTTGAAGAAGGAGCAATGAGTTCTTCTGGAGGTTAGCATCAACCATGTTGATGGAAGGCAAAAAACATTTCTCTAAGGTGATTAAAAGAGACCCCTATTTTAATTGTATGAGAAAAGATTTCAATGTATATAAAAATCTATTGGCAAGACTTTGCTATATGACCATAAAGCAATGGATGTTTTCAAAAGAGATTCTAAATGATATGATATCCTCATATTGAATATGACAAAGTTTGTTTGGATATTCAAATGTATCTTTCTTGATGAAAACTGATTTTATTTTAATATTCACTAATGTTTTAAACTAATGAATATAGAGATTTTAGTCACTTAAAAATGACTTTATAAAATATCAAAGATTTACAAAGTTTAATTGTGTATTTTTTTTTTTAACTGTCATGTGGCTCACTTTCAAAAGATGTGAAAAAAAAATGACTTTTCATGTAAAGTGGATGGAAGTAGCACCAAAAAGTGATTTTTAAAAAGCAGATATAATTTTAAAGTCCTTTGCCATCAGGTGTATCCTAAGCTCTCTGCAGTATGCTAGCAAGTGTATTAATATTGGAGTTATATTGCCAATTACTGAATGTGTGCCTATGTGAAGCAAAATAGTTCTATTTGAGGTAAATTCTAAATAGCACCCAAAAAACAAAAAGTTTATAAATGTCAAGATTGAAATTAATCAATTTTAATCCATACTTGATACAGTTAGGAAGAAAAAAAATAGTAAAATGTTATCAATTTGGTAACTGACAAACTATTTGGAGAAAGAAAAGCCTCTTTCTGGGATTTTTTTTTTTTGTCTCTTCATTAAGGGTGCCATCAACTGCCTGATAGTCAGGGATTTGAATCACAGAATAACTCCTGAGGAGGCTATCCCATCAGCAGGTGTATAATATTGGAGCTATTATACTGCCATTTTATGAATGGGATCTGGACTGTACAGTAGTTTCTGGTGGGACTTCTTGATGCCAGGTACAATTGTATTTCCAGATTATTTAATCCAGCTAATTAATGCTTGTACAACTTGAGGTTGTGTCGGCTTTGTTATCTAATATGCACCTGTTCCAATGCAAGTGATAAAGCAGCTGTCATCACATGTTAAATTATGCAATTTGGCTTTAGTATTGCAATTCTAATGAAAAACAAAGTACATTTATGGTGTACTCTATTTCAGCATGAAAAAAGTACCTTTGTTCATTTTCACAATCTTTTTACTATTGGAAAATCTTTAAAATAATTGATGAATACATTTAAATATCTGTGTATTTAATTTTGTACATTATGAATTTATTTTTGAAAAATGTATTATACTAACATAACACTTTCTCATTTTGAACATGTTTCATGTTAGTATGACAGATTTCCTCATGTTATGTAGGTAGTGAGACCAGCTTCATAATAATAATTACCTAATGACAGGAAAGTTTTCTGTTATAGTTAGGGAAACAAACATAAAAAGTCACACTATTCATTACTATGAGAGAATGAATTATAGTTATGAGTTTTATTTGTTTGGAAGTTTCCAAAATATTTTAGCTAAACAATTACCATACTTCCAATATATTGATGATGTTCTATTAATATATCCCCATGATACTGACATACCTGTTCTTGTAGATAACCTAAATAAAGTTGAACACAAAATAGAATTTACATATGACATGGAATAAAAAAAAAATTACCCTTCCTAGATATCCTGCTACCCCACATTGACAGCAACTTAAAACTTAGTGTCCATCAAAAATCAACTAATAAAAATGATCTAATAAATTTCTCTTCCTATCATAACAACAAAATAAAATCTGGAATAATCAGATTAAATGTAAAAGCATCCAGAATTTGCAGCCTTCAATATTTATATGAAGAGGATAAATATATTGAAAATACTTTCAAGACTCTCCAATACCCTATTTTTATATCCAATGCAAAACAAAAGGCCCATAATATATTTCAAAATAGAAAAGCTACCAAACAAATAAAAAAAAAATATATATTGTTCTACCCACTAACTCTGCAACAACTACAATAGAAAAGAATTTAAACTCAACATAAAATTTGTCACAACTACATCTAAAACAATAAGAGATTTAATCAATACAAAACAACAAGCCAAAATTTGGAGGAGGAATTTACTCTGTCAACTGCAAGGGTTGCCAGAAAGAATATATTGGAGAAACCTCAAGAAGTTTAAATAAAAGATTATATGAACACTAAACAGGCATTTTTTTTTTTTTTTTTTTTTTTTAAATCTAAAAAGCATTAGTTGCTCACTATAATGAAACTGACTGCAATTTTGACATAGAAAATACTGTTCTAATTAAAAGAGAAAATAATTCAATAAAACAAAAATGTTTAGAAAGTGCTTTCATGGCTAGTTCATCTGCAGGACATTTGCATTTAGGTTCTTACAGCATTTCCCCATTTCTAAGGGACAAAAACTTTTTCCACTTTGTGCTACATCTTTCATCCAAAAACTGTTCTTGATATATCAAAATTTATATATCATTATTCCACATATATATATATATATATATATATATATATAATTTCACTCCAAGCAAGGAAATAAAGCCACTAAGACACAAGAGGTTACTAAGTGTTAAAGAATATGTGGAAAGTAGGAAAAGAAAACATTAATTAAACATTATTAATGAGACAGAACAATAAAAGAACAAGAATTAAGACAATGTAATGATTGACATTACATTTAAAGTTTTGAACATCAGAGTTGACTTGGGAACAAGAAGCCAGAAGTGAGTTCACAAGTGAGGAGTACAAGATAGATATGTTTTGGTTTGTTTCAGTGATTGAAAATTTTGCCAATTTTACTGTCAAAAGCTTGCTTTGTGTTGATAGCTGAACTACTACTATTGTTTGGAAGGCAATGTCAGGTAACCAATGATAGGTAATAAGTAGGTTCTAAAAATTCTTATTTAAACATTTTATAAAGTCAAATCTTACTCTTTGAGGAGTATTTCACTCTAAAGAATCAAGCTCATAAACTGTGGCAATAGATTTGAAATAGGTAATTACATTTGTAAATGATAGTTAATTTTATTACCATGCTATCAGGTATGTATGTAGAATCCTCTAAAAATTTTACAAGACCTTGGAAAAAAATGATATATGCAAATTAGAATATTTAAAAGGAAAAGTATATATTTATATGTGCAGACACTCAAGTTTCATTGAAGAAAACTGACTAAGTAATTTTGTTTATTTTATATTATTTTTCTTGTATATGTAAAAGTGCTTTCTTTTCTGGACTTAATGAATGTAAAAATTGTGCAAAAGTTTGTTGCTTTCAACTAAACCAGAGGTTCTCTACCAGGGTCCATATGGACTCTGGGTGCCAGTGTAAGATAACTGGGGTCCACACAAAAAATATCAAATTTATGGTTAATTACTCACATATTTTAAAACTAACTTAAAAGCCGCCTTATCGAGCAGCAATTAAGCTAACTCCTGTGGAGGGCTCTTGATTGGGTCTTTGGCTTGTTCAAGACTTTGAGAGTCCCTAAGTCTTTGCATATTTTCAGCATTGGAAACTTTCCTGGTTGCCATTTGCACAGGACTTTCTTTTCTTCACTGCAGCCTTAGCTCTTTTCGATTGCAATCTGGTCCTCTATTGGAGATTTTTTTTTTTTTTTTTGCGAGGCATACTGCTGCCATCTGCAATAGGCAACAATAAACTACAGAACACAAATTTTATCATTGTGTTTAAGTATTATATTAATATTTTAATTCTTCTGCCAACACTTAATTTAAAGACAATTTGATGTAAGTCCAAGCAAACAATTATTTTTATTTCATGGATGACTTTTACTGGATTTTGCAATTGAGTTCAATTGTTCCCAAATTTATTTCAAAGTTATAAAAGTTGTTACCATACAAAAAAAATCACCAAAAACAATCACAGTAATGAAAATTTGGGAATCCCAAATTTCAAGATTGCTGGTCCAGATCTGACCCAGAATGTTTTTAATTTGCTCATGGAGTTGGCCCGATTCCAAAATGGTATGATATATTGGGCTATGGCCTCTAGGAGTAAAGTTGGAAAAGGTGTGACACACTGACATTTGCATTTATTTTTATAGATGGTTTATTATGAGTTATTTTACTAGTGTATATAAATGTTCCATAGAATTTAGTTAAATACAAGTTTATTTTCATTAAATTAGTTTTACTTCAAGGCATATACATTTACTATTTCTCTAATATAATGCTTACTTATCTATTAGTAAAAATAAGCTTTTTTTTTCTTTTTAATTATTGAATGGTTATGGGGAATCCACTAAAAAATTTAAGAGTAAAAGAGGTCCATGGGTAAAAAAAGGTTGAGACCCACTGGACTAAACTGTTAAACATTTTCAAGGATTATTTTTTGTAATGCTACTTTCAGCAGCTTTTATACCCTTACATGCCATTTTATTATAGTAGTATAAAAAAATAATTTTTCGAAATGGCTAACAGTTTAGACAAAAGCACTTGGAAACCAACAAAGTTTTGGAGAATTCTTACATCCATTAAGTCCAGAAAAAAAACAAACCTTGTACATATATAAGAAAAAAAAACACACAATAAAAAATAAACAAAGAAATAAACAATTTGTTCATCAAAACTTGTATTAAAGAGGGGTTGCTGCCCAAATACACAAATCGTATAAAATCTATACCAAAATCTTATTTTTAATTCCCCCCCCCCCATTGCAATATCTAACCAAGAAGATTATTATGCAGCTGATAAAAATTAAATATTTTATTTTCACCATTTTATTTTCTCATGCGAAATATACTAGGATTTTTTTTTCTTATATAAGTCATGCAGCCTGATCTTTCTTCCTGAGTAATAAGATATTCTGTTATGGTAGCATGGGGCATTACTTCATGTCTATAAATGAATATGCTTTGTGTTGTCATAACGGAATATTTATTTAGTAAGTAGGGTACATCAGGCTGTTAATGTTTATTTTGTTTCATGTTAATGTTCTATGTTTTAATGATTTTTTTAAAAAGCAAAATTCCTTCTTACATGCAACAACAGAGTTGATTGTTGAGATAAAAACTCTAAATCATTCATGTAGAAAATATAAACAATACTATTGTAAAATTATTTAACTATTAACATTTTTTTTTTTTTTTTTTTTTTTTTTTTTTTTTTTTTTTTTTTTAAAGGTATAGGTAAACTACCTACCTAACAAGTTTGTATGTCGTGGTTTTTTTATGTCAAAAAAAAAAAAAAAATAGGAGGTTGCACTATACATGGGTAATCTTTTTGAAGATGTTAAAAAATAAAAAATAAAAATTATGCATTTTCAGTGAGCAGTTGCACTATACATAGGTAAACTCTTTTTCTGGAATGTTAAAATTCATGTGTTTTTGGTGACTGTAACCTACCTGGTAGGTTTACATTATTATGGTACCTTTGGCTAACCTTAACGGTAGAGGTAAGCTTCTTTAGCCTGCCTCCCGTAGCCTAGATTCTTTCTTTCTGTTGCTACATGAACAGCAGAACATCATTCACTATGTGTGTCACTTAAAATCTACAAATATCTTTTTATAAATGAAGAATTAAATGTTTTTTTCCATTCTTCAAATTTTATTCATCTTCCTTTACACATGTTTACATCAGCAACAGCACCTCCATTAGTCTGATATGTACCTATACCATATATGTACCTATACCATATATGTACCTATACCATATATGTACCTATACCATATATGTACCTATACCATATATGTTTCAGTTGTGTTTCTTATTCTGTCTTCCTCTGTTTATTTTTACTTATTACATTCTTTATAATTACTGGTATTATTTTATCATATAATTCTGTTACATATTAAAATATTTTGACAAAATGTCCTGTAATATATCATAAATGATGATTGCATAGGGTGAAATGTTATCAATTTTATTTTATTTTATTTATGATATACAGTACTATTATCAATATGAATCAACAAAATTGAGGAGGTTTATAAAGGTTTGTTTTGTTTTATGGCATATCAATCTCAATGGGTTATTTAATGCCGACAATTTTTATTGTTGGTAATTTATTTATTTATTTTTTTTTTTTTTTCCAAAAAATCTATTTCTGGTAATATTTTTTTTTCAAAAATGTATTGCTGGTAATAATTTTTTTATACAAAGTATTTCTGGTATTAAAACCCATTTTTACACTTTCATAATGTTTTGATCTGAGTTGGGGGGGGGTTTAACTATTTGCCCATAGCTGGGATCCTAACAGGTGCTACCACCCCGGGTCAGGATGGACCTGAGAACACCAGCAATTAAGAGGTGGTTCCATGCTCCTCAAAACCTCCTGACCAGAGGCCTTGCTGTTGGACGTAGTTTATCATCTTACCCAGGACACAGATGTAGTTTATCGTCATACCCTGGACGGAGGATTATAAAGGCATATCCCATTAGTCATATATAGATTATACACAAAGAATTACAGTACATGCTACAGGAAGAAATTATTTACAATACACTGAAGAAAATAGTCCTTTACTGAACATTTATTAACTATTTTATGTTAGGTGGTTTTCCTCAACATTTTGGGTTAGTACAAAAAAAAAAAAAATGAAGACCATTTATTTGGTATAAAATGTGTCCAGAATGATTCCCAGTACTGCAATATTTAATTACTATTAAGTAGGCTTACTAGTATTGCTCAGAAGCTGGGATCACATTATACATGAGCTATATGAAAAAACTGGGTTTTTCACAAAAGAATTCAGAGACTGCACTATGCATAGGCTTATACATGAGTATATATGAAAATTAGATGACAGAGCAGTGATTGGGTAGAATCATAAGGGGACAAGCGTAGTTACAAAGAATAGGAAGTTGCAGAGACATATGATCATCCACATTTAGAAGGGACAAAGCATATAAAAGAAAGTAATTTATAGATATTAGATCTTGTAACCTGCAAACAAATTTAACTGATATATGAAATACCATTGTAACAGATAAGAAATGGCTACTTTTATAAAACTTGTTTTTTTTATATATATATATATATATATAAATGAGAGAAAGAACAGATGGAGTAAAAATCTACTGTTCGTAGCATTTACTTTTAAAAGTGCTCAATACAAAGTAGCACAATATATTATAATATTTTTATGAGAAATTATAATAAAAACAGTGTTTCAATACTATGATTGTACTTCTTCAGGCGTTGGTAAGTAACTGAAGGAGTACAATCATAGTATTGAAACATGAAAGCTTTTGTGTAGCAATTTCAACATGTTTTTATTATAATCTCTTATAATAAAAATATAATGTATAAATAGATGAATAATAATAAACTTTCTATAAAAAGCCCCAACCTTTTTGTTTTCTTAAAAAGGCTTAGGCTGTGTGTCTAAAAATGATAGATTCTAATTTGGTTTTAAATTACGTGATATTTAACCACTCTTCTCGGTAACAGAAATAAATGACTGTACTTTTTTTTTTTTTTTTTTTTTTTTTGACACCCACCTCACCAATCAACCAATATATTAGTCTTGTGATCTCTCTGAAAAAGACTAAAGTTCTATATTACTATTTATATACACTCACACTTGAAAAAATTTTCAAGTTCCTGTTTAGCAAAAAACAAATCTTAAATTTTAATTTATCTTCTCAGAATTACATCCCAAAATACAATACTCTACAATTGTGAGTTTCATTTGCCTGTAAAATCCTTAATATACACATGACATAAATACAAGTGATAGCAGTTCAATTAAAAATCTATCCATCATGAGGAGACAACACACAATCCACAATAATATATTTATTCAGACCTGCTATTAGAAATATTTACATAGCAATTGAAACCACTCTAAGTAGATTAATTGGTCAAATCTGGTTTTTGATAAATTCTCAGAAAAATGGTGTTTGTGATATTGATGAAAGGGAACATTTTTATATTGTATATAAAATGCATGGCTTTATAAAACATTAACAGACAATCTTTTAGCTAATATTGTGAAGCTAGAAAAGGATAAAATATGAACATACAATATCTAAATTGTTTATTGCTAAGAATTGGTCACATTTTCATTATTCTTTTATTACTAGTTTTATTCCATCTTTTTATTACTCTTATTATTATTATTACAATATGATAGGATGAAGTAAAACTAGTAATATATTTTTTGTTATATATAAAAGCCAATATCATTTGTTTTTTGTTATGCTAAAGCAAATGTATGAAATACTAATATGCCAGGGTGCTGCTGCTGAAATATTTGAATAAAAGTAGTTTTGAGATACTTTAATTTGTTTTTTTTTTAACATTAGTAATTATTTCTATGAGTCACTTGTTTTTTTTTCTGTTAAATAATATTGATGCATTAAGTTCATTAAAAACAAAACTAAATTTGACATGATTTTAAGTATTCATTTCATTTTATTTTAAGACAATCATGTGAATATTTTTTTTTTTTTTTTTTTTTTTTATATAAAATTGAAGTTTTCCAAACTGATGTGTCATGGCACTTTAGTGTAATTAGTAATTAATGAAAGAACAGGTAATTAACTAAATTTGTAATCTATTTTCGTTTAGGGTGTTCCAATAACTTGGACTGACTTTAAATGTGAATTAAGTTTAAGTGTCTAATGATTTTTTTTTCTTTCAGATTTAACATCTTAAGTCTTTAGCAATTTCAACCATGGAAAGATTAACAACCAAACATGTTAAAGTTTCAAGAGTGCAATTGGAAAAATTGTTCATAAATTCAAACAAACTGGGTCGGTGGCAGATGTGAAAACACCATTGCTTGCTTGTTTACACTGTTCAGCTGAAAACATTGCTGCAGTGCATGAAAATGTGGCCAAAAAACCAGACAGGTCTATTTGTCATCATGTGCAGGAATTGAACGTCTCCGCAATAATGTTACATCATTTCTAATTGCACTCTCAGTTGATCAATTATGTTGACCAAAAAAAATCACAAAAAGCATTTCTGTTTGAACATCCATTTTTGTAATAGGCTTTGATAACTTTAACACGTTTGATTGTTAATCTTTCCTTGGTTGAAATTGCCAAAGACTTAAGTTGTTAAATCTAAAAGAAAAAGATCATTAGACACTTAAACTTAATTCACATTTAAAATTGGTTCAAGTTATTGGATCACCCTTTATTTTGAATTGGCTTTATGTATTTTATAAATTTAATTTTTAAAAAATGATACCAATGTAAAAACTTTAGAAAGGTCTGAATTAGTCATCCTATTCTAGTCCAAAAATTTAATGGAAAAAAGCAAATAAAGCATTTTGAAAACTGTAGGAAAAAATGAACTTAAAAAATAAATTTGAGTTTTTTAATATACTTTAAAGACTTTTCTTAATTTCATTCAATTAAAATATGAGTATGGTTCTCTACAACTTCCTTTTTTTTTTTTTTAAATATCTGTGAATTGCCATGATTTCTTGGAGAATATTGTGCAGTGGTTTGCCCATTGCTACCTTTGTGGTTCTGAATTCAGTGTTGATAGTCTAGATTGGCTGCTAGCCAATGCTAGAGAGCCCAGTCTACCATACTATTTTTACCATTGCTGGTAGATGAGGAGATGGCTTCATGCTTTTCCCAAGGGTATTTGGGCAAAATTAAATGCAACAGACTAGGCTGGAATTTTAGTTCTGTTCACAGATTCTGCTTTCTGGGCTGACAGACCATATGCAGCCTAAATGTCTTTGTTGAATTAGATTTGTCAACAATTTTAAAAGTAAATGGTAAAAGGGTAATTGTTAAATAATTGAAAACAAAGTTTGTGCAGAATAATTTGGAAAATTTTATATAGATCTGTTTCAAATCTGATGTTTTGCTTTTGAATCATAGTCTTCTTAAAATCCCATCAATACTAGAAAGAGTGATAATAGTGAAATTTAATTTCCCCAAAATCTCTTAAGATTTAATAAATTTCAACTGATAGTAATGCTATTTGGTCAATGAATGCAAAATGTTTCTTATAAGAAAATGACTAATTTCACCATTCTCACAAAACTAACAAAACTTAAGCAGTAGATACAATTAATGCAGCAATAGTAAATGTTTAGTACACAATACGTTGTTAGAAAAATCAGTTGTCGTCTTTTTCCTTCTTTTATTCGATTAACATACCTAACCTAGGTCATCAGTGTTGTTTACCGGAGGGTCATCGGAGGACCCCATGGTTTTTCTTTTATTTCTCAGTGTTTGTTGTGGTAGATTACTCAAAATAGGTTTTCTGAAACTATATTTCAGCATATTTTGTTCAACAATATTTTGTTTATTTATTTTGACTAGTAATAGTAAACAAAATATAATCCATTTACTCTTTTTTATATTCCAATTGAATACAGTATCAAAAAACAGCTATATAATTCTATTAAAATAAATGGTACAGATTTATCTTTTGCTATTGCTACAGTCCTTACCACATGTCGCGTCCTCGGTAAGACGTTAAACTACGTCCAGCAGCAAGGCCTCTGATCAGATGGTTTTGAGGAGCATGGAACCTCCTTTTAGTTGCTGATGTTCCTAGATTCACCCCGACCCGGTGTGGTAGCACCTGTTAGGGTCCCAGCTATGGGCAAATGGTTAACTATTACCAGCAATACTTTTTTGAAAAAAATTATTATAACCAATACAGTTTTGGAGGAAATATATTACCAGAAACAGATTTTTGACAAAACAAAATATTACCAGCAGTAAAAATTTTTGTCATTAAATAACCCATTGAAGTTGATATGATGTAAAACAAAATAGACCAAATCAATCTAAACCAAAGAATACATACCCTATTCATATGAATCTATCCTAAAAATGTTGTCGACATTAAATAACCCATTGAGGTTGATATGCCGTAAAACAAAATAAACCAAACCAAACCTTAGCACATGTCACAGTTGTGCTGGTCTTGTGTGTCTCACAGACAAAACATTTGTCTTCACAGCAGATTGTATTGACTTTCTGATTGTTGATTCTAGGGACATCTTCCCCCTGCCCTGATGTTGATGGTGTTCTTTGGGCTACAGTGTTGTGTGCAACAAATACTCTTGCTGATTCAATGGCTCTGACAACTGGAAGATGGAGACCATTTGGACTGCTTTCCCTTTGCAGAATGTTGAGCTTTGTCAGTTCAACTCTAATAGGAATCAATATCTGTGATTTTTAGGTGGCAGTTCTAGTCTTTGTTTTTCAATATCCAAATTATGAAAGTATTTAGGGTTCCAATATCTAGCATGGTCATGAAAATCCTCAGAAGCCATTTTGAGGTATGTCTGTCACAAGAATATTCTCTTGCCAATTTGTCTGCATTGTCCACCTCACTTTTGGTGCAGTTGTATTCAAGTATCATGTTAGGCTTCTTGTGACTTTCATTAGATACTGAATCAAGAAATTAAGTGGAAAGTACACAAACTGTTTTGTTTTTCTTTGGGACGTAGATGATTACTGCTACCCAATCAGAGAAGATGAATTTCAAAGACAGAAGGTCTCCACCTTTTGCAGTTTCCATCACTGCAGAAATGTCGGGCTTTTTTGTTCTGTGTTTCTGTAATAGTAATGTTCTTCTGCAACAAAAATTTTGCATTTGACATGAACGTAAAAAAAAGTTGTCCATAGTCACACCTTTACCAGATCCAAACAATGGTTCCATCAAGTCACATACTACATGGTGTTTTTCTCTGGGGCATTTCCTGGAAGTTTTCCAGTGTAGACTTGCAAGTTGTACAAATATGACATCTTCATATCTGCGGCTGCCCAGACCTTGATCCCATATTTTGCTGGCTTTGATTTCATGTACTACCTCATTGGACATCTGCCACGACATGCAACTACTTGCTCATCTACTGTAATGTCTTCAAATAATTTGAAAAGCTTCTTGCAATTTTCTAAAAATCAACTCCAAACATCAAGTATAGCTGCAAGTTTATTGTTTGCCCTTTGTTGATTTATTGTCAAACCTGATAAACAGAAGAATGTGCACAAATCTGTTCTGTACCATGGCAGCAGTAAAGACTGCATGGTGAATGTTCCCATCTGTTGCCCACATCTCAGAAATCGTTTCCTTTTGGCATCCAAAAGCTCCAGCTATCAGCAGGACACCAAAACATGCTCATATTTCCACAGGATCTACATCTATCCAAAATCTCAATCTGTTCGGAGGGGCATTTGCATTGAGATTTTGAACATGTGACTCTTTAGCATTGATGATTGCGCATATAAGTATCTATAATTTGATCATCAAAGAACATGTTGAAAACTTTGGACATAGTGGTTGTGACATTAGTTGCAGGCGTTGGCCCGGGAGATTCTCTGACAATGTTACATTGGCAATGGCGAGTCACTGAAGGCAAACTAGTGCATTTTCTTGATTTTTTTTTTTTTTTTTTTTTTTTTTTTTTTTTTGCAATGAATTCATCAGAATCTCCATCAGATTTTTGCTGGCAATGTCACTTTCTTCAGAATTCACTTAAAGATTGTCTTCATATGCATTTCCTTGTGGAATGAATTCTTCATCAGATTCACTCAAGATATCATCTGAGTTACTAACATCGCACTCATCCAGCATCTGAACAATGTCATCACCTGTGATTTGTTGGCGGGATATTTTTCAAACTTTGTGGCATTCAAAATCTGTAAAAAAAAAAAAAGAATTGATAATCCAAATTTGTAACGTAGTATACCAGGTGGGGTCCTGTTGGGACCCAAAAATTGTTTTTATTTTTTTATGCTTTAATGAAAGAACTTTGTATAAGTTATATATATATATATATATATATATATATATATATATATATATATATATAAAATCTTAAACTGATACAAGAGACATACAAAAAATAAAAAAAGTTAGCTGTTAATGTGACATTTTTAGTGATCCTGTTGTAACTAACAAGAAGATCACTAAAAACGTCACACTGGCGTCCTCCAATGACACCCCCACACACACACACCATCGCCTTGGTATGTTAAGGTTAAATGAGAACAATCTTATTAGAATCAGCTGTATGTTTGCATATCACATGGGTAATATACTCACATCTGTGTCTACTTAGAAAATGAGATGTTTTTTAATTTAATTGTCCTTGTTATAATCTAATTTAAGTGACAAAAATCATGACTAAAGATAAAATCAAATTGAATTTTTTTTTGGTGGGGGTTGTTCATTTTGAAATGATCATCTGATTTTGTGCCATTCCTATAACAGAGAAAGTGGGGAATTTTTCTATCATTTTTGTTGCTACCAGGAACATTTAATATTTTTAGTTATTGTATTAACAGCATTGATAAACCAGAAAGCTGCATCCTACTTATTTTGCTGTTATGAAAAGTGTTAGTATGATTATTGAAAGGGTCAAGTGAGGAGATGCTTATAAAGGAAGATTTAATGCTTTTTTTTTTTTTTTTTCAATATGACAGCATTTAAATATTTATAATTTCTTACTGCTATTAATTACTCTTCTTAGAAAAACATTTTGTCCTGAACTATTTTGAAGATTTTTGGGGTTGTTTTGATAGGATTTTCTTTTTTTTTTTTTTTTTTTTTTTTTTTTTTTTTTTTGTGTGTGTTGTGATAGCAGTTTTTTTTAGTTTTTTTTAATGTTTTGAGTGTGGGAGGATATATTAACAATATTCTTTGTCTTCTAAGTTGGTATTAATGTTTTAAACTGAAAATTGTATAAGCTTTTGTAAAAGTGAATTGTTTTTGGTTTAATTTTTTAAGAAACTTTTCAAATGTTTGTTTTTCATTAGAAAAGAAGTAATTTTCTTTTTCAATTGATACAGTTGATTTTCTTCCATGTAAATTTAATTAAATATTTTTGTTCATTATTTATTTACTTATAATTATATATTTAAATTTAATTCACTTTTTATGAAACTTTTTACCTGGTATTTTAATGCCATCTTTATATATATATATATATATGGCATTAAAATTTGGTGGCCTGATGATTGCATCTAGCATGAAATAGACTGTTGCCTCTAAGTATTCACTTCTATGTTCACTTATATATATATATATATATATATATATATATATATATATATATATATATGTGTGTAAATAAATATATATATATATATATATATATATATATATATATATATATATATATATATATATGCACGGTACTTATGTCTCATGATCGCAAAAGCATGAAACCCAGGGTCACAAACTCACATCAATCCAACCAAATATATATATATATATATATATATATATATAGTTTGCAATTTAATTTCATATTGAAAAGTTTTTTTTTCAGATTTTAGTAGCAAAAGACAAAATCACCTTTAAGTGAGTGAGCAATTGGGTTTATTCAACTTCATCGCTCAAACATTGTCTACAATGAGAGCCAGACATCACGGAAATAATTGCCAATAACAACATTCTCCATTATCTGTCAGGTTTATCTGGTTTTCAATTTCACTTTAGTTTGAAAATAAATGGTTAACCACATACACTGACCAGTTTCAAATTACGGTTTGTAATTGGATCGGTTTTTAAGATGCCTCGTCATGATGACCAGTGCAAAAACTTTTATTTGGTTAGAGAAAATGTGTATGTATTTTTATGTTTTTTAGTTAAACAATTGTAAATATTTTAGCTGAAAGTTGATTTTCAATTTAGTTTATAATAAATTAATAAAATTCTAAAGTATAGGCATTGTTAAGAAAATACACTTAGTGGAAATCATAAAATTATGTTTTAATGAATTCTGTTGATATAAAAATTGGCCAAAAGCGTATTCTGTGTTCGTTAGTGTAGGCTCTGATCATATTTCGTTATTTTAAGTCTGACAAATTACGAATTAAAATTTTTAGTGGCACTTTAAATATGTGGATTGCTTAAAAACAAATTAAATTTTTAATGCAATATATATTAGTTTCAGTAAATCCAGTTTTGTAACAGTTTATTGCCTTGCCTTACATTGACAATGCATTATCGTCTCGCCTTATGCTGACGTTTCCCCATTACATTTTGCAATTCATTACTGATTAACTCACTTTATTTATGCTAGTTTTAATGATTCTTAATGAAACATGTAATGTATACAATTTGCTGAAACATTCATGGATCAACACAGTCCTCCAACAAATCTGGGTAAATGATCATAATGAAATATATTTTGGATGGGCCAAAAACTTTTTAGCGCAACATTATAAATATTACTTGAAACAAAGAGTGGAAAACCCATTTTTTAAATTTTTTTTTTTTTTTACTTATTAAGGAGTTAAAAAAAAATGAAAAATATGAGGAAATACTCACAAACGAGTATCTGGTCATTATAAGTGTATGTATATTGGCTGAAGTAAATTGCAGAGATTGTGTACAATTTGTTTTCTTTTACATTAAAACATATTCACGTGCGTACGTCCGCTAATCTCATTGAAACTGATTAATATGACAGTATGTTTGTATTTTTTCTTTGCCTTTAAATTAAATTTCATTTTAATTTCAGTAAAAATAAGGAAGATTATCTTCGAAATCTTGCAAGGGACAACACACAGCTACTTTTTAACAAAATATGGCAGGTAAAGAAATCTTTTTGAGATCTATGTATTTGGCACAGAGATGATTTTGTTATTTTGTTGCCATGTGGAATTTGCTTTCAATGATTTGATAGCTTTATATATAAAAAAAAAAAACTTAACATTTTGCTTTTTCAGTTTTAGAAAACTTTTTTTTTTATTTTGTATTTTAATTGATGTTAGTAGTAAATACCTAAGTATTTGTGTCCTTCATTTTGACATGTATTTTTATTTCTATTTTTTTTCATCTGAAATTTAATGAAAGCATGAAAAAAAAAGTTGTTGGAAAAGGTGAAGGTTCAAACAAATATCTTGCAATGACTTATTTTACAAATTCACTTTGTCTTAAAGAAAAAAACGAAACTGAAAAAGTAGTTACAGTGTAACCTGGATATAAGAGAAACTCGGATATAAGAAACTTCTTCTCCGGTCCCGACAACTCTCTTATATCCGGGTTACACTGTATAAAAAAATGATTTAAATACTTGGAATGACTGATTATTAAATGGGTTAAATATTGATCTAGAAGTCTATTTGGAGAGTTAAACTGAAATATTTACAATGATATGTATACTTTCAGAAATGAAGAATTTACCTCAGACTCAGTCATGTAAATTATAAAAATGTATTAGAAAAATTTGATAAATTGAAACTAGTAATCCTTATTTGAGGACATAATCTAGAATTAACCAATAAAATAGTAATAAAATTAATGATAAATTTATAAGACATCTAATTTATAAAAAAAAAAAAAATTTATTACAAGATTTCAAATAAAATGAATTTTAAAAAAACATTCCTTATAAAAGGTATTCCAATAACTTGGACCAATTTTAAATATGAATTAAGTTTAAGCGTCTAATGATTTTTTTTTTCTTTTTCTTTCAGATTTAACAACTTAAGTCTTTAGAAATTTCAACCATGGAAAGTTTAACAATGAAACCATGTGTTAAAGTTATCTAAGCCTGTTACAAAAATGCACATTCAAACAGAAATGCATTTCGTGCACTTTATGACTTTTTTTTTTTTTTTTTGTCGACATAATCGACCAACCAAGAGTGCAACTGTAAATGATGTAATGTTGTTGTGAAGAGGTTCAATTCCTGCGCACTATAATGAATAGAGGTGTTTGGATTTCTAGTCACATTCTCATGCACTGCAGCAATGTTTTCAGCTGAATTTTCACATCTGCCACCGACTCAGTTTTGTTTGAATTTACGAACAATTTTTCTAATTGCATTCTTGAAACTTTAACACATTGCTTGATTGTTAATCTTTCCATGGCTGAAGTTGCCAAAGGCTTAAGTTGTTAAATCTGAAAGAAAAAGAAAAAAATCATTATATGCTTAAACTTAATTCACATTTAAAATTGGTCCAAGTTATTGGAACACACACACACACACACACACACACACACACGTCTTTGATCTTGCTAGTATAAGGAAGGTCATATAATAGTGTGACGGAAAAATTTTGTCAACATGAAACACTTGAATATTTTGTTTAAATGGTGATTGAAAAGTAACTCCCTATTTTATGTATGATAGACTCTCCCATTTAACTATAATTTTTACAAGACAGGAGATTCCATAATAGATAAAATAAGGAACTACTTTTCAATCACCCTGTATATTGTCTTTGTTTATTAGTGATTTTTAAAAATTAGTTTTATTGATTTTTACTTTCTTTCAGTTGCCAATAGAAAAAGTTGATGATGTTGTTGTTGTGAAGGTGAGTACATATAAATGGATATATAATATATTAAAATCAAATTTTTTTATATGGACAAATGCTGTAAGATTTTAATGTTGATTTTTTTTTTTTTTTTTTTTTTTTTTTTTTTTTTTTTTTTTTTAGATATAACAGTAACAATAGAAAAATACTAGTCAGTATTAGATTTTGTACATTGACTACAATTACATGTTTTTAGAGAGTAATAATTGTTTTTCTTATATTTTCAGCTTCCTACTCCAACAAGTGTTATTCCTCGTGAAAAACCAGTAAGTACAAATAGGAAATGTTGTATTATTGTATGAAAAATGTGCATCCTGACAGGAAACCTGATCTAATTTTTGTTTGGAAAATTTAAAGTTATTGTAAACAACTGATGCATTGGACTGGATAACTTGACATTTTTTTTAACAAGAGACAACACAGTTTTTAGTGATGACGAAATTATCATCTGCACAAAGTAATAATTGACAGAACTTCAACTTTGTTTTGGGAGTGCGAGGAATTTAAAAAAGAAAAAAGCATTCAGATGGTTAGGGAATAAACAAAGTAAAATGATTTTACCATAAAATAGCAAAAAGAGAGTATCTGATCTCTCTCCTTGTTGTTGTCTCTTTGTTTTAAACCCAGAAGTTGTTCATGCAAGAGTTTAAGTGAAGATTATGAGACAATGTGAACATTTTTTTATTAAGGCCTTTTTTTTTTTTTTTTTTTTTCATACACATATATGCATATACATATATACATGCTCCTTCAAATATAGCCATGCGCACACACACACACACACACACACACACACACACACACATACATACACACACATACATTTGTCCATACATATTATAGAGGGTTTTTTCTTTGTATATGTATACCTCTAGACACATATTCATACATACCACTATTCATTAATTTTGTCAGTTTAAGAGAGAAAAAAAGATACAGAGGAAGTTGGTTATTATAATCATTTATGTCATATTACAAAATAGTTTTTATCACATTAAGTCAGTACAAAACTCTTTATTTAAAATTAATTTAAAAAATAATTTAAAGTATAACAATGACTGTTAATTGCTCTTTTATATCCTTTGCATAATGTTATAGAGTTGTTGTTTTCTTAACCATCCTGTCATCGCAAAGTCATTATAATGAATGGTTTCCTCTGTAAATTTCAACCTAAATGTTATATTTATAAAAAGAAATTTCCAGTTTTTAGACTTGAGGAGTAGATAGGTTCACCATCATCTGATTCACACTCCTCCCTGGTCTTTTGAACAGGCAAAGAGACTTATCCCTAGATTCCTGTTTAGGATTGGGTTTCTGGTTTCTTCTAAAGTGTTTTTCATTCTCTTTCAGGCTCATTCTCTTTTTCCTTTCCTTTTTTTTTTCTCTGTAGCCACTTCACCCAATAAATTTTTTTTTTTGTTACCACTTTGAATTTTGTTTAGTAGCATCAATGTTAGTGAAATTCATCATAAATGAAAGCCACTGTCTATAAAATAAATAAAAACTTACCAAAACTTGGTTGTTGGCATAAATGCATAAATTTTGTATTGCTCACATTGATTTTATAATAAAAAAAAAATATGTTAATCATTTTAAAAAAAAAATGCAGCAACTGATTGAACTTTTATTATTGTTTTGTTCAGATTTAAAAGTTGGGACTTCAGCTGTTGTCTTAATTTAAACCTGGTTTCATGCTCTGTGTATAATTTAAATGAATCACAAAGTAAAAAGCAAATTATTGATAAATGTTAACAATGCTTGTTGTATAAAATGCATAAATATATCAATTTTTAGTATTGGAGAAAAATTTTTAGAATAGAGTTAGTGCCAATTGGAGCTAGAGAAAATGTTGATTGAAATTATTTAAGCAAACTATTGGATGAATGTCAACGTTGAAACCTGTTAATGTCACTTCTTGTCATTTCTGTCAGGGTTAGTGTAATCAAAGTATGATCTGGATAGTAAAATTGAAGCCATTGTGAGTAACATGCAATAGAAGATAATAGTTTGGCTTCAAGTACTGATAAGTTGTTATTATTATGGTATCAATCTGATACTAAAGAAATGATGGTTTGTCCATGCTGAGAAGAGTTCATGACAACTTTTCTAATATATGATGACTAAAAAGAACAAAAGAATGTATTTATCTTGTCCTACTTTGGCATTCAGGTAAACCATGACAATTATAATTTCCTGTGATTTGCACTGAGCTTTGGTGTTGTCTAACATAAAAACTTTTCAATTTCTTGTTCCATACTTTGTGCTGTCTGTGCATATACAATGATGATGGATATCTGAAAAGGATTCTCTTTCAGTTTTACTACAAGAAGTCTATCAGATAATTGATAGTATCCCAGAATACATTTCTTCACATCTTCATCTAATATAAATCCCTCTCCATCTGCTTGCCCTCAACGAGGCCACCTGTTTGCTGAGGGGGGGGGGGTCAACCTCTAATGTCTGAGGAAGGGATCCTGGGGGTTGAGGCATTCCATGATCTGGCTAAAAGTGGTCATGTGAATTGCAACAACCCCACTTTGGTAATTACTTGGGCTAAACACGAGGCCAGAGAAGCCTGATCTGACCTAGTAGCTGGTCACGACATGCCCTAGCAACAAAAGTTAATCCCAACCATATTATTCAACTTGATCTGTCTTCAATCAGATATCCATCTCTGCTGGAACTTTTAAACACTAGAAGTCAGTGGTTGAGGGTCAATCGTGCCAAGGGAACCAAAGATTGATCACTACTTCATGTTATTAAATATTAGTTCTTGGGTACTAAATCTGAAACTGGCAGTGACTCAAAATGGTACTCAGTGTGAGTATACTGGTTGTGTATCCCTGTCTCAACCAAGGTAATTTGGATTCTCCCTTGGTATATTCCCAACAGAATTTGGACTCTGTGGTGGAGCACGGAACCAGTGAATAGTTCTATTTAAATTATGGAAAGACAAACCAAAAAACCCAAAAGAAACCTTTCTGATTCTGAGTCTGGATCAGAAATTACAGCTGAATTCCTAAGATTCATTATAATTCAATCTCTAGATGAAAAGCAACAAGACCAATTTTCACCTTTTTTGATAGAAAAAGTAATTTCTAGTTGGCCAGACCCTGAAAATGTGAAAAATCTCTGAAATGAAAACCTATACTAGTAGAAATTAAAAATAAAATACATGTGGAGAATTTACTGAAAATGAAGAAATTTCATAACTTCAACTGTAAAGCCAGTCCACATGAAAAATCAAATACATCTAAAAGTGTTATAAGAAGTTGATCTTTCACTAGCAACTCCAGAAGAAATGGAGACCACTTTGTGAAGTCAGAGAGAGTAAAAGAATACAAAAGAATAAGTATTAGGAGAAATGATGAAATCATAGAAACCAATACACATATGACAAACCAACAATATCAAAGGAAATCTGAATAGGATACACTATAGAAAAAGTAGAAAATTACATATCAACTCCCTTGCGGTGCTTTAAATGCCAAAAATTTGGACACCATAAAGACATTTGCTGGGTGCATCGAGTGTGCGGGAAATGTGGTGAATGTGACCCAAACCTTACAGAGAATGAGTGCAGAAAACTGCTACAAGGAACATCCCCACTTATTCCAGAACCTGTGATAGCCTTTAAAAGGGAAAAAGAAAATCATGTATGTAAAACATACCAAAAATGTATCCTTCCTTGAAGCAAGAAAAATTGTGGAAACTTATATGGGAACCAAAACCTATGTCAGTGTAGGACAGAAGACAAACTAAACACTTCAAGACAACAGTCAAACTAATAAATATCAAAAACTTATTAAAAAGCTGATAAATTTAAACTGAAACAAATGTCCAAGATTTCAAGAAAATTGAAAAAAAAAAAATTATATTCAACAGAAGTAAACCAAAGTGAGCCCTAAACAAAAACAATTAGATACTAACACACATGACAATATAGAAATAACCATAGAACAAAAAAAAACCTAAAACTATCAAACAATTTTAGCAAAAGAAAGGTGGCAAAGACAACCAGACTGACCTACTAAAAAAGACACAAATATGAATAAAATAACTAAAGATGCTTATGTTAGAAGACAAAACCCAATTAAAAGAACTACACAAATGCAACCCACCCTGATAACCACATCAAACTTGAATAATTTCAAAGAAATGGAGATTGAAAATAAAACTCCACAAACCAGCAAAACTCAAAATAAGCCCCACAGACCGCAGAACAAAAAATATACATGGACAATAAAATAATCCAATTGAATATTAGAGGAACAAGGGTCAACTATTGTGAATTGATGTTACTTATTACGTACTAATGTCTGGCAGTCATATGCCTTCAAGAAACTCTCCTCAGAGACAATACAATCAACATTAGAAATTACCAATCATATAATTATATTAAATAGCACACTGCTATGGCTTGTGGTGGATCATCAGTAATCCTTAAAAATAATATTGCACACAACGAAATCAATCTAAATACAAATATGCAAGCAGTTGTGGTATTGGCAACCCTCCACTAAACTGTAATAGTCTGTTCATTGTATATACCACCAAATGAAGAACTCAAAGAATCAGAACTTAGCAAATTAGTAGAACAACTGCCAAGACTCTTCATTATAATTAACAGCCATAAGAAGATATGGGGAAGGAAGAAAACTGGAAAAAGGGGAAAATAATAGAATCAATACTGAATAAATATCAGCTGTGCTTGTACAACAACAAATCAAACGCATATCTGCATCCAGCAATGGACACACATTCTACAATAGACTTAACAATATGTGACCAAAACCTGTCTCTTGATTAAAACTGGAAAATTCACAACACGTGGGAGTGACCACTTCCCAATTCTCTTAGAAGACATATCAGTTAAGTTAAATAAAAGAAATCCGAGCTGGAATCTAGAAAGGGCTAACTGGGAAGGATTTCATGTCTTACCAAATTAATTCCAGAAACCAATAAAAACAATGAGGATGACATCTTCTATTTTACAAACATACAACTTAAGATGGCTGAAAGAAATATACCAAAAGCTCCAACTCTTCAAAATACAAGAAGTCATGGTTCAACAAGGGATGCAAGAAAGCTGTGAGATTACACAGAGCAACACTAAAAAAATAAAAAAAAAATTTTGAAATAAATCCAACAGGAGAAAAATCTCAAGATCTATAAAAATAGTAGAGCTAAAGGAAGAAAAATCATTAAAGAATTCACAAGAACTACATGGAAGAATTATATTACCAAAAAAATGGTATGATACAAAAAAAAATAACTGGGAAAAATAACAATACCCCTACTAAACATCTCATCCACAATGTGAAGATTAATGACAAGAAAGCAAACCATCTAGCTGGCACTTTCTCACAAAATTCATCCTCCAAAAACCAAACCAAAAAGTTTCAAACAATCAAAACAAAAGCAGAAAAAGTAAAAATCAAATTTCAAAGCAAAAATACTGAAAACTATAATCAACCTTTCTCTAAAAGAGAACTACAAGAATCCTTCAAGAAGGCCCATAATACAGCTGTTGGACCAGACAAAATACTTACAAGAATTACCTGAGGCATCAATTAATTACCTACTACAAATTTATAACACCATTGGATCAGTGGTAATATCCCTAAAATATGGAAAGAAACCATGTTTATACCAATACCAAAAACTTTAAAAGATAATTCAAATGCCAAAAATTACTGACCCATTGCTCTTACCAATTGTCTGCAAAACACTAGAGAATGATCAATGTCAGACTGAACTGATATCTGGAAACAAACTAACTAATCAGCAGGTATCAATCTGGATTTAGAAGCCAAAGAAGCCCTATAGTCTACCTAATCTAGTTAGAAACATTTATCAGAGAGGCTTCTATTAAAAAAGATCTATTGACAGTATTTTTCAATCTCAAAAAGGTGTATGACACAACGTGGAAATATGGCATAATAAAAGACCTTAAAAAAACTTGGACTAGAATGTAGAATGTTTATAAATAATTTCCTCCAAGATAGAAGATTTAGAGTTCAAATGACTGAGGAAAACGTTCAAGAATGGGAGTGCTCCAGGGCAGCATATTATCTGTCACACTCTTTAACATGAAAATAAATGACATCTTCAAAAACATTAGCAGCAGAACAGATTGTGCACTGTATGTGGATGACTTCCTGATTTGCTATAGATCAAAAAACAGGAATCACAATAGAAAGACAGCTCCAAATATGCCTTAAGTTGAACAAATGGACCACACAGAACAGACTAAAATTTTCCAAATAAAAAAACAAAATGTGTCCACTTTTGCAACTAATGCAAATTCCACCTTGACCTGGTACTGAAACTTGACCACACTGAAATCCCAGTTGTAGATGAATATAAATACTTAGGAATCATTTTTGACCATAAATTCACCTTTATTTTCCATATCAGGTACCTAAGGTCCAAATGTGATAAAACCATGCAATTAGTTAGAGCCATAGCACATACTGACTGGGGAGCAAATGATATTAAGAGAGAATGTTATTAAGACTATATCACTCTCTAGTCGGATCAAAACTGGACTATGGCCACTTCATATATGTAGCAGCCAGGAAATCATACTTGAAAGAACTAGATACCATATACCACCAAAGTCTTAGATTAATCCTTGGAGTATATAACACCTCTCCTGCTGAAAGCTGTACAGAAACGAATGAACCATCTCTAAAACTAAGACGTGAAAAACTCGCTCTTCAATACTACCTAAAACTACCTTCCTGCCTTCTAAACCCAGCTTAAAATGATACTTTCCAATGACAGTACACTGAACTTTTCCAGCAAAGGAAAAATTCTCTCAAGCCATTCAGTCTACATATGAAAAAGATTATACTAGAGAACCAAATAATCATAACACAGATCCATAGATCAATTCTATCAATTACACCTCCCTGGATGATCAGCTAACCTAAAATAATACTGTTCTAGTAAGATACAAGATACCCTAAATTCAAAACAATTGTCTACCAAGCTAAAATACTCAGTATCAAAAATAAACACCCAGACCACCTTTTATTTATTTATTTATTTATTTATACAGCAGCAAAAAATGACATTAAAGTCAGATGTGTGGCCATCCTAAAAAATAATAAGCAACGGAAAAGAATTACAAACATAGCTTCAATATATAGTGCCGAAACAATTGCTATTAATCTGGCACTTGACATAATGACCACAAACCCTTACAATAAATTCATAATTTTCTCAGATTCTTTATCTGTGCTAACTGCTTTGAAAAATAAATGAGCTAGTGACTCTTTAACAATCCAGGTGCTGGATAGAATCCATCAACTGTCCCCCCCCCAAAAAAAAAGAAATAATCTTGTTGGATACCAAGCCATCTTGGCATACATAGAAATGATAAGACTCTCTCAGAAGCAATGAAAGACAGAATAGCAAACACAAAAATACTACACACTGATCATAGGAATGTTGTCAATAAAATTATCACAAATAAATGGCAAAATCAATGGGATACCCTCACTAATAACAAACTTCTGAACATTAAACCCACCATTGGAGAATGGAACACAAAATACAATAACGATAAAAGAGAACATGTAGTGCTGACTCATCTTCATATAGGTTGCCCCCTACATCACCCGTCCTAGAGGGTGTACTATATGCCAAAACAGATTTATGGTAAAACATGTATTGCTGGACTGTGTAGACTTTGACCTAGCTTGAGCAAAACATTACAAAGACAACAATTTGAAAGACCTTTTCAACAAAACAAAACCATTCAAGATATTACATTTTCTAAGAGAAGTGGGATTGTATTAAAAAATATGAGTAACTAAATAACGATATTCCAACTATATGCACCTACAACATTTAGTTCTGTACCAAACTTATTCTACAAGGAATGATTATTTTACTTCCATGAACATTAAATGACACATTGAGGTTCATGTGCTGTAAAACAAAGCCAACATCTCCATCTGCATATATAACCCTGTGTTTGTTACTTACAAAATCTCCATTGTTTGCTCACCTAGTTTCACAAAGGCCTAAAATATTAACATTTAATTTATTCATTTTTTGCTTTGTATTATCTAAGTGGCAACATTAATTTAGTATTTGGACATTATATATCTCTAAAACTATTTTTTGTTTGATGTGAACAGTTGTTGGATGACAGTCCAGTCATAGCTGTTGCCCATGTTCCTGCTTACTGAGCGAGGAACTAACCCTAATAGACTTAACCCCTTTCATACTGTTATCTTTCATAATGATAGTGTTGATAGTCATAAATATTCTTGGGATGGAGAGATAGTGAAACAGTTGGCAAATCTGGACTGGGAACACTTAATGAAAGAGAAAAATGTTGCATGATTAGATAGTAAACAACATCTGGTTTCAAGAACACCCATGATGTATATGCACATGGAGAAGCCAAGGAGGAGAAACAAAAAAAAACAAATCGACTATATAACTATCAACAAGAGATTCTGGAATGGTCCAGTGATATGTAAACTTAGAATAAAACTATGGAAATTGAAAAGGGCCAAGGTAGCACCGAAAATTGCAATGTGGCAGACTACTGAATGATCTGAATTTGAAGAAAGGGTGTTTCAATAACTTGGATTGACTTTAAATGTGAATTAACTTTAAGTGTCTAATGACTTTTTTTTTCTTTTTCTTTTTCTTTCAGATTTAACAACTTTGGCAATTTCAACCATGGAAAGATTAACAATCAAACAACGTGTTAAAGTTTCAAGAGTGCAATTGGAAAAATTGTTCATAAATTCAAAGTGGGTCGGTGGCAGATGTGAAAACACCATTGCATGCTCATTTATGCTGTTCAGCTGAAAACTTTGCAGTGCACGAGAATCTGGCTGAAAATCCAGACACCTCTATTCGTCATCGCATGCAGGAATTGGACCTCTCCACAACAATGTTACATCGTTTTCAATTGCACTCTCGGTTGGTCGATTATGTTAACCAAAAAACTCACGAAGTGCACGAAATGCATTTGTTTGAACATCCATTTTTGTAATAGGCTTTGATGACTTTAACACATTGTTTGATTGGCAATTTCATCCATGGAAGGATTAACAAAGACTTAAGTTGTTAAATCTGAAAGAAAAAGATTAAAATCATTAGATGCATAAAGAAATTAGGAATAAATGCAGACAGGCAAGAGAAGAATGGCTTAATAATAAGTATGCAGAAATAGAAAGAATATCACAAATAAAGCTGATGTACGTAAATGAATAAGAGTACTAACAAGACAAAAGACATGCTCTTTAACAGAACTCATCAAGAAAATATTTCAGAGATGACATTGGAGAACTCTTCCATGACAAAAGAGGACAACCTGTAATACACAGAAATATCAAAAGACCAGAAATGTTAGTCTGTAGTTAACTTAGCACTGGCCAAATTGAACAGGGACAAAGCATCAGGATCAGATGGAATTTTAATAGAGATGTTGGCTGCTTTGTGATATTGGGATTGACAAAATTAGACATGATAAATGAAATTTATGACAATGATGTTATACCAAGAAGACCTAAGTAGATCCATTTTCATAACTCTGCTTAAGAGGACTGACAAACTCCATTGGACAATTGGCCTAATGAGCAACATGACAGAACTCAACATCTAAATTTTGATTAATAGAGTGCACAATAGAATTAAACTGGAAATAGAACAAGAACAGTGCAGTTTTGTTAAAGATACTGGAACAAGGAATGTAATATTTATGCTCAGGATGATATGAGAAAAATACAACTGCAAAAGGAAGTACAGCTATATTTTATAGGTTATGCAAAAACATTTGATAAATTGCATCACAATGAACTGTTTGAACTCTGAGATAAACTTGATTTATTTGAGAAGAATATTAGAATAATCCAGAACTTAAACTGGGAGCAAACTTCCTGTATATGGATAGAAAACAAATTCAGTAAATGCACAGAAAAAGAAAGGAGCCTAAGACAAGGATGTGTCTTCTCACCAGACTTATTTGATCTTTACAGTGAAGCATTCCTAAGAGAATTAGACATCCTACCAGGATTCATTATTGGTGGCCAGTCTTAACAATATTAGATATGCAGATGATGCTATTGATAGCAGACATAGAAAGGAAACTACAGGAACTCTTACAGAAGATAGTAAAGGGAAGAACTGAATGTCAATTGTAAGAAGTCAGTGTATGGTTGCCAACAAAAGGAACAATACAAATTAAGAGGCACCAAAATCAAACAAAGTACAAAAATTTAAATATCTGGGAAGTGTTTTAATAAAGGATGGAAAATGCAACCCTTAACTCTGAAAGCATATTGTGATAGGGGGAAAGATGCTTTCCAAAATCTAAGTAAGGCATTAAGAAACAAGAAAAGAGTATTGAACTGTTATGTAATATCAGTCCTCTTATATGACAGTGAATGTTGGACAAACTTGAAGAGACTTGATGCAACAGAAGGATGCTGAGAATATCATAGACTAAACAAGTGAGCAATGATTAATTTTTAGAGAAAATGGAAACAAAATGGACACTTAGTATCAGAAAGAGACAGCTGAAGTTTCTAGGGCATATAATGAGGAAAGAGGGCTTAGAAAATTTGACACTCACATGATCTATTTGAAGGCAAGAGGGGACAGTAAGCAGTATATAACCTGCATGTGTAAATGGTTGGCAGAATAGAGATTAGGAGAGATAACATATATAGTTATATTTTTTGGAAGCTAATTGTACTGGTTAATCCTTAAGCAAGATTTTTATTTTTGAACAGCTATGGTTTAATCAATGCTACTCTGTCATTAACAGATTTATATTAAAATCTGTATTGTTCATAAAACTAAGTTAATTTATCTTACCACTTAATCTATGACATTAAGCTTGTAATTAATCAACTTTTGATTAATTATAATTAGCATTCCATTATTCAGTTGCTTTACATATCTTATTTGAAGTTATTTCTTCAAAAAAAGTTCAAATTAAAAAAAAATTTTTTTGTTTATAACTGTTTTTGTCAATTTCTAGTCATTCACTTTTTATTAATGTATCATCTGTAGGTTCCTAAACCAAAGCCACTGACAAAATGGGAACAATATGCCAAAACAAAAGGTATTACAAAGAAAAAGAAAAGCCGGATGGTATGGAGTGATGAGGCTAAAGTAAGTGATTCTTTCTTCTTTTGTTCTTGATGTTCTTTACAAGCACAATAACTTCTTCTTTTGTTTTTCTTTCTTCTTTCTTCTTTCTTCTTTTGTTTTTCTTTCTTCTTTTGTTCTTCTTCTTCTTTTGTTCTTCTTCTTCTTTTGTTCTTCTTCTTCTTTTGTTCTTCTTCTTCTTTTGTTCTTCTTCTTCTTTTGTTCTTCTTTCTTCTTCTTTTGTTCTTCTTTCTTCTTCTTTTGTTCTTCTTTCTTCTTCTTTTGTTCTTCTTTCTTCTTCTTTTGTTCTTCTTTTGTTCTTCTTTCTTCTTCTTTTGTTCTTCTTTTGTTCTTCTTTTTTCTTCTTTTGTTCTTCTTTTGTTCTTCTTTTGTTCTTCTTTTGTTCTTCTTTTGTTCTTCTTTTGTTCTTCTTTTGTTCTTCTTTTGTTCTTCTTTTGTTCTTCTTTTGTTCTTCTTTTGTTCTTCTTTTCTTCTTCTTTTCTTCTTCTTTGTTTTTCTTTCTTCTTTCTTCTTTTGTTTTTCTTCTTTTGTTTTTCTTTCTTCTTTCTTCTTTTGTTTTTCTTTTGTTTTTCTTTCTTCTTTTGTTTTTCTTTTGTTTTTCTTTCTTCTTTCTTCTTTTGTTCTTCTTCTTCTTTTGTTCTTCTTTTGTTCTTCTTCTTCTTTTGTTCTTCTTTTGTTCTTCCTTCTTCTTTTGTTCTTCTTTTGTTCTTCTTTCTTCTTTTGTTCTTCTTTCTTCTTCTTTCTTCTTCTTTGTTCTTCTTTCTTCTTCTTTTCTTCTTCTTTTGTTCTTCTTTTGTTCTTCTTTTGTTCTTCTTTCTTCTTCTTTGTTCTTCTTTCTTCTTCTTTTCTTCTTCTTTTGTTCTTCTTTTGTTCTTCTTTTGTTCTTCTTTCTTCTTCTTTGTTCTTCTTTCTTCTTCTTCTTCTTTTGTTCTTCTTTTATGGTTGATGAAAAAGCAAGTTATTTTATTCTATTTTTTTTTAATATTAGTTTTTTTTATTTTATATATTTATTTTTAAGTTATAAATCATAAACTTCTATTTTTGGAAGGAGGTGCTGCAAGCATCGATTAGTTCGTGAAAAGGCTGCACTTGTAAGTAGATGAATCAGTAGAGTTCATGGTAATCATAAAGAGAAAAGAGAAATTGACTTTAGTGACAGGCCAGTTACTGTTGGAAATGTGAATAAGGTCAGGCCAATGATCTCATTACAACTAACAGAAGAATCGGTATTGAAAAACCTTGTGAAAGACTTTAAATGAAACATGATAGTGCCTGTAGTTGGCTGCTTGAAAGTATGTTCGAAGTAATACCAATACTCCATGAAGAAGCAGAAGGTGGAGGGCACTTGCAGAAGATCTCTTGCTGCATAGCACTGATAGTACCCAGAGGACAGTAGTTTTTCGATTATGTTGAGAGAAAAAAAGCATCCAAGAAGTTTGGCATCCATACTCTCAATCAGAAACGGAATATGACAATTGAAAAAGTAGGAAACTGTTGAGGACTAAAATTGGGATCTTGAGATGTTTATTAATTTTGGGATGCATTGTGGGCTTCAGCTATTAAATCCATTCTAATTGAAGTTGAACAGGCCTTAAATTTTTTTCTGACCTTCATGCATGTGAGTCTACATATTTACATTGTCTTTAACACACTTGGTACATTAGTTCTTCAGTTTCTTTACAATTTTTGATGTTTTGATCTTTGAAATACTGGTTTTGGAGAAATAGGTTGTGGTGATAACTTTGCAGCACATCCTTTTTATTGTTTATTTGCATATTTTAGCAGAAGAAGGCTGAAATAGCTGGTTGTGTGGCAAAGAAAAAAAAAGTAAATTCAGAAATCTCTGACAAAGCTTTAATAAAAATGAAACATTAATATCTGTTTCCTATTTGTTTTTTTATCCTGTCTGTTTCTGATCCATATTTGATCTTTAATTTGTGTGTGTATAATATATATATATATATATATATATATATGGTTTAACTTATTGATTTAATCATACATTATCTCCCCTTAACTTTTTGTTAAATTAAAAAAAAAAGGAAAAGTTTATGCTACGCTTTAAGAATGAAATAGAAAACATTTCTTTTATAAAAATCTTACAAATGTACTTATATTGATATATGAAAAATATACACACTGTCTGGATTTTCTGAGGACTGGAAAAAATTATGCATGTGGAGTGGGTTGTGGGGGCTATGTCCATACAGGTTTTCAATCTTCTAAACTTAAGTGTTTTTTTTTTTTTTTTTTTTTTTCCTATCTCTCTCCTTCCATTTGCTTCAAGTATGATAAAGAAGTGAAAATTTGTGAACATTAGAAACCTGGAAATTTTGAGCCTTTGTTTATTGTTTAGATCGATAGAATTTCTGTAGTTGTAGGTATATTGCATGCACACACACAAAACTTTTGACATATCAAGACATCCAATTATAATTAGCAAAATATTAAAATATTCCATGGGTAGTGAGTGCTGAGGTTACACATTTAGAACCATTGAATAAGTTTGATATTGTAGATGTTTTGCAATTTGATTTTAATGTAGAAAACATTTCTAATAAGTAACAGGAAAATGTTTCCATTTTTGTTTAGTAGAAAAAAAAAATAATTCATGGTTTTAAAAATTTGACATCGAGTCAAGTGTCAGATTTATTTCTGCTTTTCATCCTGTGGTGACATATTTGGTTCGTGTCTTGCTAATGTTCAGCCATTTATTTATTTTTTTAATTTTTTTACTATTAATATTTCATTCATCTTAGTTGCTTTTTATTACATCTCAGTTCATAATTCTATGGTAGCAAGCAGTACAGATTGGAAATAATAAGCCTTCAGTTTGATTCATACTGTGCATCTCGTGTAAGAAGTTAATACATATGCAAGTGCATATAAATAAAAAGATGACAGTATATGGGGTGGGGATTATGAAGAATAGCTTTGTGATTAGGTTTTATTACAGTCTATGGTCTCTGTAACCTATTGGTAATACAGCTGTTGTTATACTATTGAGGATAAGAGATGTGATTTTTATCTTGTACGCTTATTCATTATTTCCACTCTGTTCTACTTATCTGCTAGTTGTGATTAAAAAGCAACTGAGATTAAGATGAGTGAAATAATAGAAAAAGAAAAAAAAGAAACAATGTTTTATGTAAGAAACTAAAAATTATGTACAGTTAAATGTGACAGTTGGGCTGTTCGAAAGTAGATGATCCATGTTTATATTAATTGATCATTATGACAAAATCATCAAAAGATTGACATTTTTTTCTTTTAGGATTGGCGTCCACGCTGGGGCTACAAAAGAGCAAATGATGACACAAAAGACTGGTGCATTGAGGTTCCTGCAAATGCTGGTAGCAAATTTGATTCTTTCTTTTTATCTTTTGGTTCAGCAAAATGTTTACAACAATATGATTTCATGCTTAAGCATTTTGCAATAAATTCTGAATTATACAAACCATAAAGCTTTTTTATTAAGATAATTGTTTATATGGATTTTTTTCATCTAAGAACAGTAAATATTTTGCTATTTGTTAAGCTTATTTTTATTCATTGTAAATATATTCATATATAAAGTTCTTTATAATAGTAGGCTTTTATTTGTTTTATTGTTGCATTTGTGTTAACGTTTACAAGTAAATTTTCACCTTATCTCCCCCTGACATCCCATAATATGCGAATTCTCTAATGATGAATGATTATCTCCCTTTATGTTCTTATGCGTATTTCTGTTCTTTCAGATCCATATGAAGACCAGTTTGCTAAGAGAAAAACAGCCAAGAAGGAACGCATAGCGAAGAATGAATTGAAGAGGCTACGCAATATTGCCAGAGCTCAAAAGCTGAAAGGTTTGTTTTGTAAAATACTTGAATTTTATAGTTAATTCAAAAGTTTAAAATTTTGAATATTTTAAATTATATTTCTTTTTTATCCTACAAAGAAATCTTGTGATGAGTATAGAAATTTTTAAATAACCAAATATTTTGTTTTGGAAGTAAATTTAAAAAAAAAATCTCATTAAATACAATTTGAGTATACTTTTGCAACATGTGACAATTTGGACAATATTTTATATAAAACAAGTTTATGGAATTTTTTTTTTTTTTTTTTTTTTTTGTAAACTTATTTATTAAAAGGAAACTCTTTTCATTTTGTTTTTTGTTTTTCTCTCTCAAAAAAATCTTTAAATTTTTAACATTTGAGTTTCTTTAGTATCATAAGGCAAAAAAGATAAAATACCCCCTTAGGTAAAAGTAAATATGATTTAACAAAATCATTTAGTTGCAAGTAGAAATGCTATAAAATTTCAAGCTTGAATTGCAAACTGAATTTCATGAGTGGCAGAAGATTCTTTACCATTTGTCAGAATCAAATCTTTTCTAATACAAGTTTGCTCATGTAGACTGTTCAGTGATCAGACACTTTCTCTGAGAAAACAGAACCTTTAAGTGTCTCTAAGAGTTTAAAAAAAAAAAAAAAAAAAAATTGCAACTTGTTTTACAATATTTATGCCAGGTCTATCGGTGGTAGACCTGTCTGCAACTTGCGTTTTGCAGATGATATTGGCTTGTATCTTGACTTGGCAGTAACTGTGAGCTGCAAGTTCTGGCCAACATTGAAAGAACTGCCACATATGGAATGGAACATAGTATAGAGAAATCCAAATTAATGGTGAATAGCACAAGCAACACCAGTGCCAGTGTCACCATGGACTGCGAACCACTGGAGGAAGTGTCCAGTTTCAAATACATGGGAGCAGCCCTATCAAAAATGAAACCAGCAATGCAGAAATCCACACGCAGACTGTCACAGCCACAGTAATAATGGCTAGACTGGGAAGGATATGGAATAGTAATATCAGCTTCCATACTAAGTTCAAGCTCTACAAATAACTCCTTTATGGGTATGAGACTTGGATACTCCTTGTTGAGGCAGAAAAAAAAAGGATCCAGGCACTCGTGAACAAATTCTTGATAAAGCTCCTCTGCATCTCCTGCTGGGGGCACAAAACCAATGACTTTGTATGTAGCAAGGTCAGAAGTCTTCTGGGCCAACAGAAATCTATTGCCACTATCAAGTGTTGGAAGACGTCATGGTTTGGTCATGTCACAAGGTATAACAGCCTGTGCAAGGTATTGTTGAAGACAGATGCAAGCGAGTACTGCAACGCAAAAGCTGGTCAGACAACATGAAAGAGTAGACAGACCTGACATGGAGGTTGTCTCCTCCTCCTGCATTTATGTACTCCTCACCAAATGATTGAAGCAGTCAAGGGACTGATGATTTATGATTTGTAAATTATTATTTTTTTTTTTTTTTTATTTATGTAAATAAATAAGAATCTAAAAAAATACTTATTTGTGAAATTGTGTATTGAAGTTGTTTTTCTTTTTTATTTCCAGTGTCTGAGCTGAATCATACACCAAAGCTAAAAGAATCTCGTGAAGATGTCAATAGAAAAATAGCAGTGGCCAAGTTGTCTACAGCATCGGTTGGAAAATTCACAGAAACTTTAGCAAAAGAAAAAGTAGCTAAAAATGTTGGCTGTAAAAGAAAAGTAAGCTGCTTTTATTAAAGTGTTGTTACTTTCTTCAAAAACAACTCTTCAATCTGATTTGTATAGATTGGAGTCACCTTAATTTTTATCTGAATTCTTTAATTTAACTATAGTCATAGTCTAGGCTATTTTGTCTCTAAAGTGATTTTTTTTTTTTGTGTGTGTATGTGTGTATATATATATATATATATATATATATATATATATATATATATATATATATATATATATGAATGAGTGAGAGATTGGTATGCAGGCTCAGTATTGTTCTCACTTTATTGGAACTGCTTTGATGACGTCTGGAGATTAAGTTCTATTTTACAAAATGATATGTTCTGTATTTGAAAGGACTGATCAAGTTAGGTCTAATTGGGAAAGTAAATTGTAATTGTCCTTTATGTTAATTTTTATTTGACTTTTGTCTAGTGACATTAACAAATACAATTAACAGAACATCTCTTCGCAAGCTGAATATTTTTTTTTTTTTTTTTTTTTTTTTTTTTTCAATTTAAGCCTTTATTTGTTATAATTTGTAAGACTTTCTTCTAAATTCTGTTATTTACATTTTTTGCTTCATCTCATTCAAGACTAAAAAAAAAAAAAAAATTTTTTTTCTTTTCCCTTTTTCTCCTTCCAGTTTGCACCCAACCATGGTGATATCAAGGTTGAAACTTCCCATCAATTGAATTTGCTGGGGAAACTTGGCAAAAAGGAAGTGTTGGATGTAACAAAGGCTGCCAACATGAAGTTACATGAAGAAGAAATGTCCAGGTTATTATTTGACTATTATATATTGGGGGGAGAGGGTTCTTTATTTAAAGAACTTATTTTTACAATAGTCAAAAAGTAATTCTTATTATTCTTTACTTAAATCTGATTTAATTGTAGAAGCATACAGCATACCAAAATGAAGACAAAAAATTTCAGGACTCCAAATCAAGTTCTCAACATAATCTCTCAACATAATCTCCTTCCTTCTTACGACAATCCACCTTTGAATGAGAGCATATACATATGTCTTGTAGAAACATTTTGGCTGCTTTCTTAGTCTTGTGGGTCTTGCCCATCATTGGAGAATGAATAACCTCTTAGTGCCTCCTTCATATGCCCAAACAGATGAAAGTCTGAGGGACAGATTAGGGGTGTAGAGTGGATGCGGCAAGGTAATCAAGTCATGCACTGTGTTTGCTCATTTGGTCTTTAAGCTGTTGTTATGCATTGTGATGTTGCAAAAGCACATCATTCATTTTCAAATATGGTCTAGCTTGAAGATTGCTTGCATAGAACTTTGAAATTGTTCTCAGATAAATCAGAATTGATAGTGGCATGATTGGATGTAAGCACTAGCCCTCTTGTTCTCTGTAGAGTGTGCTGCTTTAGACTTCTTTCTGGTTAAGTCTGGGTGGCAGCCTTTTGCTCTCTGGTTCATAGTATTTCAGGTCTAATCTCTTGTGGCTATCCTGCTTAGGAAAGTGCTATTCATGATGAGTATTTGTTCTTGAGCAGTAATCACCTCCTGCTCCTTTATGGAGTTTTGTTACTATTCTGGGTTTCCATTTCATAGTTTTCAAATAATGATTCTTCTGTGTGCTGAAATGGGAACATTATTCTGTTTTACTGTATTTTTATTCACAGCATCAGGCCTACCACTGTGGAGCCTGTCGCTGAGGTAACTTTTGCTCTTGAATTGTCATGAATTTCACAGACTCATCTCCTTACTGTGCTTACATCAAGTTCAGACTTTTGCATAAATGTTCATTACCATAAATATCTGCAGCACATTCTTGTTCCACAAAACAGAAATTCTCTGACAATGTTTTGGTTTTTACATGCTTCCAGAAAGGCAAACATTTTGAATGAGGATTAGGAGTAGAAAAAGAAGATAATTTTATTAATTTCCCTCATTGTTTGTCTAGATATTTTATGGTTCATAGCTTAAAAAAACCCAAAAAAAAAAACAAACATCAAATTCAACTAATACGTTTAAAATTAAAATACACTTTTCTTTTATCTTTTTTACTGACCCTGTATTTTCTGTATATAAAATCTTTGAAAATGATTTAGTTTATTAAAACACTATTTCAAAGTAGTCTCACATGACAGTTACTACTGTAGTAAGTTTGATTTTCATTTACGCTAAACTTAAATACTTATAAATATTTAATGCATTATTCATTGTTAATTATTCTTGAGATAATTTCCTTGTTTGTCTGGTGATAATGGTTATCATTTATCAAACTCTAGGCCATCAGTGTTTAAATTTGGTGATTTTTAAATAGAAAAAAATGTATTCTAACAAAAAATGTCTAACATTGATTAGGTATATGCAATTTATTTTGTGTGTGTGTACAAATATCGATTTTTTTTTTTTTTTTTTTTTTTTCTATTTACATTTTACAAATACTTTTACAAATGAAATGAAAATTTAATTCAAATCTGACTCTTTAAACTTCACCATTCATGTTTGAATGACAGAAGTTACTATCCAGCATTTTATGTAACTTTTATACATTGAGAAACTATATAATGATTTCTTGTTAAAATATATTCCTAAGATTTGTCAAAACATATTGAAATAGCAGAATTATTCACGACTGGTGAAATGTTCATATTGTTTAATGCTATAAAAATATTACAATTGCACATGTTTAATAAGTGCTAATTTAAAAAAAAAAAATTAAATTTAAAAAGAAAAATTTAATTTAAAGGAAAATTATTACTTCTAATCTTTAACAAATACAAAACTTTCTTAATATTAAAAATAATAGCTGTACTTAGAAGCTTGGCAATTCTTTCTTGTTTTTTATTTTTTGTATGCGTTTTTCTTTATATATTATTTACACTATATTCGGAGTATTGTCCTCATCTTTGTTGTTATTGTAATGTTTCGGTTGTTGTGCTCTCTGACCTTTATCAGGTTCTTGTTGATCTGGATAACGTTAAATAAAGGATTCGGTTCAAAATTCTCTTAATCTAACAGGTGAGGTAGACTTCTCAATTTTTTTTTTTTTTTTTTTTATAGAGCCAAGAAGAAAAAAGAAGATCCACAAATTATGAAAAAGGGCAAAAATAAATTTGGCAAAGGAGGCAAAAAATTCATTATGGGAGGAAAAGGACTCAAATCTGACAAAAAGGGTAAAATTGGTAAAATCGGTAAAATTGGTAAAAAAGGGAAAATTGGTAAAAAAGGGAAACGGTAAACATTTATTCTTTTTGTAAATAAAGGGTTGGGCAAATTAGGGAAGAGAATAAAATAACTAAAAACAAACCAATTATTTTCTGTCTTTTGTCAAATATAATTGTTTATCCATTTTCTATCTGTTATTTCTTAAAGCCAAAATGTAAAACAAAAATCAGACTTTTATTTGTTTGAATCGGATAAGAAGTGCTGTATTTTTCTATTTTTCTATTTCCATTTCTCTATTTCTCTTTGTTTCCACAATTGAACTCCTTCTTTTTTTTGTTGATCCCACAAGTGTTCAAAAATCTCTTTGAATGAGATAACTTAAATATCTAGACAATAATAGCTACAGGGTGCGATGGGTAAATTGTCGCTATTTTATATTTTTAATTTTGTGCTTTGGCATTGTTTGTTTTTTATTTTGTCGGCTGCACAATATAGTAGGCTCAGTTGGGCACCATCTGTGAGAAAAAGAGCACCATGATGAAATTCACTCTACTAGAAATTTGGAAACAGCATGCTACTGCTTGGCATTTGTGCCAGAAACTCCAATATGAACATTTCAGTGTTTGGGTGTCAATCTGAGGACAGTGCAGAGGATTCAGAAAGAGCTGGATGAGTCTAATGGTAATTATGAAGTTGTTTGGAGTGATCACTAGTGATGGCAACCTTATGCCTTTATTCATCTTCCCACAGGGCCTCTGACTCAACATGGAGGCTTACATCAAGTGCCTTAAGCAGTTAGTACTGTTCTGGGTCAAGAGGGTGGCTGCTGGAAGATCCTATGTCTGGCAGCAGAACTCTGCAACATGCCACACAAGCAAGAGAAGCCAGTCATGGCTGTCAGACAATTTCTGTGAACACATCACTCCTTACATCTGGTCACCTAACTCCCCAGACTGCAAACCCCTTGATTATTATGTGTTTGTGGTGCAGTTGAGCGAAAGACCTTAATACTCCTTGTAATACCAAAGATGAACTGAAGGCAATGATCATGGCAGTATTCACCAACTTAAACAAGGAGACTGTCCAGATGTTTTGCAGAAGATTCCAAGCCAATGGCAATTTTTTTTTTTTTTTTTTTTTTTTATTGAATAAAATTACTCTTTAGCATTTAAAGATATTTTTGTGTAATTTTGGTAAATATATCTGTTAAAATGAGATGTTAGTGTTATTTTTAAGTGTTGGATAATTAAAACAATTTATCCATCGCAACCTGTATTTTATTTGCAAGAAGCACCTTCATGAGTGTGTTGCAGACATCTCCTATTCCTTCTGCTTGTGTATCTAAACTGTAATTACAAACTTCAATTTTATTAAGAGAAAATTTCACTTAAATATTTTAGTTTTCATCTGTAAAAAAACAAAAGCAAAATAGTCCCACTATATGGTGGGGGTGTCAGTTTAAACTGACACCAAGATGATATAACACTTGAGTATTCTTTGAATATATATATATATATATATATAAGTTCATATCACTTGCTAAAAACAATAAGGCTTGAAAATTAGCTTGATAATATTTAGGAGCAATTGGTAGGTGTATTTCCTCTCCCACCTTCTTTCTAGATCAGTCATGGGAAAACTGTATCCCGCAGGCCACATGTAGCCTGTTAGGTCTTTCAGAATGAAGTGCTTAATTTCATAACAAAAGTAACGTTTCTTAAAATTTTATTTCATTTCCTTCTTGCTTGTTCACTCACACACTCTCTCATAGATAAATGATGATTAAGTGTGATGATTCTTGAATTTTGTAAACTTTCAGGGAAAATAATGCCTGTGTTTTAAACCATTGGCTAATTTTCACTAAGGAAGATCATTCATATAAATATCTTTTGCTTTTGAAACTGGAAACATTCATAAGAATTTTTTTTCTCTAATGAATTTTTCATTTTCAAATGAATAAATTAAAAATAAATCCCAGGCAGTGATATGTGATAATCACTCTGTCATCAGTGATAATGATTATACCAAGACTTCATTTTTTTTTTTTTTTTTTTTTTTTTTTTCAATTATAAAAGAATCTTTTCTAAAATATAAAAATTTTCCTACCATTTTTAAGGTATATGCTTACATATATATTTTATAGTGAAAGTAGCTGAGGTACTACTATGAAAAATTAATTTGAATCTTTTTAGTGGTGTGGCTCAGCTGGTGATGAGCCATAGATTATGTGTTCTACTGCTTGATGAAGGTTGCCCATGCCTGCTCTTAATAAAGCAATAGCAAAAATGAAGTCTGGTATTAGATTTTAGCTAATGTAAGTAGGGTAGAGGAAGTTCACAATTCAAATTTGAATATTAATTATACGAAAAAAAAATGTTTTCCTGAACATAAATTTGACAAATACAGAAAAAAAGTAACACAAGTTTTGGATACATTCTGAAGATATAGATAAAAATGTAGTTTAGGATTGAATTTTATTCCAATTTGTAACCTTTAGCACTCTGCATAATTAATATTACTCCCCTTCCCACTGCCTTCTTTTTCAAGACCTCTCAATTGCAGTAACCTTATTGTTAATTTTACTCAAAGGTGTTTTCTGTTGCCACAGCAGAATATGACAACACAACTATGAAATTCAGACAAATTAAAATTCCAGAATCAGTCACCTTTGGTGACGAGATAAACTTTTTGAACATCAAATGAAATCACATACAGTGATAAAGCTTAATTTGCAAATTTTTACAAGTGACTGATAACTTCCAACTTAACTGTTCATGTACTTTGAACATCTGGCTGGCTTGTGTAATGGTTTTCAAAATGGTGAATACAAAGGAATTCAAAAATTTTGTTGGGTGGTAATTGGCCATCATAGTTGTCAATTGGGATATCTAAAGGTTTTCATCAATACAATAGAGCCATCTGTTCAAAAATGGAAGGAACACTACCTGACTTGATTGGCTTCAAAAACAATCGATATCCTCATAAAGGCAGATGAGCAACTATTGATAAGAAATGTGCAAACCATGAGAAAAATCAGGTGACCACAACTTCAATGTAAGGATTTCAGTGAACAAGATATATCGTTTAATATCAAACCATCTACCTGGGGGGAAAATCACCTTTAATGAGAGAAATCAATCTGCAGTGGACTGTTGTCATATAAGAACACCTTGGCTAATCACAGAGAGGCCAAGAGAACAAATAACAGGAGGGCACCACTTCATCAACACCATTGGTACAGGCTGGTATATGCAACACCTGTAGTCACATTTGTCTCACACAGCTTTCTTTAATTAGACTATTGTTCAGCCAATACAAGGTTCAAGAGCTACTCAAGGTAGAGGGTGTAGGATAATAGTTGTGGATCAACAATTATCTATTCTACAGATGAGACATTGAATGTTGCTGCCATATCTAGACTGGAGCTACACAATCTTAAGAGAATTCAAGTGTTTACATGACCTTGTAGGTGATTAATTATTTTCCACTCTACAACCCCTTTCCCATAGATGAAATGCTGTTAGCCTCTCACTATTTTCATGTCAGATGTTCAAACTGTATTTTTTAATTCTCAGCTAGGACCTTCCATGCCACATACACATGGTCAAATCATCCTTGTTCCCTCTGTATTCTTTTGATATGGAGGAAATTCCACTTGGACACCTTTCCTTAGAATTATAACTTTGTGGAACAGATTCCTGAAAGGATATTTCCCCAATTGCTACATCATTTAGTTATGTCACTATTAGATTTTCAATTTTATCGACAGAATCTCTATTACTTACTAAGATTTTTAACTTTAGTAATCTATCCTGATTTCATACATTTGATCTCTCATAGAAGTATGAATTTTACCCATAAAGCAATCAGAACTTAGCGTTGTGTGGGGATCAGAATGGTTGTTAGGACGGAAAGTAAATCAGCAAGTTAAGTTCAAATTCCTTCCTAGTCAGTTGGGCTCACTTTTACAAAAGTGCACTTGGGAAAGGTATTAATCTGTCTCTACCCAGCCAGCTATGGGTTGAATAATAGAGTAAACTTGGCTCTCTAGCCATGTGTGGAAACCAGTCTAGGAGAAGAACAACTCTGAATTTGAAAACTTTGGATAAGACAATAGGAAACACTACACTATATTTCCTAAGAAGTTCTTGTAATTCACAGATAATAATAACAAAAAAAAATAGGCAATCATGACTTTCCACAATTTCTGTCTTAAGAGATACATCATTAAAAAAAAAATCAATACTTAGACTTCTTGAAATTCTTATAAGAATAAATTTGAGCATTCATCTTGCTCAAAATGTATTAAAGTAACTTCATGAGTATTTATACTGGGTTTACATTGCAGCAAAAATGGTTTAATCTTAATACAAAAAATAGTTTCAGAATTCTCTCTCTTGTTTAGAAATTTTAACAACTATCCACTCATTTATTTTTGTTTTCCTCCATTTGAAGCAAGCAATAAATTTCTCATAACTTTCATAATTCATCTTTTCTGTTTTATATCATGCAAGTTTAATGATAACACTTAAAAATTTCAAGTTATTCTAATACCTGTGTGTGTGTGTGTATTATTTTAATATATTTTTTCTTGTGTCATGTGTTTAGTAGAGCACCCTTGGCTTACCATCTAAAAATGCTTTAGTCTAAATGGCCTTCCTCCTCTACACAAATAATGGCTGCCAGGTCTAAATGTAATTTATACTCCTCACTTTCTAGAAGTGTGTGTAATATATATTTTTTCTTTGTGTTCATGTCTGTTTTGTCCTTGAGAGTCTGAAGAGTGAGGATCAATAACTGATCAGTCCTTTTTTGGGGTTTCTTTTTTTTTCTCTCTTGAAATAATAAACTTGTAGAAGAATTGATAATAGAATATTTTTATTTGTGAATGCATAAAATACTTTGTAGATATTCAATTCAATGTTCATTGTAAAATCCAGCATTAATTATAAAAATTAAAATAAAAAAAATATGTTGTATTAATTATATGTTTCTATCTAGCTCATTAATACATGCCCCCCCCTTTTTCATTTTTTTTTTTTTTTTTTTTTTTTGTTAATGGGAGGAGAAAAAGATTTCTTATATTATTTTAAGTTGAAATTTAAGGAAATTAAGGAAAGAGGGCTTGGAGAATTTGACACTTACAGGACATTAAATGCAACAGGATGGCAGGGGACCAGTGAGTAACTACCTAATGAGTTTGTGTAAATGGATGGCAGAACAATGAGAGGAATAGAAGAGGACAAATTTTACTTTGAGCTACAGAAGAGACGAATTTGTGGAAAGCCATGATCACCAACATCCTGAAGGGACATGGGCCTTGAATTCCTTGATTGTAATTATATTTTTTTTTTTTTTTTTTTGTCATTATTAAATCATCTGTAAACTGGACATAATTGCTAGGTACCATTAAAATGGATGCTTTTTTTTTTTTTTTTCTGAAATGTAAAAAAAAAAAAAAACTGTTGCTTAAAAATTTACCCCAAATCAGGGAATTATCGGACTTAAATGAAATTTTTAATACTTATTCATTAAGGAATGAATTTCATACTGAATAGATTATATTTTTTTTTTTTTTTTTTTATTTACAAAACTGTGACACGGAAAAATAAATATTTCCAGTCACTGTTAAAATTGGGAGTTGATAAATGTTTCTTTGTTTTATTAAGAAAAATCCCTGTGGATGTTATTTCAGTAAATCTTGAAAATTTGTCTGGAAACTTTACAAAAATAATCCAATAAAACTTTCAAAAATATTTTTGTGGAGAGGTGGGGGCTTGCATAATTTAATAAAACACTACCTTTCTCATTTGTCAGGAGAAAAAATCTACAATGAATATTTTTGAAAAGTTTACAATTTTTTGATGTAATCTTGAAATTCTTTCAGAGATATTTTTTTTCTTTATTAAAAATGTTTGAAGAATTGAAAAAATGTCAAGTTTGATGCTGTTTTTGTATCAGAAACATTTTAAAGAATTTTATTTATTTTCTCAGCTGCTAGATTTTCTTTTTGTACAGAAATTAAAAGAAAATTCTGAATTACATCTTATTGAAAGAAATAATATCATTCTTAATGATTGAATCAGTTTTGTTTTTCAATTCACTGTTTTCCAGCTTATTTAGTAAATATTATTTTTTTTATTCTCTTTTTTTTTTTTTTTTTTCAAAGATTAACAGAAAGTCACTCATAATTTAAAAAAACAAAACAAAAAAAAACAAAGAATCTTATTTTGTTTGTTCTGCTCTCTGTTAGTTCACACAACCTCTATGCCCTGCCAATTCCTCACAAATAATGGACTATTCAATTTTGGTCATGTGGATAGGTGGGGGAGTTAAGGTATTTTAAGTGAGAGAGGAAAAGAACAGAAACTACACTTTGATCTTAGCCAAAAGGCTGAAAAGTGATTGTATTTTCATGCTACCCCATGCTGACAAGATGTGACACAAAGTTAGTTTAATGTGAAAACCTCAGGTGCTGGGCAATAAATCCAGCCCCCTCCCGAAGGAGGGGGAAGTCCCCTGGTGCCTGAACATAATATTATTTGAAACTCCCTGATCTGAAAGGTATAGAAGCAATGGTGACCACAATAAGACACAGTATTTAATAACAGAAACTGAGTAAGGTAATTGCAAAAAATCCAGTTACCAGAAATAAAATAACATTGCATAATTATTTTAAAATTAGTCTTAAGAGAAATGTTTATAAGACTGGGATTTGGATAGTTTAATTATTCTTAAGATATTGTGATTATGACTTGATAATTTGTGGTAATTTTGTCTTTACACACACACATATATATATACACACACACACACACACAACAAAAACTTAGTTGAAGTAATGGGAGATAACTGAGATATCCAGAAGAGGCATGCCACGTGGAACTGGATAAATCCGCTCCGGTGGATAAAATAAAGGGTTCAGTTTGAAATTCCAATCACCTGATGAAAGCCCGTGGGTACAACATATGAAACGTGAATCTGTGAAAAAAGATGAACTACAGTCTGAAGAATGTAAATAGTGAAAATAGTGAAAATAATTACACTACCTCATCTTAGAAATATATATATATATATATGTATGTATGTATGTTTCTAAGATAAGGTAGTGTTTAAATATAATGTCTATCTTCAATTACTTTAAAGTACTTTTATTAAAAACATTTTGAATTAATGCAGTTACTGATATAACAAAAGTAGTCTGTATTTATTTCATTGAAGTTAGCTGAGGAAGGGGTAAAACAGGCATCATGAAGACTCACATCAGAACACAATTATTTTGGAGTTCTTGAAATTCAATTTGTCAGGGGTATAAAAGAGGATACATTTATAAAGCAATTGTTAAGTTGGATAAAAATTGGTTGAACGATCAACAAAAATACAAGAACCAATTTTTTTGTTTTTCGCGGTTTTTCAATAAAGGCAGTGGTGTAGAAATAAAAAAAGAGGTATCATTCAGATCATCATAATCTAAGTAAGCGACATATCAAATTCAAACAAAAGAAAAGGAAAACAAATTGAATTTAACAATTTTTTATGCTAAGAACCTATCTCTTACATTGTACAATGTAGGTGCCAAGTTTGGTCAAAATGAGTTGGATGGATCCTGAGTGAAAAGGTATCACACAGATACACAAAAATCCTCTGTTTTATTTATAGAGATATATATTATATTTATATCTACAATATATTTCATATTATATATATATTATATTTATATATATCATTATATATGTTATATATCATTTATATACATATATATATCATTATATGTCATATATATAATATATATCATCTATATGCATGCATGCATATATATATATATATGAAGAAAAATTTGGAAAAAACAAACAAAAATCCTTAAATGCAATTATGTTGTTTAAAATGAATGAAATGTCGACATCTGACGTTTCGGTTTAATAAACCTTTTTCAAGACAATATTCATTAAAATACAATTCAGTTCAATTTGACAGAGACGATGGACATAAACAACAAGTCTTATCCAAAACAGATAACTGAAAATTTTTAAAATGATCAGCTTTCCGTTTAGCATGGTCATAGTCTTGAAAAAGGTTTATTAAAATTTATCCATTTACATTTGCTTACATATATATATATATATATATATATATATATATATATATATATATTATGTATATACATATTATATACAGAGTGATCGCATAGTATCTCACTATTTTAAAATACTTATAATTTATTAACTATCTTCGATACGGACAGCTGATTTTGCTACCAGCTTCTCAAGCAAACTCGTCAACTTATTTTACCAGGAACTTTACTGGAATGGTACACATAACTTTTAGTGTTCACCCTTTATGTACTTCCAAATCTTGGTTTGATATAGTAGACTCGATTCTTTAACCAACCCCAAAGTATAAAGTCACTGGTTGTTAAGTTATGACTCCTGGCTGGTCACTCATTAGTAATATAGCTAAGTTTTAATCACCTTGTGTGTGTGTGTGTGTGTGTGTGTGTGTGTAATTATATATATATATATATATATATAAATAAAAAGAAAGAACAGTAAGATATATAATCTGGTGTTCTTATAGATATTTTTATTTACAAAATAGTGCTCAATGTAAATTTACAGAGCATAATATTATAAATTAATTGATTTAAAATATGGTTTTTTCCGCTACACAATTCTAACCATGTTTCAAAAATAGAAGCTAAAAGCCCCGAATTTAATTTTGCAATTAAATTAAAAGCATTAGTTCCATTTCATCCTCAAACGAATTTTGGAGTAACTTTTAAAAATTACTGGGTTTTAAAGACACAGCTAAAATCACGTTTCCATGGTTACAGAATATTCTACTTGAATTGGACAAGGGATGTCTAGGTATTCCTTATGACAGTATCATTGTATCAGTTATTAGCTGCAATTTGGTAAGGGGTAGGGATGTATTTTTCAATGAAAACTGACATCCGTTCAATGCATGTCGTCTGGATTTTTTTTTTTTAAAAAAATATTGTTATTGTTATTGTTTTTCTATTGTTTATAGAAAAAAAATTCCTACGGCATTTTTTTTTCCTATTTATAAATATAAAGATTTTCGGGGGTGTTCAGATCATAATACTTTTTATTTAACTACGATTTGAAGTATTCTCATTTTTAATTTTTATTATACTATATTCTTTTTAAGAACAGTTAAATGTATTAGACTCCATTATATTATGTAGGATTATTTTAACATCAAGTTTAAGTTTGTATATGAGGTTACATTTTTTTTTTTTACATATCTTATGGATGATAAAGAGGTCAAAAGTTACTTAGATCACTAATAAAACACAGATGTTTTGGAGAGCCATGATCGCAAACGATCCTATACCACAAACAGCTTTTCCATGAAAAAGATTCATATTGACAGCAAATTTTATGAAATATTTATTCTATGAACAAGGAAGAAAATAAAAGTCAGTCCTATAGGAAAAGTTATGCCTTTCTTTAACAGACTGTGAGTCTAAGAGTTGTACATTTCTAAACAATGAGAAGTACTAATTACTGACGGACAGGTAAGGAGTGCTTCTCGTCAGAGCTGCGACCCTATGCATACAAGAAGGGAAATGGTTTCTTTCAAGGGAACCTATCGTCTGCTGTTGTTACTATGTATATCCTTTACTGTAATAGCTTAAACTCAACAGTTGTAACCGAGTACTTATTTTGTCTCTTCGTTCATTACTTTTCCTCTTCTATCTCTGCGTGGAATTGCACGCACGCGAGTGCGCATACGCGCGCGCTTGACATAATCAACTTTCATTTTAGCTGTAACTTCTTATGTAACTGTATTTATCCAGCTTAGCATCGGTATGTTCACTTTTATGGCGCTGTGACTAATATGGTAGTCCTGTGCACCGGTTCGCTAGTGTTGCGAGTTAGATTTTCACGGTTGATTACTATTGTGACCTTGCACTAGTTTAAGCTACGCTTAATAAATAAGTATTTATATATATTATTTATAATGTTTATTATTCAGAGAAAGTTGTTCAGGCAAGCATCTACACCTTAGATTACACAGACACAAGGGCTTTGTTGGAAGGCTGTAGGGGGCATGGGTAGTCCGCTAAAGCCAATCGTCCGTAGATAGAAAGGATTATTTTTTAGTTATAAAACCACTATAGTAACTACCAGTAGTTATGATCATAATGTATAATACTATAAACATGTATATATGGCATAAATAAATATATACTTAATATAGATATATTAATCAAAATAACAAAATTAACAGATTTCTCTCAGCTACTTTCTCACACACGTGCTAATGTATCGTACTTTATATACTGTACACCCATCTTTGTTTACAGTTGAAACGGCCGCCAAGCGGTCACTTTGAGAGCTAATACGACTCGTTCCGCTAAGCTCGCAAAATTTGAAATTCATCGCTGACGATTTGAGAATTTTTTTAATTGTGGATTTTTTTTTATTGCAGATTTTGTCCGAATTCCGTTGATGGCAGGGGGGTCCGTAGATGAGAGGCTTGTATGTATATATATATATATATATATATATATATATACACACACACACACACACATATATATATATATATATATGATAAAATATATATGAACACCATGATCATTAGCTGCTTATAGTATGTGTTTTGCTTGAACTACATATAGTTATTGGGATTCAGAATTGTTCTCCTAGGCTGGTTGCTAACCAAGGTTGAAGAGTCCAGTCTGCTCTACTATTTAACCCATTGCTGGGGGAGATGGATCAATAACGTTTCAATGTTTTTTAGGTATAAATGTATGTAACGGCTTTCTAATTTCTCATTACCGAATCGCTATTCATTACATCACCTTGATATTTGCAAATATGCCAACAAAAGTCTAATAATATTGTAAACATTTTATCAATATATTTCTAGATTATTTGTTTTCAATCCATGACTTGGTCTTTGTTTTTTGTTGCCTATTTATAATGTTGAATTGTTCTATCAAACTGATGTTCATTTTATTATATTTTTTACTTTATTTACCCGGTCCCACAAGACTGTAATTTCTAAAGCAGAATCTGTAATGTCATTTGTCCTGACCTGATATTCCGGCTTCAGTCTCTTTCCAAACGCCGTAATGTAACATCCCTGTGCCTTTTCAATAAATAATTTCATAGTAATTGATCTGAACTATTCCCTATGGTACGTTGACTTTATGAATTTAAGTGCAGTACTAGATTGGCAACTAGGTCTCATCATTTTACAGTTGAAATGGGTAAATGTAACTAAGTTCTATTTTAACAGTTTCTTTTCTTGCTCTTGTTCGCGGAACTCTCTTTCAGCTTCTCTCCGGATTTACTTCCATAACCTTTTCCCTGTTTCAATATGACTGCAAGGCAGAGGAGTTTTAAAATAATAATAATAATGATAATAAATGTCTTGATGTGATACCGGGCATGGCTCTCATGGCTTCTGATCTTGATTTTAAATAGTTACGTACATGTTTTATCTTGGGGAATTAAGATGGGCTAAAGTAGATATCCTGTTTTGTAACATATTTGCTTGTTAATTGTCTGAACGTAACTAGTTGAGCACGTCTCACAGCGGCCGATTCATTGTACATCTGTTTATGAGCGGGAGTAGTAGAGATCGGGTGTTGAGTGTTTTTTTTTTAGTTTGAAGGACGAGGAAGCCCTAGCAACTTGGAAGTTGCATTTTAATACTTCGTATGTTTGTATCCCAGCGTCATTTGGTTGGCATGATGCCCTCTCCCTAAATAATAATAATGATGGCAATAATAATATCATCATCAATAATTCTCAATGCTGGGGAAAGTGTTGTGTCCTTAATCTGCAGGTATGAGCTTAGATATTTTGATCATAACACGACGAAAATGTTCGAGATATATAATAATTTACTGTCGATAAAATTTTTATAACAGTTATAATTCTTAAGAATAATGATTACTTGACAAATATAACTGTTATAAAATGTAGTTATATTTTTCTTATTCAGTTTCTAAAAACACGAAATTGCTTTCTGAACAAGCGATACAAATAACACGTAACAGTGGGAATTAAATTAGGTATAATGTGAAAATAATCCTTTATTATGACTATCAGTTCGGGTTAATTTTTGATATTATTTAGATAGTGACAGAATAATTGCCTTTTATTTAGTTCTGTACTAGGATCAATGACGTTTTTGTTTGCCAAATGCCAATGTTTCTGTTGGAATCTATCATTTACCTGATCCTATTCGCTTGATGTAAAACTGTAAGGACTCTAGTAGAGAAAAAATACACAAGGTCACCAAAGTAGTATGTAGCAAACATTGATTAGCCGAGTCACTGGATAGTTGGTTTGGTTTGGTTTATTTTGTTTTACGGCAATGGGTTATTTAATGTCAAACAAGACTTTTAGGATAGGTTCGTATGAAAAGAATATATATTCGTTGTAAGAAATCAGTTTGTAGATCAGGTTTCATTGATGTGTTTTTGTAAAGAGGATTTTTGTTGAGAGTCAAATATATTGCTGGTAATATTTTTTTTCAAAAATGTATTGCTGGCATTTTTACTATAAAAATCTATTTTTATACTTTCATCGTGTTTTAACCCCAATTTTGGGGTTAACTATTTGCCAATAACTGAGACCCTAACAGGTGCTACCACCCGGGTCAGGGTAGACCTGGGAACAACAGCAATTAAGAGGTGCTTTCACACTCCTCAAAACCTCTCGATCAGAAGCCTTGCTGCCGGATGTAGTTTATCGTCATACCCAGGACATCGTTGGAGAAGGACCAGATCAACAGAAAACTGTCAAATGATTAGTGTCAGGCTATCGTGAATTTGAGAATGAGAAACCGCTAGTAGCTGCCAAATTTCAGAACATACATATTTAACCACTAGAAAACAATTAAGAAAAAAAATAAAAACTTGGGATTCTACCACGGATCGTTTATTCTCTTTTTTTGATATAAAGTGTAGTGAAACAATGTTCTCAATATATCTTGGGTATATCAGTTTTATTTTGTTCAGAAGTTAAGGTAAGTAAGGAGAATCATTATAATGGTCGAACACAAGTCAGCCTGATAATGATAAGTCTGTTCTACAAATTTGGGCAAGTCATGATAAGTATGGTTTTAATGGTCGAGCTCAAGTTAGCCTTGCGTTGATTTGGAACGACCAAAGAAAAGGTTGATTTACTTCATAAATAAAGGTTTTGGAAGACACGTTCAAACGCCATGCGCTGGAAAGTGGAAAGAATTCAGTCGTTAGTGGATCGGGGGGAAAAACGTTTTCAGCAGGGGCATCTTTTTCCACGTTCTGGAGCAGGAGGAAGAAATGCAAAGGAATTGTTTGTTTGCCTTTTATAGACAAAAACAGCGCCACCTAATGTACGTTTGACGAAAGTAAATAGGTAATACAATTTCCTGTTCCTTTATTATCAACACCATGGGAAATATATTTCTTCTTTGTTGTTGTTCATCGTCTTCATCTATTTATTTAATTAATTTTCCCAGTTTCATGTCTTGGCCTCTCCAGTCTTTCATAAATGATATAAGTGTATTTCTAGCTTAGATAAAGTGTATCCCGAGCTTATTTAATTCAGAGGAGCATTCTATTTTTAAAAATAAAATTAAATGGATATATATTGTATATACACCCAAATATTATGAGATAGGACATAAACATGTCCGGATAATGTTACAGCGTGCTTCATTTTGAATGAGTACATTTACTTATATTACAGAAAATTACTAAAACTTCTATTCATTCACATGAGCAGAGAGAGGGGCACACAGAGAGAGAGAGAGGGGCAGAGAGAGAGAGAGAGAGAAATGGTGCTGCACATAAATCCCATGCAAATCAAAACAGTATTATGGAAATGATAGCTTCTATAATTTTAAGAGTCATTATCATTCCAAGAGTTATTCGGACTACTGAACTCATTCTTTGTGTTAATTGTGCTGTTATCGCAACGTTCCGGTCAGTCAATTATGGAAATGATATATCTAATGTAGGTAGCACTGAATGACATTTGCTCTTGTAGGCAAAAGTAAAGGCATCATTTCAAAATTATTCTTAAATTCTAATGAATATGAATCCCTCACAGGACAAACATAAGAAATCGGTCTCTTGGGATTTTTTTTTTAAATCATTTCACCCCAAGCAAGGTGATAATGCCACTAAGACACAAGGCTGTTAATGGGAGTGAAAGATAATGGAAAAACTTTATAAGGAACTGGAAACTCAATCCTAAACAGGAAACAAGGAATTAATTTCTACTCCCGTTCAAAAGACCAATGAGGAGTGTGAACTGGGTGATAGCCGAAACTACCTACTCCTATTAAGGAGAAGAAAAAATAATTAGTAAATAAAATTTCAGAGTTCAAGCGGAGATGTTAGAAGTACAGAGTTGAAGTAGACTTTAGAAGGAACCGGAAACCCAATCCTAAACAGGAAACAAAAGACTGAGGTGATGCAAAGTGCCAGTGAAGGGTAGATAATAAAGCAGAGAAACACAAAAAACTGTAAATTCATCAAGTACAACTCCTGAGCCTAAAGAGACTGTTCAAATAATACTTAAGAACTTTCAATTTATGAATAACTCCGCAAAGCATGACTCCCTGTCTTCAAAATCGGCATGGATTTCAAGGATGGGACTTTATGAAGATTTACATGCGCAAATATATATATTATACTTATTATAAAACCCAGGTTGTGTGTGTCTGTACGTTTATATATTGGATCGGATTTCCTATATTTTTCAACCGATTTCAACAAAACTTCACAGGACTACGTAAAATTACCTTGCGGTGGTTCTGACATCGCCAAAAATTGGAAAAACAATTGTTTTTGCACGAAATCAATTTGAAATCCCGATTAAGAGGCATCGCTTTCGCGGAATGAAAGGAGGACAACTTATATTGAGTTATACTTATTATAAAACCCAGGTTGTTTGTGTGTGTCTTTGTTTATATATGGGATCGGATTTCCTACATTTTTCAACCGATTTCAACAAAACTTCACTTTTTTTTTTGGCAGGTAGTGTTTCTTATTGTCTTGCACACTTTTTTCTTTATTTTTACATTCAGAATCTTTTAAAAATTCTATTCAATCGGTAGACTCATAACGATTGAAAACAATGTTTTTGTTTGAGTTTGACCAATTCGTAAAAAACAAACAAACCCAAAAACTAATTAAGACATGCGTGTCCGTCAACCTTAAACAATCTTTGTCAATTTTATTTTTCAGTCTTTATGATGGTCGATACTTGATCTATCTCTTACTGTTGCATCCCCGGGCAACGCCGGGCTCTACTGCTAGTGTATATAAGTCTCCATTTATTAAGAACTTTCGGTCCGAACAGATTAATATAGAAATATTCCCGAAATAAATTATAACCGAAATAGATCTTTAAGGTTTTCTTCTTGATTTATTGTTATTATAATGTTTTGTAGTTTACATTGCATTGAGCTTTTTCTGAATTAATATTCTATTGGAATTATCTACACCAGTCACAAATTGGTCACACACACACACATATATATATATATATATATATATATATATATATATATATATATATATGTATGTGTGGCCCACCTCCTCTCCCCTCTATTACCTTACATCAACTTAAAAGTACCTCTTAAAAGCTTGTATAAAAATAAAATGTAAATTTTTAAACCATTTTCTTTTATGCTTGGAAATGTGATCTGAGGAATCAGGAAATATCCCTTTCCTGGGGAAATAAAATATAATCGATCGACCCTTAAGGTTGTCTGTTTTTTTAATTAAACTTACACGCGCACGCATACATACATACATACATAGATATAGGGTGCGATGGGTAAATTGTCGCTATTTTATATTTTTAATTTCGCGTATGCGCGTTGTTTGATTTTGATTTTGTCGACTGTGCAGTATAGTAGGCTCAGTTAGGCACCATCTGTGGGAAAAAGATCACCATGACGCAATTCACTCCGACAGAAATTTGGAAACAGCATGCTGTACTTTTTGGCATTGGCGCTGGAAGCTTCGATATGAACATTTCAGTGTTTGGGTGTCAATCTGAGAATAGTGCAGATAATTTGGAAAAAGTTAGATGTGGCCTTTTGTTCTTGTTTTGGTGTCAGGAACCCTCTCCAAACCTGGAAAAGTATTTTAGATACACACTGTGTGTGTCTGTGTGTCACTGTGTGTGGATGTGTGTGTGTGTGTGTGTGTGTGTATATATATATATATATATATATATTATACAAATACGATTAAGAGTCCTGTAAGGCCTTTAAGTAAGGACACCATATGTACTATAAGCTTAGTAGCAGAGGTGTGTTTTAAACAAACTAGCCTGACGGAGCCCATCGCTCTCCAGGAGTGTTTGTATTTGAGTTTTCCTTCTCCTAGAGTGTTTGCCAACAAAGGTTATAGAACACAGTCTATCCTGCTATTTACCCATAGCTGGGGGCGGAGACATATGGATTCATACCTTTTCCGAAGTGTATTTATGCGTAAGTGAATGTCATGAACTCGACTGGAATTTGAACTTTGCTCTTGGATTTCCTATTTCGAGACGCTATCGATTATAGCACCGCGCATCACACTGACATTTAAAATCAGAAATCACTGAACTAGCATCTTTATGAATGGATTTCAGCATAGATTGGGAACTGAAAACAAACCGTAGATTGGCAAAAAAATAGCAAAGCTGCGCACTTTGAGAGATTTGCCTAGCAAATAAACAGGACACTTTTCCGGGCCATACAAATTGGTTTTATTAAATGGATAACGGCCCGGATTGAGGAATCAGAGAGCGGAGTTCGAATTCCAGTCCAATCCATTACGTTCACTTACGTGCTAATACCCTTGAGAAAGGTATGAATCCTCTTCTCCCCCAGCTATGGGTAAATAGCAGAACAGCCCGGGTTCTATAGCCTTGGATGGCAACTGGTCTACCGCAGAAAGAAATGGCAACCTGCTGCGGGAAAAATCTGCCTCGTCAGTCATGTATCGAAAGATACATGAACGCCTAAGCGTGTATCACGCAAGGCACATAATTGGCTGACAATTTTAACACGAACGCTAGATTGCGAAACGTCCAGAGGGTAGCCATTTTCAACTAAAACCTTCGTAATAGTTTCAATTTCAGAATTTAATTTGGTTTTAGAACAGGTAATTAGGGTTCACTGAACCATGGTCTTGATCAAAGTAAGTTTTTGTTTTTTAGGATAATAACAGTTCCAACGAGTGTACAATCTAGTAAAAGTCGGCTTACGGTTCACAGAAGTTAGAAAAAGCCGAGTCTGATCTGTTTACCAGCGCGCCAAGAAAAGTCAAAGGCTGCCTTGTTCTCCTTTGCCCATGTAAACGTTAACGCTGGCTGCAATTCATCCAATCATCCATGAAACACCTCTGATCGATCCTCACCGTTAAATATACAAATTACAATTCTTAATATTACGTAAACTGTTAAAATGTATTTAATATTCGAAAATATGACATAATACAATCATATCCTGTTTTATTCACTGCCTTTTCTTATACTTAATTTCACTCAATACAAGATAGAAGATTATTGTTGAAGTGGTTATGATGAATAAAGTGTGTGATATGAATGACTGAAGAATAAGGATGGTAAATGAATAAATGTTTACACTAAAAAAAGCATTTACATTCTTGAATAAAGGTACACAATGCAGCATATTTTTTCACATTACATAAACAAAGATGGATACGTTACGATTCACGTCACTTCCGCCAAATCTGGGTATGTGACAAATCTAAAGGAATTGCTCTCTCTTCTTTCCTTCTTCCAACACCTGGGGAACCGTAATACGCAAGTTTGAAGGCGCCCAGTGAAATCGTTAAGGAGGTCGTATTTCTTGTTCGTCCTTTCTCTCTGTCTTTAGCTCCACCTGTTGAAAGGAGAGTTCTATAAAAGATACAATACTTAGGTTTTGAATAGATGTATAAATGTATATAAGCGTTGAGTTTTACTAACTCTTCGCTAAAAAATGAGCATACATGATGAAAAACTATCACAAACTTAAAAAACAAAGTTTTATCGTCAAAATCTGTATGCTATTATTAAGAATAAAGACCAAAGAATTTTTTTTATTATTAAATTGTATTTTTTTAATCTTTTTAGAAAGTACAAAATTTTGGTTAAATTTTATCTTGCGGCAACGGGTGACCCTAAATTAGCATGGGAAATTTTAGCGTTTTTTTTTTTGTGCTGAAAAACACATTGGTTTGAAAATTCTTGCAAAAATCAGATAATTGTCGGACTTTAATGAAACTTTCAGGACTTATTAACAAATGAATTGAATTATTTTAGAAATATTTCTTTCTTTCGTTTTTTTTTTTTTTTTTTAGAAAATCGTGGTAAAATAGACGTATTTTTTTTTTTTTTTTTTTTACATCTGTTACCCACAGTTCACTTATTTAATTTTATGATATTTCGAGAAATTCATTTTTGTCAAAGTTAGTGTTTATATTAGTTATAAGCATAATTCATTGGAGAACTTAAATCATTTTTTTTTTGCCAAACAGGACCCTCAGTTACAAAAAAAAGTGCTCTGAATCGTAATATAAAAGATACAATAAATCTAAGACATTATTTAATTAGAAAAGCTTTTAATTGCTTTTATGAATAAGATATATTATGGACACTGTTGTTTTAAAAAATGTTTTCGATAAATAATGTATTTTTTACAAGAAATGTTTTAATTTTTAAAAAGTTTGAATTAGAATAATTTATAAAGTTTTACAACTTATAAAATTCTGTATTAATTTGTAGCGGTTATGTGATATTGTTATTAAGTAAAAATTATATTTACTAATCATAAATGGAAAAGCTTATTACAATTCCTAAATTCTAAACTAAATTTTTGATGAAGTCTCTGCATAGTTGCACCTCGATCTCACCAATATGCCTTATTATCTCATTCTTCAGCTGTTGAATTATTGTTGGATGTTGGCATAGACCTTACTTTTGAGATGACCCCAAAGGAAGAAATCTAAAGGCGTCAAGTCACACGATCGTGGTGGCCACTTGACTTCGCTGTTTCGAGAGATGATGCGACCTGGGAATTTCTCATTCAATTTCTTTTGAAAGTCCATTTTCGTAATAGGCTTCGATAACTTTAACACGTTGTTTGATTGTTAATCTTTCCATGGTTGAAATTGCCAAAGACTTAAGTTGTTAAATCTGAAAGAAAAAAAAAGAAACAATCATTAGACGCTTAAACTTAATTCACATTTAAAATCGGTCTAAGTTATTGGAACACTCTTTATTAGGAGACACTAGGCGGTACATGTTCATGTAGTTTCCCTTTGACTATTTAATGCTACAAATCCTGTCTGTTAGAGTCTGCCACTGACCATAACCTATACCCTGTTGTCGGTGACTCCATCGTTACTCTGGCAGATGCTATGCCTTCTGGATTCTATGTTTCGCCAAAGGGCAACCAGAGATTTGAACATCGTTCTTCTACGTGCCGTGACCCTTCAGGACGTTAACGAACATGGCTCTCCACAATTTCTTGTTCTTTGTAGTTCTTAATAAATTTTATCTTTTTGCTATCTCTCCTAAACCTTGATCAGCCATCCATTTATTCAAGTTCATCAAATATGTTATATGCTGTTTTTCTCTGTCCCCTCTTGCCTTTAAATTGTCCTGTGAGTATAAAATTTTCCTAGCCCCCTTTCCTTATTATGTGCCGTAAAATTTCAACTGTCTTTTTTTGATGCTAAGTATAAGTGTCCTTTTTGTTTCCATTTTCTCTCAAATTTCGCTGTTGCTCACATGTTTCGTCCATGGTATTCTCATCATCCTTCTGTAGCATCACATTTCTGTTGCTTCAATTTTCTTTATCTGTGAGAAGATTGTCCATCATTTACTGTCATATAGGAGGATTCATATTACATAACAGTTCACCACTCTTTCCTTTGTTTCTAACGAAATGTTTCTGTTTCATGATACTCTGCTTAGCTTTTCGAAGTTATCTTTTGCTATCTCTTTCCGTCCTCTGTTAAAACACTTCGTAGATATTTAAATTGTTGTACTTGTTTGATTTTTAGTATCTCCAATATTTAATTTAAATGTTGTGCTGTCCCTTTTGCCAACAACCAGGCCTTTTGTCTTTTTGCAATTGATGTTTAGTCCTTTCTTCTTCCTTTGCTTCACTACCTTCTGTAGGAGTCCTTATAGTTTTCTTTCTGTGTCTACTATCAACACTGTGTTACCTGCATATCTAATATTGTTAAGCTTGTTGTTGCCAATAATGAATCCTGGTAGGACTTCTAATTCTCTCAGAATTGTCTCACTGAATATTGTTTGAATAAGTCTGGTGAGAAGACACATCCTTGTCTTACACCCATTTCTATTTTTGTATCAATTTTCAGTTCATTTCGTATGCAGGCGTTGGTCGTTACGGTATTTCATTCAGAGTTAACTTTCTCATAGACGGTGAAAGAACAAGCAAAATTTTTCCCATGAAGAAATGTAAGCATCACTAATCCGGTAAAATAAACTTCGATGATACCGGATTAATGACGATCAAACACTATATATAATTTAACTACATAGAACCGATTGACTATATATCACGGAAAAAATGTCTTCGTTCTGAAGTGACTGAAGAGATATCTGCCGATAATGTTTTTGTCCTGGAGTGGTTGACTAGATGTCTCGCGATAAAATTATTTTGCAGCGGTATCTCGCGAAAAATTTCTTTGTCCTGAAGCGATTGGCGAGATATCTTACAAGAAATGTCTTTTTCCTGCAGCAGCTGACGAGATATTTCATCGACAGTGATGACATGCATTGATAGTGTTAGTATAATGGAATCTCAAGGAAAAGAACTGTTATATTGACAACCTTTTTTTGTTTAATCAACAAACATGACACTGCGGAGAAGCTTGCAATAAACTATTCTCGACTAGAATGTCCATCACTTGGTTTCTCGTATTTGTATCCGTTTGGATTTAAAAAAAAATACTTCTGATTAATTGATCAGTAATTCATTATCTGACATTATTATTTCCTTCTCCAATTCGTATTCATTTTATATCATTCACGTATCGACAATACTTTACAGTGCGACTCATTCAACTATCTACGAGAATGATTTTACGCTTAAAAATCGCCAGCTGAACAAGAAGACTATATAACTCTCAGTCTTAAATGAAATCTCTCAATATGTCCCTCGCTTTCCGCATCCATGTCTTTGAGTTCCGAGCTCTCAGTGCCATCGAGGGATGCACTGGTCCGATCTTGTGTTCAATGCTGAGCTCTGGCGGAGGCCCGCCCAGCCGAACATCGTTCAGCGCCGTGTTCACTAGTTCGGTCACATCCTTAGACGACTTGATACCTACCCTACCAGAGTCATCCACCAGTTCGACTCGCAATTTGAAAATCTGGAGATGATCTCGCGGCAGACCACACTGTCGTTTTGAAGACGTTGTCCTCCCGGACGTCCAGCAGATTAATCTGGCACTGGAGAATGTTCAGCGAAGACCGTGAGAACTGTCGGGACAAGGTGGCTCTCGTGTCTTCGACGCCTTCATGGCATGAGATTTAACAGCAGCAGCGGTCTTAAATGCTTTTAGAACAAATTTTTGAGTAATTATTAATTTGTTATTGGTTGCACGGTGGAGTAATGGATGCACGATAGAGTAATGGATAGCGGCTTGGATTGAGGAATCAGAGGGCCGAGTTCGAATTCCAGTGAAATCCATTACATTCACTTACTTGGGAAAAGTGTGAATCCTCTTCTTCTCCTCCCTCCAGTTATGGGTAAATAGCAGGACAGACTGGATTCTATAGCCTTGGTTGGAAACTGGTCTAGGAGAAGGACAACTTTGAATTCAAACTCGGAGTGGAGCCCCGAAGGCGGATGGACGGTACTTTGTGCTACCTTCCGGCAACTCCTGCAGCCGCGTTGGTACCAAACTGTATTGGTTTATCCTCTCCTTTGGGCTCTGCCAGCAAAGCCGAGACGGGGAACTAGACGTTTGGGCAGCCCTAGTTCTACATATATCCGACCCAGGCTCGTAGCGTACCGCGCTACTCCATCGTCTCTCGTGACGGACGGATGCCGACGAGGACGATTGGTTGCTAACTTAAATGATAAATGAATATAAGATCACTCAGTGAGTTAGTCTTCTTCCTGTTCTGTTCGGATTTGGGGCGATTATAAATGACAGGAATATACATCCATTACAGGAGCTTAATCTTTACAAAAGACTTCAGTGAAAAAGGCCGGCCTTGCTAATCTTGTTCGGCTGTTCACGAAAAGGAAACAAATATAGGCATTAAAATGTGGATTAACTGTTGAGCAGGTTTCATTCCTGATCATTACTAATTTTCACTTGGTCAAGATAAATTGCAATACATTCACAATTATTTGTCTGAGCTGTTATGTAACATCCGTCCGCCTCTATGGCAGTGAATGCTGGACAATCTCTTCGTAGGCTCAGAGATTTGAGGCAACAGAAATCTGTCTCTGTAGATGGATACTGAGAATATCATGGGCAGAACATGTGAGTAACGAGGAAGTTTTAAGGAAAATGTCAACAATAACCTTTATATTTAAAACAAGAGTTGAAATTTCTAGGACACGTAATGCGTAATGAGGAAAGAGGGCTTGCTGAATTTGACACGCAGAGGGCGAAAAGAAGGACAGGGAAAAGCAGTGAGTGACTTACCTAAATGTGTAAATGGATGACAGAACAGTGACTGGGAGGGATCGTGAAAAGGAAAACCTTACAAAGGATAGGAAGTTGTGGAGATCTATGATCTGAAGTCCTGGATATGATGATAAAACAGATCCGGTAGCAAGGCCTCTGATCAGGAGATTGGAGGTTTTGAGGAACGTGGAATCACCTCTTAATTGCTGTTGTTCCCAGGTCCACCCTGACCTGGTGTGGTAGCAACTATGGGCAAATAGTAACCCCCACCCCAAACAACTAATGTTACGTCTTTTGTTGCATTATAGCAGCACCAATTGCCAGAAGTAATCTGTGACGGGAACAGCTAAGTGGCGGTCACCGGGTCAGATCAGAAAAGCTGTCGGAATTTGGTGGATTTCTAAGCGTAGCGTGGATGTGACACAAGGCCAAAAGTATGGAGCAAGCAGTAAGGATCAAATTCACTATTCGGTCGGAAATGAATTAGCGAGACAAGCTTGTTAACCATTACACCACGTTGAAGTGCTCAAACTGCCGGACTTTGGCTTGCAGCTTTTCGCTCTCACACACATTGTAATTGCAGCTAAACGTTTAAAAGCGCGTCTAAAAATGTAAATATATAGACAAAAAATAAGCAAATGCGTATATAAAATATTATGACTGGTTACAATGAGGTTTCAATCATTTTACTGTCCCGCTATAATTACAGATCCCCCTAACTCCTCTGAACACTTTCTACGCTCTTGAGAGTTCACAGCGCCTCCAAGGGAAGTCATCGCCCACGTAAAGAATTTCAGCCAGCGGAACTGTTGCAGCTATAAAGGTTGTTTATATAGAGCCTGGAGGCAGAGGAAAATGATTGAAAACGAATGATAGATATCAAGCACGAATAACAAGCCTCCGAGGTCAGGAGGTCAGCGACATTATTTTTCCATATGTTAATATTCATGGGTTCATGTCGTAAATAAACATTTTTAGCTTTCTTTTAATTTTGTTTTCTGTTATCCTAATTGTTGATTAAAAGATACATTTATAAATACCAAATGTATTGGTCATTTGCGACTTAGTAAGTTTTCCAGACTATCACTATCTTCACTTGAGCGAGCCAACTTGTCGACGCCTTCAGCTCAGCGAGTCAACTTGTTCCAGTCTTTTTTTTTTTTTTTAATATACTAATGTTTATCGAATACAAGACCAAAGAACCATTCAATGTAGAAGTTTTCTGAATGAGCTTGTTGTATGATCGTAAGAAGAGGGCGGTAAGAAGTGAGGTTTATGAGAATATATAAGAAAGATAAGGGTTAACTCTTGGAGGGACATTATTATTAATAAAAATATGAAATAATAATAATAATAATAATTGTTATGTTTTGCATATCTCTCTGCGTAGTAGTAGTCACAGTACAGATCTCTGTGTCCTGAATAGCAATCGGGTTTGCTAGGCGTAGCCATCCTATGCTCGCCAGTTGTTCTCTATTTATACTTGTCCATCTAATTTGCACACGATACTACAATAATAATAATGAATATAAATAAAATAAAACAAATAACATTAAAACTTTCTTTAAAATAAATTAAATGAAACTAAAAAGAAAAGTTATCCCAGAATGCAACAGAAACATTTCCTCTCGGAAAACGGACGCCAAAAGACGCTGTATTCAGTCTCTTTACTAACGGCCGTTGGAAAGTCAAGACGCCCACCTCCTCTCCTCTGGACATTGCTTGTTATAATACGAAGTGACTTCTTCCTTTTATCACATGCAATTTTAAAACCCTTGTAACCAAAAATACACACCCACCCACCCGTACACAAAAATAAATAAATTGTATGATTTTAATTTACAATTTAACATGCTTTTAGTGTTATTTCTGTATATGTTTTTATTCCTATGAACACGAGGCTATTTCTGATGGTATGATGTGAGTGATCCGACAGCCTAGAGTTGAAGAGGTTAAAATTGTAGCGAATGGGAAAGTATCATTTGGGGAGTCTGTTCCACAAAGTAAAGATTCTTGGGAAGAAGCTGTCCGAGCGGAACTTCCTTCTTACTAATGGAATACAAAAGGAAAGTGGGATGATTCATCTTTGTGTACGTGACATGACAGGTCTTAGCTGTGAAGGTCTCAATTGGTGGAACCAAGGAATGTAGCTCATCAGAACATTTGCCATGGAAATAGCAATAGAGTAGCGAGATGTTTACGACGTTTCGTCTGTGGGAAAGGGGTTGTAAGGTAGAAAATAATTCATTACCCACAAGGACGCGTAGCCGCTTTTGAACCTTATCCCGACTGGAAAGTGAGGACTGGGCAACTCTAGTCCAGATATGGAAGTAGATGAGAAGAAAACTGGAGGCAGCTGAAATGTAGTTCTACAGAAGGATATTGAAAATTCCATAGACATCAAGGAAGTCTTCAAGAAAATGGCAATGGAAGGAACACTGCTACTTAGGATTAGAAAAAGACAACTGAAATTCCTTAGACTCATAATAAAGGGAGGGAGGGCTTGGAAAACGTAACCCTCACGGGACATACTGACGGCAAGAGAGATTTGGGGAAGGCAGCGAGCCGCTTACCAGACGAGATGAATTGATAGCGGAACGGTGGGGCGGGAAAGCTTAGCAAAACTCAACAAATGATAGAAAGTTATCAGGAGCCATAATCACTTATGTCCTGATGAGATGCGACACATAGAAGACACTCTGAGACTAGTTTGTAATTAACTTCATTACGGTGAAGTAATAGATAGCGGCCCGGATTGAGAAATCGGAGCGCCGATTTCGAATTCCAGTCGAATCCATTACATTCACTTACGTGCTAATACCATTGAGAAAGGTATGAATCTTTCTCTCCCCCCCAAGCTATGGGTAAATAGCAGGACAGACCGATGGCAACTGGTCTACCGCAGAAAGACTGACATAGAATATTCACTAATCTTAGATTTGTCTGTTACACGTAGGAGGGCATTCAGTAAGATTTGAACTTACAACGCTATCGAATTAACCCGGGAGTCAACAGCATCCCAGATTAACCCCTTTCCACAATATACTCTGGTATGGTTTAAACTAGTACAGAATAACCCTCGGTGAATATCCGAGACTAGTTTACATGTCTCGAATATAAAATAGCCTCAATTAGACCCACCTGACCATTTTTACTATTAGTATCAACAACAATTTTTTCTTAACTAGAAAATTTATCTGATGGCTCCAGCCTACAAACTGGTAATAATGACTGATATGAACTTATTGAAGAGATAAACGATTAGGCGATCATGTATCTTTCGATACAGTTTTATCGACGTATTGGGGTCAAGCAACTCAGTTCATAGGAACCGACAGCCAGACACCTGCACATATGATTTGATTATAGTGATGAAGGTTTTGTGCAGAACCAACCACACTTTTTGAAGGGCCGAATACAGTGACCTGGTACACTACGTGCCAGAAGGTCCCCAAACGACACTTCGCAAGTTTTGAATTCTGCGTTTCCCTTCATCCAAGGATATAGAATCCAGTCTCTCTTGCTACTTACCGATAGCTAGGGGAAGAAGAAGAAGAGGAGGATTCATACCTTTCCCAAGGGTATTAGCATGTAAATGAATGTAATGGATTCGACTCGAATTCGAACTCGGCTCTCCGATTCTTCAATTCGAGCCGCTATCCATTACTCCACCGTGCCTCCTCTAACCAAAATCAAAGAGGCATCCAACTTACTAACATGTAAACCAAGGAATCATACTAAAACAAAGGACTGTAGCATACACACAAGAAATCTCTATGGACGTGGTTCAATGTATCATCCATAGAATCCACAACTATCATTTGTGTCGTAGCATACCTACAGACGATAATGGGTATGTCCCCATTCACATAAATACAGTAATAAATACTGTATGTTGGTCTGCAGTTAGATTCATTGTGGAATTCACTTGACTCACTTCTAGCAGTTGACTATTACGCCTACGCGCCGCTGGCGAATCTTGTATGTGTTGTTCTTGTCCTAAGTATTATCGTTTGATTATTCTAATCAGTAACCTTCCCTATGTAACAACGATCTGTATATAAAATAATATACATTTTATTATATGAGGTAATATATTATATTAAATGAGGGAATATATTCTGGTGTAGTGGAGAGCATATTCTGGCCTAATTAGGGTGTATATTCTGGCTTAGTCCATTTTTACTTGGGGTATAAACTAGCGTAGCATAACTTATACACCAGATTTAAAACAGCCCCGGATATACTCTGGGCTATTACAACAGTTTCTAACAATCACTTTACCTTTAGCAGTTAGCAAATTATTTTAGTTTGTGCAAAGAAGAAAAGAGAAAGAAAGAAAAAAAAATGAATGACTACTTTCATGAAATGCAGTCAACGTTAGTATTTGTTTTTATTCAACGTGTTGTGTTCTGTTTTTGAAACAATGCCTTCGTTGTAGTCAGACACTGAAATATTTAATAAATAATAATTTAAGTAAAAGTGGGTTTGTACATGTCCACTAGCAATAACATTTCTATTACATTGCTTAAGCAATGAGGTCAACGGACCAACATCCAAACATATTGCGTATGGTTCAATACTGCGTGACATTAAACAATACTTTCAACAGTCGACATACGCACACGGCATCTATACCATTTCCTTCTTAACTCTCTTTTAAGATTTTATTTTATTTTAAATGTATGTAAACAGTGTATTACTCCAAGGGATATTTTTTTTATTGCCTCCCGCAAAGTTTTGAATTCAGAGTTGTATTTCTTATAGACTGATCGCCAACCAAGACCCCAGTCTGACTTGTTAGTTGACTCATAACTGGAGGATTTCTACATCACTACAAGATCCAGACAAATTATATATATATATATGCGGAGATGTTGAGATGAACTGGAAAAGCTTTTAAACGACGCGTTTCGCCCCCGTGATCTGTGTTGTGTTTGGCTTCTTCATGTCAGAATTAAAGACAGGACACCTCGCCAAAACGCGTCGTTTGAAATCTTTTCCAGTTTATCTCATTACCACTTTTGTTTCATCCTACAAACACGCATATATACGAAAAAAAAATGTAGTTTTATAGTATGTTATATTTATGGGTAAAAGTGCTCAATATCACGGATTGGGAGTATGTAAATAAAAAAGTGGACAGTGAGGTCAACACCCAAGCATGAAACAGACACTGTTTCATGCTTGGGTGCAATTTTCATGGACTGAAGATTGCGTTCAAGCATGAAACAGACTGTTGCCACTCAAACTAGCTCGATTGTCCACTTTTATTTTTATTCGGATCTTCAAAATGTGTGGTTAGTTCTGCACAAAACCTTCACCATTATAATGAAATCATAATTGCAGGTGTCTGGTTGACGGTTCCTAGGAACTGAGTTGCTTGAACCTCATATGTCGATAAACGAAGGGAGAGTTCAGCATATATATATATATATATATATATATATCAGGAACAATATTGGGGAAAATGTATGACAAAGTGGAAAAATTTTTCTTGTGACGCGTTTCGTCCTTTAGGACATCATCGGACTAAATTTGTTGTGTTGCTGTGACTACACATGCGCAAGAACGAGGGATGCTGGGAATTAAATTGCTTGTTTTTTTGTTTTTTTTTAACCTAGCAGATTTCATTTAGATTCTTTTTCTTTCTATCAATTTAGTGAATATCCCACACTGTGATAATAGAAGTTCTGCTAGGATTGGTGAAATGTCGTAAACGCCCGGGCGCAGATTAGCTCTAGATTACCTTGTGATCAATGCGCTATATATATATATATATATATATATATATAGAGAGTAGCTAGAACGTTCGCTTTCCGATCAGGAGATCCGGGTTCGAATCTCACCATTTGAAATTATCAGACATTCTTAGTGTTATCGGCCTAGGGAGGCAATCCCAGCTTGTGTTACCGTTGGAAAACTATAAACCTCAAAGCCATACGACGAGTTGGCCCAAGTCTTATGAGTGAATCTGGGTAAATGGAACTGCTCAGAAGCCATCTATGGTTGTGCTCGCATGAAATCACAAGTCATCATGACTGAGGCTTTGAATGTATTGGCATTGCTCAAAGTTTTGGTCCCGTCAGATCATGCGCTCTCTAGAAACTGTAACTAAAGTCTGTTCAAAGTAGTTGCAGTATAAACTAGAGGTGACCCTCTGTGGTTGTTGAACGACACAAATGTAACGGACAACATGGATTTGTTTGCTGCCCGAGTAGACGGGTGTGTTCGGAAATTAGTAACCGGCCATATCACACACACACACTTGTACCGTAGTATTTGAATTTAAAAACCAAATCGATGTAAATCATGAACTAACATCCAATTAAAATATGTTACATAGTTTTAGCCTATGAGCCGATCGTATGGTTCAGTAATTTTTGACTTTAAATATAAATGCAATAGCACCAACATCGCCATCTTTCAAAACTCGAAAGATTACCATGAAAATCAAGAAAAATCCAGGCTTCCTCTATGTGTCGTGTGACTTCAGGTTGATTTGGGTGATTTTGTTTAGTGGCATATCAACCTCTATGGGTTATTTAATGTCGAAATATAAATATTTTGAATACAATTGCATGCCAGATAAAATGTATTTTCTATAAATATGTATTTTTATACTTTCATAGTGTTTTGTTTGTCACCTCAGGACGTTGGCGATCATGGCTCTCCACAATTTCCCGGTCCTTTGTACCTCTTAATAAATTATCTTTTTCTTATTTCTCCTAAACCTTGTTCCACCATCCAAATACGCAAGCTCGTTAGGTAGGTTATGCGTTGATTTCTCTTATCTCTTTGTCCTGTGAGTATCAAGTTTTCCAAGCCCACTTTCTTCGTTAAGTGTCACTTCCTGATGTTAAATATGTGTCCTTTTTGTTTCCATTTTCTTTAAAAACTTCGTCGTTGCTCACATGTTCGGTTCATGGTATTCTTATCATCCTTCTGTAGAATGTAGAAATACATTTTTGTTGCTTCAAGTCTGTCCTTCATCTTCTGCCATATAGGAAGACACATATTACATAACAGTTCAGTGTTCTTTTCTTTGTTTCTAACGATATTTTTCTGTTTCTTAATACTTTGCTCAGTTTTTCAAAGTCATCTTTTGCTATTCCAAAGCGCCTTCGGATTTCCCTGTCGCACTTTCCGTTCTCTTTTAATACGCTTCCCAAATATTTAAATTGTTGCACCTGATTGATTTCGGTTTCTCCATTCTGTAATTTACACGTTGGGATATTCCATGCATTCAATCTTCTTGCAATTGATGTTTACTCCTTTCTTCTTGCTCTCCTTCACTACCTTCTGTAGGAATTCTTATAGTTTCCTTTCCATGTCTGTTATTAACACTGCCTCATATATTGTGGGGAAAATTGTGAAAATGGCCTACCTCGGAAACGCCTGCGAATCTGTGCGATGTGCAAACTCCAGTTTGATCAGCGGTAAAAGGAACCAAAATGGCGGCGCCCATGTTTTATGCCAGTCGGTCTCGGTTAGTTAACGCGAAATCTCGTTGTCTCGTCATTCGCATGCAAATCGTGGTCGGTCCTCGGCTGTATAAAGCAGGCGCGTTTTTTGTTTCGGATCAGAGGGCTTTTGGTTCGTGAGAAGGTTGGACGTGTGACACTGTTTTGTCGGTTACCCTCCTCGCGGTTTTTTTTTGTTCCTACCTGCTATTATCAGTTGAGTCGTTGTGTTACCTCCACATATATATATATCATGTTATTAAGCTTGTGACCGCCAATAATGAATCCTGGCGGGACTTCTAATTCTCTCAGAATAGCCTTGATGTATAGTTTGAAAAAGTCTGGTGAGGAGACGCATCCTTGTCTAATAAGCCCTTTTTATTTTTGTATAATTACTGAACTCATTTCCTATCCGTATGTAGTCGGTTTGCTACCAATTCTGGATTATTCTAATGTCCTTCTCACATATATCAAAGTGACCTAGTGGTTCTTTTTCGTGCACTTTATCAAACATTTTTACATAATCTATAAAACATAGGTATACATCCTTTTGCATTGGTATTGCTGTTTCTAGTATCATTCTGAACATAAATTTTGCATTCACTGTTCCGGTGTATTTAACGGTCCCACACTGTTCTTGTTCTATTTCCGGTCTGATTCTGCTGTGCGCTTTATTCATCAAGATTCGAATGATAAGTTTTGTTACATGGCTCATTAGGCTGGTTGTCCGGTGGAGTTCACATTCGATTGTACCTGGTTTCTTAGGCATTGCTATGAATATGGATCTATTTAGGTCTTCCGGTATATCGCCACTGTTGTATATTTCATTTATTATGCCTGTAATCTTGTCAATGCCGAAATCATTTAAGGCTGCTAGCATCTCAATTCCGTCTTGTCCCGTTGTTTTGTTTCTGTTCAATTTTACTTTTGCTGATTCTACTTACGATTTCAATATTTCTGGTCCTTCGCTATTTGTGTGGTGCATTGTCGGTTCCTGGTCTCGCCGAACATTTGTGACATTTCTTGAAATCACTCCACCAAAAATAGAGAACTTCATTTTTCATGCATGTTTCTTTCTTTGAGGAAGCTATTACACATAGACATGCACACGAGAATGAAGTACTAAAAACCAGTGATTTATTTCATAATGAGTGCAGCTTCCTCTTTCGTTTGAAAGACGAAATCTATGCAACATGGTATGGAGTCTACGAGGTCCTGAAGGGTATATCTATCTAGTCGCGTTCTGTGGTTGTTCATAACTGAGATTTTGTTTATTGGGCGTTTCTCCAGGGAATCTTGTAACGTCCCCTACATTTATCATGCATGCTCAACGGGATTTAAATTTAGCGAGCTTGAGGGGTCAATAAAATACCTGGAGGTAGGCCGAGTGTTCCTGGAAACAGTTTCGTGTCTCTTACACATGGTGGGAGATTGTGTCCTATCGCTGGAAAAACCAACACCACCGGTAAACTTAATAGTATAAACCGGTGCATATTGTCTTACAATCGCACCAGTGATCCTTATGAACTCCAAAAGAACACGTACAACACTATTACTCAGCTAACACGTAAAGCTCTTGCAAAGATGCAGATACGTTTCATTTTTTTTGTGGAGGATGTCACGTTGCCGTGACGTAAGTCTAATGTTGCCATTAGCCATTTTCAGAACATCATACTGACCGCTCATCTCTAACGTTGCCATTATGACAACATCTTTAATGAAGTTGATGATTGTTAGGACTTCCGAACCCACTAAGGAATGTTGGGTTCAAGACGGATCCAGCAGGGAGTTTAAATAAAATAAGTTGTTGAGTTTACCCTGTGTTGTGTCATCTTTGTGTTGCTTCGACTTTTCAGCGACTAGTCTCAGAGAATACATATCTCTTTCCACCCTAAGCCCAGTGGAATATGGTGTCATCTTCTAAAAAGAAGAAAATTATTTTCTAGAACAGGACCCAAATCGAAAAAAAAAAAAAAAAAGTGTCCAAATTAACTACACCTGAGCCAATTGATTTTACAAACACGGGAAATTGGCAAAAATGGTCGCAGAGATTTCAACGCTTTCGAGAATCATCGAAACTCTGAGAAGACAACAAAACTCAAATCATAACATTAATAGAAATGAAAAATGTGTGTGTGTGTGTGTGTGGAGGGGTCACTCACATCAAAGCAGCAAAAATTAACCTCGTCTTCACGGAGATAAAAAAAACATATGTCGCAGAAATAAAACAGAGATAACAATGAAGTCATCGTAAATTGTACGTTAATTTCATACAATTTATTTATATTTTTTTGTGTGTATTTTTTAGGGTACAATTGTTTTATGCTACATGTGATAAAGGGTAGAAGTTACTTATTATTAAACGCCATATCAGAGAAAAAGGTTGGACACGTGTTGCCTGTCCGAGGGTTCGTGGTGAAAAGATTGAATTTAACCTCTTTTGATGGAATGTCCGTATTTCCGACAGAAACATTTTTGTTGCATGCTGGAAGTATTTTTATTTTTTATTTATTTTAAAAAGAGTTTAAATATTATTGTTTTATTTTATCTATAATTTTCATTTATATCATTATTATTTTATATTTTAGTTTTAATAATGTCCCAACATCACATTCCCACCAAATTTGCGGAGCTAATCGGTAGCGATGGATGTCTATTTAGAATAAAATAGTCTTTGATTTTTTTTTCTTTTTTTTTAAATGAACTCTCCTCCCGGGGCGCGTAGTAGGTTTTTTTTTTTTTAATATTTTTTGAAGTGGTTGTTTTAAAGAGTGTTCAGCAGTTTTTCGGTTTATTCAGGGGGTAATTTTCTTGCTATCGTTTTGTGGTGTCACTGTTTGTGTTTTATCTCTCAGTAACAATTGTGAGGTGATTTTTTTTTTTACGAATTTTCTGTTATTAGGTATTTTTTATGTCTAATATAGTGTCCAAAGTTTCTTAGCTGAGTGCAACGGTCCTTCGTAAAGGAGTAATATATTTAGCTTAGTCATCTTTCAGAAAATTGCTTAATGTTTTTATTTTTGGTAGCGGCAAAACTGTAGGGTTCTATTCGTGGTTTTTGAAGGTTGTAGTTGGGTTCCAGTGTCAGCGATAGGCACATTTCTCATTTCAATTTGTCGAATATGTCCGAATATGTATTGATTTGAAAAAGCTGAATCTAGCAGTGAAAAGGGAACATTGCACGTTACCAAATTTCATAGGAAGAATTATTGAAAAATATTCAAGGAGTCCAAACAATTATCGACGATGTTCTAATCTATGATAAAATTATAACGGAACACGACGAAAGACTAAAAGTTGTTAAAACATTACAAAAAGCTGGGATCAAGCCTAATAAAGAAAACTGAATTAAAAAAAGACAGGACTAGAATATTTTGGATACATAACTTCTGGAGACGGAATTCAGCCTAGCAAGGAAAGTTTAAAAGCTTTTCAGGAGTTGCCTGCACCTACAAATTTAACTAACTGACGTCGTACAATCAGCATGGTCAGTTACTTAAGAAAAATTCTTACCAAACTTGTCTAAAACAATATCAGAAATAAGATATATGATTATCTGCCCTTGGCAATTTAAGGTTAGTCAATCAGCTCACAGCTGCTGATAGGCGCATTTTTTACCATTTTTGAACAACTCTTTACCCTTGGTACAATCTTCGGAATGAATATTGTTCAGATTTAGAAACTTTTACGAACATTTTACGATCTAAAAATTGTAATTCAACTTTGTACAACTTATTTGATGATTGCTCACTTAACGCAAAGTAAATATAGTTTGAGATTTAATTTCATCTTGAATTTTGTTTTCAGTTACATTTTACAATCTAGAAATTGTAATTCAACTTTTTACAACTTATTTTTTACGCCCATACAAAAATGGAGAATAAATTCCAGGAAATGCAATCAACATTTGAATAAATATGAATGTTTATTAAAAAAAAAATGTATGCTGAATAACTGTTATTGAAAAAAAAAAAAAAAAGGGATCGAGTATCCTCTATGAAAAAAATCAGATCTATTCATTGTTTCAATATTTAATATTATGTTGTATTAACATTATTTGAATTGTAATTTTATAAGTACCTTTGGAATGTGATTAAAAAAAAAAAAGAAGAAAAAAGGGAAGCTGTAGCGACTGCTATGTTTTTCCACGTCCACATTTTATTCGTCTGCGATTGGCTAATAAATCAGTACTGCCTTTCTATAGGACAATTTAGCCATCACATTCGTTGCTTTGAATTTTCGGTTTTGAACTTGCTTACTTGTTTCGTTAGTACAAATTTAGCGATTGGTCAAATTTTAACCAATCACATATTTTAGTGCAAAATCAACTTTTCCCGAAGTTTCGTTGAGAGCCTACCTGTAGCTTTAAAAGGGGCGACTTTGTCACAAGCCGCCAGTAGAGTCCAGCAAATTTCGCCTGTCAACACAAACCTATGACTTTACTCACAACATTTCAAACGCACACAGACAGAATTTGTAATACATATATACATATCTCTCTGTGAATCAGCCAAGTTCAATCAACCAGGACTGTTGATTTCTCTAACACAATACACTTTCTGATCAATTGTATTCTTGTGTTATCTATTCTAACAGCAGACTTGTTCTAACATTGATTCATGAACATTTCTCTAGAGAGAACTTTCTTTCGAACAATCAATTGCAAATCAAAATAAGGTAAAAGGGAAACAACTTCTTTTCCCTTAATCTATACATTGAATACAAATTATTATATATTTTGTTATTGTATGTTATTTCAATATGTACTTGTTGATTCACATTTGGAGTTTCGTTGTTTTCTTGAATCATTAATAATACAAAAGATATATGTACCAATGAACACGCGCATATAACAAAGCATCTATAAAGAAGTAAAGGTTGTTAAAACTATTAAAAACTAAGTTCTACTAAAATAAATATAAATATTAAGTTAGAAACTTTAAAAATGAGAAGATTTAATAAAGATGTAATTTTGAACAATAAATCAGCGATTGGGAAGATACTTTCTAAGACTTCAGAAACTTAAAATTACTGAACTTTGCATGGATACAGAAAAGTATTGTGCAAATGGAATTAATGGCAGATTTAAGGGACAATATCACATATGAAGGCGATGTTAACATTCGATTTGCAATCCTGAAAGAAAATATTAAGTCCAGTGACAGTATGTCATTCGAAAATGACAGCATTCAATATAGCAACAACAATGTGAATACTTTTAATAACGGTCAGTTTATACTGTTACCAAAATTACAGTGTAAGACTTTTAGCGGGCTTGATACTACGAAATTTGAATACAAAACCTTTTTGGATCAATTTCAGAATTGTGTGCATAGTGTACAACCTGATAGAGCTAAGTTAGCCACTTTAAAAAGTTGTTTAACAGGTTATGCTCTGAAGTTAATGTTCCATTTAACTTTAGAAGTCGAAAACTTTAACGTTGAAATAGAATTTTTTATCAAAGAATTTTTAGACGTACCATGCATAGTTAATGAGATATTTAAACAGATATTGACAATTTAGTCTAAATTTGTGAATGCAAAATAATATTTAGCAGAAGTTCGTGCCGATTTGTCAGAACTTAAAACTTCCTACGGGTTGGAATTTTTTGAGATGACACGCCAAACTGATCAGCCATATTGTATTTAAGCGGCTTCCTCACAATTTTCGGCGCGAAGTCATACATCGGGCGGGAACTAGTTACCCAACTCTTAACGACATATTCTAACATAGCAATGAAGCTATCAGAACTATTTCTTAAACGAAAAGAACTGATCATAGTGAAATCTCAAAATATAAGCATAATACTACGGAGAAGGAAAGTTCTGTGGCAGCTCTACAGAATTTCTCCACAAGATCCAATGATATGCATTATATGCTAACGAATGACATCGGATGACCGAGTTCTCTAGTGCTGAGGCTGGCAAAGAGCAACGTAAGTTAATGCATCTATGCGCTAAGTGCTCAAGTTCAAAGCATAAAACAAATAACTGCCTCGGACATAAAGCTAAATTGCCTTATCCATGCAAGAATTGTTTTTCCAGGGAATATATAACAGCATTATGCAAAAAATTAAAAGCATATCTGTGTATACACACACGTGTACTAACACCTGTGTGGGAAATAAATTCTTATTGCTTATAGTAAAATTACTCACCTTGTGGGATAGGAAAAAGACGGTGTTCAATTGCTTATTAGACACTGGTAGTCAGCGTTCGTACTTTTCGAACAAAATAATTAAATGGCTAAATTGCCCCGATAGAGTGTTAAGTGAATTTTCAAGTTAAAACGTACTTATGACAAGCTAACAGTCGATTTAATCAGATTGTACTGGATATTGAGACGGAGAAAGGGAAGCAACTTCCTTTGCCTGTATTAATTGGTAGCGAATTTGATATTATTAAAAAAATTGATTAATTAGATTCGATTGAGAAAAATCTGAACAGTTTGAACAAATGATTATCCTTTTCAAGAAATATACATGGCCAGGTGGATATCAAGATTAACAGGTGTCAACATATTTCAATTCATGCATTCTACCAAACTCTTTAAATGTATGAGGGGATTAGCATGGGAATTACCGAGTGGTATAGCGCCATTTGGAGAGATTAAACAATCTCTATAGGAGCATCAGATAAAACCAATAAATTTTAAGACTGCAGTTGGTCAAAACAGTTATCATACTATCGTAAAGAAGTTAGCGAAATGTCCCGAGCAAGAAGTAAATTTAAATTAAATCCAAAATACACCTACCGTGATAACATACCTGATACCTTTGACATGTCTCTAGCAGAAAGAAATGTAGAGCGTATGTTAAAGACTCAGCTATTACGGAAATAGATATAAGTTCATATAACAGAAAAATAGAGGAATTCGAGTAATATATTGAATTAGAAAACAATGAATATTATTTGGATCTGTCGAGGTATGAGGACAAAAACAATTCTGTTCCATCTAATGATAAAGTAGCCCTAGCTGTACTTCAAAGATCAATGCAGTTTCTTGAACGTAAAAAGATTATAACAAAGTATACTTTCATTAAGAAAATGGAGTTATAGAAAGAATGCACATACCATCAGAAGAATATGAAAAATGTGTTTGGATTCCAAATGTGTTCAAAATGGAGTCTCAAGCTACAACAAAAATTAGACTGATTTTCAACTATTCACTGAAAACGAAGCTGGAATAAACATAACAATATGATCGAGTTATTGTTAAAATTCAAAACAAACAAGTATGTTATGTTATGCGACATAAAAAGCCTTTCTAATGATTAAAAAAAAGGGAGGAAGATAAAAAAAAATTCTATTTCTTCATAAAAAATAGATACGAACTGTTGTCCTTCAGATGTAACACTTTCATTTTGGGGTTTACCACAAGGCCGATTTATACTTAATTACATTTTAAAATATTTAGAGCAGTACCAGCTTGATGAATGTACTGAAATGCTAAAAAAATAACATAGATAATCTACAACAATCAATCATCTCGATAAACTTATCGACTTTTATAAAAAGGCGGTTGACAGACTCAAGGAAGGCAATTTCAACCTACGCTTTTGCAACACTAATAGCAAAGAGCTTAAATCAATTATGGTAAAGGAAAGTACCATTTCTCAACATGAAGATTATGAAAAGATATTAGGATATAAGTATTGTCCTAAGAATGAAATGACAGTGACAAAGATCACAAACAGAAATGTGAAGACTAAGTGGCAGATATTAGCCTTGTCAGTCATGATTTTTGACCCATTGTCATATGTATCTATTACTATAAGATCAAAGTTAATCTTAAGGAAACGTTGGTTTATAAAATGAATGAGATGAGAAAGTTCCCGAGAATATATTTCAAACATGGTCTGCTTTAGAAGAGGACTTGTTTACATTATCCAACATATCTTTCTCTCGTCAGCTATTAATAGAGAGGGTGGGGTCTTGAAACTTTATATATTTTGCGACGCATCACCGCATGCTTATGGTATCGTCATTTATGCAATGCAAAATGGGAATTCGCACATACTGTTCACCAAAGGAAAAGTGGTTCCATTAAAAACAAAATCTATTCCTACCATGGAAATACTGGTAGTGTACATAGCCTTTAAGGCATTGTCTATAATTTTGAAATCATATTCAAATGTTATGCTTGAAAATGTGTGCATTATGGTGGATGCACAGGTTGTAGAATCATGGTTTCTTACTGATAAACTAAAAACCTATTTGTCAGAAACCGGCTTAAGGATATACAAACCATGAAATATCGAATTGAGAACGATCATATAAAAGGATAAAATTTAAATACATACCCTCAACAGAGAACCCTGCTGACCTGATTTCACGAGGACTTAACCATGACAAGTTCGTGACTAAATTGGAGTTCTGGAAACAGTTTGTCGTAGCTAACAAAAGACTCTTTTTACTGGCCTAGCAGCAGTCTAGAGTGTTTAAATTCAAAGGCCAAAGATGTTGTGAGGTCGGAGTTATATTTTGACACTACTACCAATAACCTCAATAACAAACATACAGAGATTCTCTACACTTAGAAAATTATGTAATGTAACCGCCATAGTACTTAATTTCATACATAAATGCCAAAAAACGAACCAGCTTGAGAAATCATAATCTGGATGCAAAGTCAATGTAGAAAGAAGTGTTTGAAAGAGAATTAAAGTATTTGAGAGATCCTCATAAAGGTGAAATCCCCAAATTGTGTAAAATACTTAAGCATCTTAGATATAAAGATGGAATACTATGAATAGATGGTAGGATAGCCAATGTAGCCATGTTCGAACTAGAAATAAAATATCCCATATTATTGGCTAAATATCATTACATAACGAGATTAATTTTTGAAGATGCTCATTATCGGTGTAAACACTTGGGAGTTGTAACCATTTCAAAGATTATCTGGATAGTGGATAACCCAAGCAAGACAGTCAAGTCGGTGATATCTGGATGTTATGTCTGCAAATGTTACAGCAGTCTTGTATTTACAATAGCCCAGACTCACTAACCCACCTAAACACAGAATGAATTTAATAAACCCGTTTCGACATAGCGGAGTGGATTACACTGGCAACATATGGGTAGAAAAAGAAAAGAAAGCAACGAAGATGTATTTGTTGATATTTACGTGTTTGAATGAACAACTTGTACATATTGAAATTGTACCAGTTATGGGCACTATGTCATTCATTCAAGACTTAACACGTTTTACCAATCTTTATGACGCATGAAGTCACATATACAGTGATAATGCTAAATCATGTAACGCCGCGCTGGGCAAAAATATTATCGATATTCACATAAATAATAAATTGTTGCAAATACAACAATAAAACAAATTACCTCTATTCTCTATGGATAGAAAGGGTCTGCGAGTGCATGATCAAAACAATAAAAATCAGCCTTTTCAAAATAATTGGAAGATCGAAAATTAATTACTACGTATTATTGACATTATCATCATATATACAAAGGTCAATTAATTCAAGACTCTTGACGACGAATTCATTCATACACCCAAATATAAATGGAGAAATAGCAATACATCAGAATAGTTAACTGGTATATTCAAGAAACCAACTGATAGACTCTTTGAGAAACAGAGAGGAACTATTAGAAAAATTTAAAGAAAATTTGCACGATGAATATTTAATGTCAGAGAAGGATGTAAAGAACTGCACGAAATAGATTATCACAGTAAAATCCATGTTGATGAAGTTGTGCTAATTAAGAACCCAGCTAAACCCTGGACATTCTGGCAGCTGGGTTGGGTTACAAAATTACATTTGGTAAGTGATGAATGAGTTCGCTCAGCTGGAATAATAAAAGAAGACGGGTCTGTGGAGATACACAGTGTAAAACACTTATTTCCATTAGAATTGTCCCTGATACATAACCATGATGCAAAAGAACCCCTGAAGATGCATCACAACACGAAAGAAAGACCCATGTCAGGCCTAAAAGAAAAAATAAAAGTAATACAGACTGATTTTGTTTACTATTAATATTACCAAAATAAAATAATTAATATTCTCTGTATTAACAGAATGATATGGCCAGAATAATACAAAGAAGCAGTCGGCCCGCAACGTTCCTAATCTTTTTATAAATTTGTTATTAACCATTTTTATCTCTGAATATTAATGCAGTTATCATGGTAAATTGAATATCACACTAACAAAGTGACTGTGAGCTCTGGTGAATTTTACATGTTGACTAAAGATGCATATGAAAGGTGCATTTAACCAGGTCACATGCACTGATGTCCAGTGCGTGTTTTCTTTGTTGGGAATATATGAGAAATAAGATATCATTATCTGCTCTAGGCATTTTAAGGTTAGCCAATCCGCTGCAGATTAGCGAACTCTTTACTCTTAGTACAATCTTCGGAATGACCACATGCTGAACGGGTCATCTCTACGCACTTATCACCACAGAGCCCGTAAATGGCGAGAACATCAACTTACCGTTAGCAGATAAGTTTGGTCGCACACACAGTTAACTTTGCAGAGATGTAATGTTGATAAATATAATTGGTACAAATTATAAGTCAATTGCGTTCTATTCTTTTATTATTATTACGTCTGCATCCTTCACGTGGGAATCTTATATGGGGCTCACTCCAATTCTCCATAATACAATCAATGAGTGAATTATTGAAAAAGTACACTTTATTTGTGTGGGACTACCCACAAGAGAATTATTTTAAAAGGATAAAGGAATTACTAACTCAAGTACCAATTCTATCCTACTACGATGCAACCAGACCTACAGTAGTTAGCACTGGCTCTAGCAGTTATAGTATCGGAGAAGCTCTATTTGAAGAAATAAATGGAAATTTAAAAATAATAGCATTTTCCTCACGCGCTCTCAATAGAACTGAGATTCATTTTTATTTAAAGTGTAGATTGAATACATAAATATACAAAAAATAATTGACAACCAATAGTAATGAAAAAAATCTGTGGTAAACAAATACTGCAATTTGTGAAAGACTAACACTTTATGAAATGTTTAAAAATTTATGAAATATCTTATTCAAAAGCAAGTACAATCTGTAAAGGAAGACAAAAATAAGGATATACAGAACGACTCCTCTAAACCGAACATCCGAGATGTTTGGTGTTGAGGATACTGTTCTCATTTGAGGAAGAAAAGGCTTCATATTTATGTCAATACAAAAGTTCGGATTTGAAGATGAGTCCAAATTCGGGAAAGTTTAATACATGGAAGTCTAGATTATGCTATGTTCGAATTTGGGGAGTTCTGTTGTACTAATTTAAATGATAAATGCACTTTCTGATATCTTCCTCGAATTTATACATTTTCTGCTACTGTAACATTAAAGGACAACGTATTTGCACTGTTACAACGTAACGTTGCTAGCACTTTTTAGATGTCTACAAAACAAAAAAGGTTTTGTAACTTCAATGTGAGGTCGCAGATAAGTTGTAGCAATGTCATTTTGTTAGCTAAATACAGAGCCACTATCATTTTGGATCGATAAACTCGTGTGGTTTCCTCCACGCATGAACTCTGCCGTTTACCCTAAAGAGTAAGAGACGTAACTAATCTGACAAAATCACACGGCGTTACTCTTGTATAATCCAGTGGTGATGTTCTCTAGCCCAGGTGGCGTGTAGTAACCGATGCTATAGTGTCAATAATAGAATCTTTGTTGGTCGACGATTATGAAACCCTGTATAGTGTGTTGACTGATGGGTTGAGCGGCACCAACATTGAATTGGCAGATGATTTGTTGCATTTATCATCTTAAATAGTTACAATCATTAAACGAAGTTCATGTATCACTCATTATTGCCCGGACTTTTCACGTGGAATTTAAAAAAAAAAACTCACGCCAAGCAATGTGATAAAGCCACTAAGAAGCAAGAGATTACTGAATGTGAAAGAAACTGAATAAAAGTTATTAAGCTGAGAGGACAATAAAAGAACAAAATTCAAAACGACAGATAATGTCGATTGACGTTGTATTTAAATTTTTATAATTCGTATTTGACAGGAAAACAAGAAACCGGAAGAGAGTCCCACAGCTGCGAAATGCGAGGGAAGAAACTATCAGAATAGAATTTACGGTTATATCTAGACATTTCAACAGTAAAATGATGAGACCTAGCGGCCAATCGAGTACTGAAAACCGTTAAATCAAAGTACCAAAGAGGAAAGTTCGTTAGAAGAATTACCATGAAAATATTTATATAAAAAAGCACAGGGAAGGTACGTACTTCATGGCGGTAGAAATGTGATTGAAGCCAAGATGCCAGGTCAGGACCGATAACATTACAGATTCTTTGGGTTTTGTCAAGAATCTCTAGAGACAGTAAAAGCGCCGGGCCAAATGTGGCAACAATAGTCAATGCATGGACGAATATTAGACTTACGAATGTTCAAGATATATTCTGGTGATAAAAATGGTGTTGCACGACACAAGGTCTGTCCGGAATCCACATACCCTTACTAATGTTGCTATGGAAAAAGCTAGAGCAGTTGCCACCTTGTAGCTATATATGGTTTGCGTCCCATAGTTGCTGTAGTTACACTGCCACAGCTACACTACTATCAAATACTTCATCTTACCGAATCCGTTACTACAAGTGGTGAGCGCGAAATCTTCAAGTGTACTGCTGTCTAATTTTTGACATTTCAGTTTATATATATATATAAATATGTAGGCAATGACAGAAAGTGAATGAGAGTGAGCGAGAGAGAGAATGAAAGAGAGAAGTAGTAAGTGAAAGAGAGAAAGAAAGTGAATGAGAGAGAATGAGTAAGAGAGAGTGAGAGAGAAGATGAGTGTTATATACCTTACCTATGAACACTAATGGGTATGTCCCAATCCTCATAAATACGTTGGACACTATTGTAAGTGGGGAGGTAATATGCTAAGTAGTTCACCACTAGCAGTGGTTTACCTACTTCACGCCGCTGGTGAGTATTGTATTTTGTTGATGTTATAAAGATTACTATTTCATTTCCAACCTCCGTTTTGGTTATTCCTCACTCAGTAACCTTTTCTAGGTTACAACAGTGAGTGAGAAATTTAAGGAAACGAGTAAGACCGAGAAAAAGCGAGCGATAGTGATGTGTTTCTGTGGGTTCGAAGACAGATAAGCCAGTAACAAACAATATACATGAATTGGTGTGGTGTGGGTACCCAAACAAAAGCGGACTGATCCTGGTAGAAAATCCTCCCTCAGACACTTCCAATAAAAAAATAACTAAACACCTGCAAAACCTTTCAGTTTTCTTTTTCTTACAAAAAAAAAAAAAAAAAAAAGTCCTCGTAGAACTCAATTCATTTTTTGTTAAAATTTCATAACTGCAATCCTTTCACTTTCTTTTGTTTCCTTTGAAAAATCTAAATAGTTTTTTTAGGGTTCTGAGGCTGTTTAAATTTTTATGGCGTTTAGAGAATTCAACGTTTAATTTCTTAATTTTATGTAGTAAAAAAACGAAGCATTATTCTTCCAACAGGTATGCAGGCTTTATTTTAGATTTTTAATCAGAGTTTTAATTAGTGAATATCTAATCTATTTATTTAAAACTTGATGGTGTCCACCAAAGAATTAAGCCCTTGTCATTCTCCATGATAAATGTCATATGTAGTATTTGATTCAGCCTAGATAATGCCAGAAGCGACTTTGCAATCGTTATCACATCAGACCATCAAAGAAGCCAAGTGTATCAGCAGGTTGACCTTAGAGGTGACCTCCTAACCGAAGATTGAGCTGTACGATATCAGTGGCTATCCTCGACATATAACACGTGATCGGTCGCGCTATGCTTAGGATGTACACGTGTGGGAATAACCGTCTGACAGAATGATATATGAATAAGTGAGATAGATAGATAGAGATTCAAAGTCAAATATCTATTCGCCGACAGTGATTCACGAAGTCCAGAGTTGAATAAAATTTAAAAAGAACGTTAAACATAAAAAAAATGTCTTAAATAAAATTTAATGCTAACGTATGAGTGATTGAGTTTTGTGTTGTCATTTTGTAATATGCGACGATAACGTTGCACAGAATAATAATAAGAAGAAGAATCCGAAAGAAATAAATTTCGATATTATATTGATCACCATTCACAGAATTGTCATTCAAAACAAGGACGATTCACTGTTTGAAAAATTTAATCTGAAGTGGAAAAAATTGTCCCCAAATTCAAGAAACAAGAAAAAACTGTCCTAAATGGTTTCTATTGAGAGCAAACAGATATTTGTTTCTTTGAGTCTTTCTTTTAAAAAACGGTGGATAGCGGCTCGGATTGAAGAATTGGAGACCCGAGTTCGAATTCCAGTCGAATCCATTACATTAATACCCTTGGAAAAGGTATGAATCCGCTTCTTCTACCCCACCCACTTATAGGTAAATATCAGGACGAACCGGGTTCTATAACCTTGGATGGCAACTGGTCTACCGTAGAAAGAAATCGCAACCTACTGCAGGAAAAAATCTGCCTTGTCAGTCATGTATCGAAAGACATGATCGCATGGCACATAACTGACTGATACCGACCATTTGCTGAATATTGCTATCACATCTGATCTAGTGCTTCTGCTATGTATTTAGAGATTCTTGATAAAATACAAAGAAGAATCTGCAATGTTATTGGTCCTGATCTGGCATCTCGGTTTCAGTCATATTCCCACCGCTGTAATGTAGCTTTCCTGTGCCTTTTCTACAAATATTTTAACGATAATTGTGCTGATGATCTTTACTTTTTGTTACCTAGACTTTACGAATTTAAGCGCAGTACTAGATTGGCAGCCCGGTCTCAAATTGTTGAAATTGTTAGTTGTAACCATAAGTTCTTTGCTAATAGTTTTTTCTCTCACACTTATCGCTTGTGAAATTCCGACTTCTCGCTATTCAGTCAACTTTGATCTTTAAAAATGTAAATATCATGTCAAAGTTCTATCTTAATTGCTGTTCTTTTATTGTGCTCTTTCATTAATAACATTTCTTTTTTTCTCCTATTCTTTCAAACTCAGTAACCCCCCTGCATCTTAGTGGCTTCATTGGGGTGAAATGATTTGAAAAAAAAAAAAAACAAAAACAAAAAAACAAAGAAACCCCAAAACAAAACAAAAAAGAAAAGAAAAACGCTTCTGAAAATACCAAATTCTTTGAGAGACTTCCTAATATATCTGGCGATGTATTTTCTTTCACTGGAAATAAAATTCGGAAGCATGAAAGAGAACGTCTGCTTCTTGCAATTAGAAATATTTTGTTTAAAAAGAACAGTTACTGTTCTTTTTCCCCCCATTTTCTAGTTCATAGCAACTAGTTATGAATTAACGGGTGTACATTTGGTGACCCGAAGAAATAAAATTATAACATGTCACATTTGCACGGAATATGAAAAAAAAAAAACTTGCTTTCAACTGAATCATTTTAATAATATATTTCAATCTTCTTTCATCTATCTATAGTGATCAAGTTTTACCTTTGATTTTTTCTCTACTTTTTCCTTTCCATTTAATCTTCAGTTTAACTATTGAATTTGAAATCCACACACCAGTAAGTTGGAATGGGAAAACCTTTTCTATTAAATATTAAGTGTTTGTGTAATTGATTTGCACGACTGAAAACAAAAATAAACATTTTTTTTTCTTTTTGCTAAAATATTTGGCGTATATATATTTTGTACTTTTGTCTATGTCGGCAATTTGTTTGTGGATAGAACTGAACACGTTTCAGCGCTTATTTGCACATGGGTTTTGTGGATAAGTCTCTCCTGTGTTGAGATTTTTAATACTTTCTCTACATGTAAAAAAGATTACAATTCATTGTCGCATTTATACACACACAGAAGCGACTCATTTACAGAGGAAGTCTATTACCCATGAGGCAGTTGAGTGCATACTACTTCACATGAGTTTGTAACATTGCATTACAATGGTGTCGCCGATATCTAAAGAACCGAACGAATAATTACTACTGGATAATTATGAGTACGCACAAGCGTAGTTTAGGATTCTAGCAGATAAAGTTAGAACACAAAAGTTGAAGGATTTGAAATCAGTTGGGGGAGAAAACCAAATAACTGATCTCATCTTGGCAGCTGCTGGTTGTGAGGTCATTATAAAAATTATCAGCAATTGCACATCCAAGACAGTTGGAATGCTTGACGAGAAAAGTGAATAATAGTGGAAAATATAGCAACCAAGAAAAAATAGTGAATGCAGAGAGAGCTAAATTCATGAATATTTTTTAAAATGTAAATGAACGAGTTATTGAATATGTTCTTTGTTTAAAACAAGCCGCTAAGTATTGTGAATTTGAGAAACTGAGATAGGAAAACCAGTCAGTTGAAGGGGACTTGATCCAAATGAATTGGTAAACAGCCTTAACCGGGTATTGAACTCACACTCTTTGGGTCCTGTCACTGGATCTAACTAACGCCTTTATCCACTGTGCCATGTGTTCTCAAGGCAGTGGAGAACTTTCAGAGGGAAAATTAACAGGAGATAACTGATAACTGACATCCATTAAACACGGCACGTGGAACTAGAACAGTCTACCCCAGTGAGCGAAATAAAGGGTTCAGTTCGACATTCCAACCACCTGAAGAAGGCCGGAGCGTATAACAACCGAAACGTTGTAATAAATATGGCGACAAAGATGAGGACAGTAGTCCGAATAATGTAAATAATGTACATAATACCTCATCTTAGAAATATAGACAAAAATATTAATAGTTGAAGTACCTAAGAACAAAAAGGAAATGGAATCTTTCTTAGGACTTGTAAAATTCTACAGACGATATGAAGAGCGATACTCTGAACTGACAAAACGTTTTTCTGCTTTAAGAAAAAAAATGAATGGAATTTATTTGGACAAAAGAACAGCAAGTGGCATTTGAACATTTAAAAGCAGTTTTGACAAAAAAGCAAGTAGTAAAAATATTCGACCCGATAAAGGAAATAACAGTAACAACTGACGCAATATTCAGGAATATTAACTCGGGATGAACATTCTATTATGTATCTTTCAAGAAAATTGTCAAAAGTCGAATCAAACTACTCAAATATTGAGAAAGAAGTGTTGGCTATAATATGAACGACAAATAGAGCTCATCAATTTTTGACTTGAAAGAAATTTCTACTAAGGTCCGACCACAGACCTTTAGAATTCATATTTAATTCTAGGAAGGAACTTTTTAAGGTAATATCTTCTAGAATTCTAAAATGGGCCTTAATGTTATTGAAGTTTAACTTTCATATTGAGTACGTGAAAGGCAATACCATTCCGAATGTAGACGCTTTGTCAAGACTGCTTCTGAAAGTGAGATGCTTTCTCGCACTGGATCGAAACTGACATTTTGTCGATAGGCAGATTAGCCGAAGATACGAAGCAGGATAAAAAAATAATAAGTGGAATAATTACTCACGAACAGAGAGGCGTTTTAAAAAGGTTAGACAAATTAATTGTAGAAAAGGGTGTGATTTGTAATGTAGACGTAGTGGTTCCACCAGCAATGCAAAGGAGCAAAATTATAAAAAGCATACATAACAATGTTCATTGCAGAATAAGGTCTACGCAAAAAAGATTAAGGATTGCGGCATGGTGGCCAGGCTATTCTACAGTTCTAGAAGAATACGTAAAAGGTGTAAAACGTGCATTAAAACAAGAAAATTTAGACAAGCAAAAACACATACATGGTCTAAAGAGTTCCAACAGAGTACACATGGATCATGCCCATGTAAATGCTGCAGGATTATTACTAATACTGATAGATTCGTATTCAGGCTGGTCAGAAGTAATGCAGGTTTACAACAAAAGTTCGACCGTGAAACAAGCGTTAAAGATCATATTTTCAAGAAATAGAATTCTGAAAATGCTAATATCTGACAACGCCCCAGAATTCTGTGATGAGGAACTATGTCAATGTTTGAACAAAATTGGATGCAAATCATAACTCCCGTACCATTCACAATCAAACGGATTAGCAGAAAGGATGGTGCAAGCTATAAAAAATAGATTGAAAATATGCGTACAACGGAAAGAGAAGGTAGCAACAATCTAGAAAGAAATGTTTCTAAACTATAGGACAGTACCACATGCTGGAAGATCGATAAGCCCGTCCGCCCTAATGGGTAGACAAATTAGAGCTCAATTGACCATGTCTTATGCTACCAACGAAAAACTTTGGTATAAAAAGAATAGGAATATTGTTTATGGGGCAAAATGTACCAGACGCATTAAACATTTACAAAAAACAAAAAAAAAACGCCCACACACTCATATCAAAAGTGTTGAATCCCGTAACAAAGTTGTGACCAACTGACGTGATGTTTTCCTGGATATATATATATATATATATATATATGTTAAGAAATGGACAAGGTCCGACAATTTATTTATTAAAGACATTTCATATACGCTGACATGCCTTAACCACTTGGCCACCATGAACCTTATGGTAGACAAGGTCGAATTTACTGTTATAAACTACAATCTTCCATTAATCTCGTACATTCATAACTGCTCTGGCGTATCGAATGTAAACAAATGACGTCATATGTTAAGAAATGGACAAGGTCCGACAATTTATTTATTAACAACGTTAAACATAAATAAAAATGTCTTTAATTAATAAATTTCTCGGACATTCAGGCCGGTAAATGTTATTTAATACTGTTTATCTTAAACAGAGCATTTGCTTAAATACTTGTATCTATAAAATAACAACGTTAAACATAAATAAAAATGTCTTTAATAAATAAATTGTCGGACCTTGTCCATTTCTTAACATATGACGTCATTTGTTTACATTCGATACGCCAGAGCAGTTATGAATGTACGAGATTCATGGAAGATTGTAGTTTATAACAGTAAATTCGACCTTGTCTACCATAAGGTTCATGGTGGCCGAGTGGTTAAGGCATGTCAGCGTATATGACAGTTCCGTATAGGATGCAGGTTCGAATCCTGTCTATGAACGAATATTTTCTATGAAAAATTTCTCGGACATTCAAATGTTATTTAATACTGTTTATCTTAAACAGAGCATTTGCTTAAACACTTGTATCTATAAAATAACAACGTTAAACATAAATAAAAATGTCTTTAATATTCAACGTCGATAGCACGACTCGGGGTTTCATGCAAACGTGCAATCTTCAGATGCGATAAACTCACTGACCGTTAGAGCGTTACTGATTTGCGGTGATGATTTAAGATTATGTGTCAAGACTTGTTTATTTTACTATTGTTGCCTATATTAGAATTATTTATAATATTTATAACAATATTATAATTAATTATTTATAATTCACATCATTCCAGTTCTTAAGTTCGAAATATAAAGAATTAAAAAATAATAATTTAAAATTATTTTAAATAAAAAAAAGATTGAATTTATATAGAGGGGGAGGCGACTTTCTTTTTATATAAGATAACATCATTATAACATATTTAAAGTAATGTCTTATCGAATAAACTTAGCGCTTACTATGTTGATATAATAGTTTAAGACTACATATGTGTTTACTAAAACCGTTTATCATATTATGCATTTAGTTTTATATATAAGAGAGAGAGAGAGAGAGACTTTGAAAGACCGTCTCAGAGCAACAGGTGTGTAGATTTCTGTCAGATTGCTATAAATTCACAGCTTAATCTATTTCCTTTACCAGTAGTTATAATGACCGGCTATCACACCTGCAGGAAGATTTTATTACAGCCACAGGATTTTTGCTCGAGGGAGACGCCAACTTCGGTGACAAAGACAAGACAAATATTCTTCCTCAATAGCAATAAACATGAAAGGACCGACTGAAGCTGGCCTATAGTTATAGTTTTCCCCCATTCAACCCATTGGATGTACAGACATGGTTGGCTCAACTGCAGGCTATTTTCAGGGTAAGAAGAGTAACTTCACAAAAGACGAAATCTGAAAATAACCACAGGTGGCGCGAGATATTAATGAATCTTTCTCTTTCCTTAGCGAAAAACGTATTCTTCTCGCTCTTGTCGGCATGTAAGTATCTCAGAGACAGATATTGAAGATTGCTTTGAACTTTTAGCATTTCATTTCTCATTTTTCCTTTTTGTAATATGTACTATTAATATATTTTGTTAATGTTGTTTGTTTAAATTCCATATCTTACTTATTTTTGCACAGGCTCACGTGAGTCCGTCAATACTGTTCGTGGGATAAACGTACCAAGAGCATTAAACATTTACTAAAAACGTCCATAAAAGTGTTGAATCCCTCAACAGATGCTAACTATATCGTTTATTATTTTAGAGGCAGTGTTGAAGAATTTCATGTTCAGATTGGACAAGTTTTTTTTTTTCGATGGAGTTGGTAGGTAGGATTATATGTTTAATTTTGTTATAGTTGTCAGGATTAATATTATTGTGAAGTTTTGTATATTTCTTCTGTGGAATTTGTAGGCTTTGCGTTTGACATTGTGCAGGAAATAATTTGGGTATTGGAGGAGTTTGAAGGTATTTCAGGTGGAAAGATATGAGACTAGCCACTGGAAAGTAAAAGTGACACGACACGTGCTAAACTCAACGTATTTATTTAAACTGCCCGCTGGATATGTCTTGATCCCAGCATTCCCTAGTGGGACCGAAAGCCCTTACAATCATCATTATTGATGTTGTTATGACATCCCCCATACTAAGTTTATTTTCTTTATTAGTTTATAACTTTTCCAAAATACAAAATAAATAATTACAAATCAAGGTTTGTTTTGGTTACAGTACAAAGGCGATAACCCGCTGTATTTTTGGGGTCTGTATTTTTCGTGCTCGACTTGTTTTTCTAGTACTTTTTCTTGTATTATTATTCGTTTGAAGATCCTTGTAATGATCACTAATTGGTTTATTTCTCAAAAGCCTATTTCAAAACCTGAAAATGATGTTTCCTATTTCTTTGGAAATCCCCTTAATTAGTTGTCACAATATACAACCTCTTGTCAGTGTCTGCTGACTTGATCGTTCCTTCAGTCTGACAATATTTCTCTTCATGTAATTTTATTCTAACTTTATCTCCTATTTTTAGAGTTAGTAAATTTCTGGCACAATGGAAACTGTTAAAATTCTTTTCCATTCTGGTTTTTGCCAGTTTGTCTCTCTCCCTGATTTGTGCGAAATCGGGCCATTTTGGTGGTAACGTTTTTGGATGTAAAAGTGTAGCGGACTGTGGGTTTACGCGTTGTTAAATTAGGAACACGTGCGTTTATTCCTGCTAGAAGTAGGTCCACTAAAAGAACATGGCGGACTCAGAGATTGAATCCACCATAAAGAAGTGTAAAGAAAACCAACATGGCCAATATATATATATATATATATATATATATATATATATATATATAAACAAGTATATGTATTAAACAACAAAATTTACAATAGACATTAACATTTGTGTTTGTGTGTGAACGTAAAGACTTTGTATTTTGGTGAACGTTCGTACGTACGTGTATGTGTATATAATGTTCATGGCGTCTCCCACAAATAGGAAGACGTGATCTTCTGCGAGAGCTTTCATTGTAGATGTGTTCGCTGAAAATGAAGAAATGAAAAAGAGGACGAGGCAAGAAATCGCCCAGTATTTATAGTGCAGGGAGAGCGTGTTCTAGTGAACAATTAGGAAATTAAGGAGGAGTTAACTCCGACAAATGTAATGTGGTTCTTATTTTCTTTCCAATAATCAATTCAGTGGGACTGACACTTGTGGCTTGAATTGGCGTACTCTGGCATGCTATTAATACTTAAAATGTGTCTGATTGTTCCAAAATTCTCTTAGCTATTTTAACAGAGCTTTTCGCTTCTCTATTTGCTTGACGATAATGTAGACTTGATGTTATGTATTTAAATCCATAAATGTCTGCAAAATCTTTGAAAGCGTAACTTAACAATTATTTCCCATTATTACTGACAAGTTCAATAGGAATTCCCAACGCGAGAAGTAATTTTTCAACTTCCCTATAACGCATTTGTTTGTCATTGGATTAAGATTTGCTATTTTTATATATCTTGAGAAATAATCGATTGTGGCAAAATATCGGTGTCCTTGATGAGTGAAAATATCTGTACCAATTCTTTGCCATGGACCATTAGGAAATGATGTTACTTTTAATTTTGTGTTTTTCTTTTTTGGATGATGTACGTTACAAAACGAGCATTTTTTATATTCCTCCAACTCTTGAGATATTTTATGCCACCAAATCAATTCTTTGGCTATCTCTCTCGGCATTTGTTTAGTGCCAAGTGTCCTTTATGAAGTCTTCTTAATATTACTGGTTTATGTTTTTCAGGTATGACAATTCTGTCCTGAAACCATAGTAAATTGTTCATTCCAATTTGAAAAATATGGCCTTATGCCTTATTTTATTCTTTCTTCTTTGTGTGTCCATTCATTTAATGTGAGAAGTATTATTTCCTGTAATACAGTGTCCTGTTGAGTAGCCATTTTTATTTCATTTAATTTCTTGTCCGTTGCTGGCCTGGTTCTTGTCACGCAGTCTGTGTATACACCCACATCTTTTCTGGTATTACTATCAGTGTCGGATAAAGGACTTCTTGATAGTGTATCAAGTACAACTAGTGCCTTCCCTGGAACGTTTTCTACTACTGGGTTATATCTTCTCAGTTTCATCAGAAGTTTTTGATATCGTAATGGGGTCTTGTACAGATCGTGTGTGTTTTTATTAACGTTATAAGTGGTTTATGGTCCGTCAACAGTTTAAAGGATTCAAGTCCAGTGACATATCTGACAAACCCCTCACATGCCCATACACAACCCAAACACTCTTTCTCAATATGTGCGTATTTCCTCTCAGCGCTATTGAGTGTGAGTGAGGCAAATGCTATTATTTTTAAATTTCCATCTATTTCTTCAAAGAAACTATAACTGCTAGAGCCAGTGCTAACCACTGTAGATCTGGTTTGTTTGTTTTGTGGCATATTAACCTCAATGAGTTATTTAATGCTGACAAGATTTTTTATTTCTGGTAATATTTTCTTTTTTCAAATATTTATTGCTGATATTAATTTTTTTTAAAGTATTTCTGGTATTAAAATTTATTTTTACCCTTTCATAGTGTTTTGAGTCAGGTTGTGGGCATCGACTATTTGCCCATAGCTGGGACCCTAACAGGTGCTACCACCACGGGTCAGTGTGGACATGAGAACACCAGCAATTAAGAGGTGGTTCCACGCTCCTCAAAACATCCTGATCAGGGTCCTTGCTGTTGGACGTAGTTTATTGTCTTACCCAGGACACGGATGCAGTTTATCGCCATACGTCACTATAGGTTTGATTGCATCGTAGTAGGATAGAATTGGTACTTGAGTTAGTAATTCATTTACTTTTTAAAATAATTTTCTTGTGGCTAATCCCAAACAAATAATGTATCCTTTTTCAATAATTCGGTCATTGGTTGCCTCTCCTTTTAATAATAAAGATTTTGACGATAAAATATTCTTTTTATTACGTTTTGGATTTTTTTCATCATGTTTGCTCATTTTTAGCGCATCTGTAGAGGTACCAATATTTATATAAATATTCTAACAGGAGTTAATGGGCTTGCAAAATTTGAATGGCTCATCTAAACTCGTCGGTAGGAGAATCGTCTAAGTGACGTAGCTGAGCTCCTTAGAGCTCACCTACGTCACTGATTGGCCCCCATCAACCGATTACTATTTTCATTTCATTCTATTTCCTCTTCAGTTCAGTTAACAGCAACATTGAAATAACTATAAAACAAACATCAAAGACGACAGAGATATTTTGTGACAACGTTAAAAAATATATATATATCTAATACTCTTGATTCTATCCTCGACTTTCTTTTGTGTGAAATGAGCGAAGCGTGAAAGAAATGTTCTTTTCCTTTCGAATGTCCAGTTTTTTTTTTGATCGAGTAGTCATAACAATAAAGGTATGTAATCATATGAAGTCGTCAAGAAAAGTGCAACCTTGAAAGACAGCCAATTACTAAAGAAGAAACAAATTAAGAAAATTAAATGTATGCATTCCCGCTTAAATAAGGCGCCACTTTAGTCTTCATTTTACTGAAATATTGGCCCCGCTTGAGTAGATGGCGCGATCATATTTAATCACCTTTGATAAAATATAAGAAAACATTTAAAAACACCATAAAACATTAAAGAAACATCAGAAAAACATTAAAATACAAAAATGAGGCGACATTTACAAATTCATTTTCAAAATACTTGAGTACTTTGAGATCATATTCAACAACAACAAAAAAACACATAAAACAACAACAAAAAAACACATAAAACAACAACAAAAAAACATAAAACAACAACAAAAAAACACATAAAACAACAACAAAAAAACACATAAAACAACAACAAAAAAACACATAAAACAACAACAAAAAAACACATAAAACAACAACAAAAAACACATAAAACAACACAGGAACCAACCTCAAAAACGCAACCCAAATATGGAAATGTAAAAAATGACTAAAACATAAGAAGCATTTTAAAAACAAACAGAAACAAAAAAATCATTAAAAATACTGGAAATATCACATTAAGATAAAAACATTAAAAAAAAAAATATTTAAAAAAATTAGGAAAATTAGACTATTGCATTTCACTTTTGAATTTCTCATTAGTTCACGTAAATATCGACCCTCGCTTCAGTAGTGGTAGTGATCACTAAAAGATTACAACAGAAAAAGCATAAGAAACAGTAAAGACAAAAAATATTAAAACATTAAAAAACAAACATAATAACCAATTCATAAAATACGCGCGCGCGCGCACACACACATTTTCAAAATTCCTTTTCTCTCATTCAAGATGAAACGTTCATATAATCAGTAGCAGGCATGACACCGAAAAAAAAAAAAACCTTACGTCTGAAATGTCATCTCTACACTTGAAACAGAAAAACTGTTGTTGCTCAATAAACATTGCATATAATGTTTATGTTCACTTTTCCGCTAAAAGATAATAAAACAAATAATTTGACAAAATCATAGCTCAATGAGAGCTTTTTTTTTTTTTTTAAAGTAAAGTCATTTCCATCATGTGACTAAAAGAGTTTACAACTGATTTAGTACCCCAATAAGGTATCAAAGTTCTCTTATCGCCTGATTCACACTTCTTACCAGTCTTTTGAACAGAAGTAGAGGTTTATCCGTTGTTTCCTGTTTAGGGACGGGTTCCTGGTTCTATCTCCTAAAGTCTCCACATTTTTTTTACACTCCCAGAAAGCTTTTGCGTCTTAGAGACATCACCGACTTGCTTGAGGTGAAATAAAAAAAAAATCACGATCAATTAAACTAATTTCAAATGAGCGACTGTAACAGGATTTTTGTAAAAAAAATGACGAGAAATCTCTCGAGAAAATCTCCTCTGGTTTCAGTCCAATAATTGTACAATTTACCTCCGTCTCAAACATTGGTCTGCTATTAAATTAATTAAACGAAGCAATTAATAGTTTGAAATTTCGCATCTTTGTCTATCAGTAATTTGATTGATTCGTTTTCTAGGGCTTATCAACACTTTGCAAGATATTTAAAGCCAGAAAATATTTTTACATTGTAATATTGGTAGGGGGCGTTGGGGGGGATAATGATTTAGTGATACAAGTTTTACTAATTAACCTATAGCTTAGGGAGAAGTGGTGTATTCATACTTTTCTCAAAGGGTATTTTTGCCCGTAAGTGAATATAACGAACCAAACGGAAATTGAAACACGGCTCTCTGATTAACAATTCCGAGCCATTGTTCAACTACCCCACCTATACACCCAAACTTACTGCACATGGAATTCCCAAGTGGTCATTCATCTAGGTACGTCAGTAATTTGAAGGTAAGCTAAAGTTAATATTTATTCGGAGGACCGCTAAGCTAAACTATGTCCCCTAACTATATATATATATATATATATATATATATATATATATATATATATATATATATATATATATAGATATAAGAAATATAGTTTTAATGTGTGCTATATTTATGGGATAAAGTGCACAATATCAGAGAGAGCGTATATAAATATAAAAAGTGAACATTAGAAGTCAACACTCAGAGGTGACAGGCTATTTCATGCTTGACGATTGCAATCGTCAGGCCGCGTCGCCTGGAGTGTTGATTTCAATGTTCACTTTTATATATATATATATATATATATATATATATATATATATATATAAAAAAAAAAATATAGTGTTTTAAGGTGTACTATATTTATGGGATCGTTCGATATCAGATAGAGCGTATGTAAATATAAAATTGAACATTGAAGTCTATACTCAGAGGCAACAGACTGTTTTCATGGTAAACGCCATCATCAGGTGGCCTGATGATTACGTCTTGCATGAAACAGACTGTCGACTGAGTATAGACTTCAATGTTTTTATATATATATATATATATATATATATATATATATATATATATATATATATACACACGTGTGTGTGAATCGTTTTTACTTAAAACGTCATTTTAGTGGATAACCATGTTTATTTTTTTAAAACTGCGGGAATTACATCTACTGACATCTGCATTCGAGACTTGTTAAAGAAAATGCGCTCTCCGCCTGGGTACGAACCTGCAGGCCCCATTGTAGGAGAAAACCGCGTTTGCTCTGGCGTAGTTTAATCCACTTGGTCACAGGCTAGAAAGTTTCAATTACACGATACATATCCACTTGTTCAGATCTCGAAAGCCTATATCATCACGATATCAGACGGTAGACGTAATTGACACTTAAAAAAAACAAGCAAATAAACAAAACGAGTATTTACTCAAGTATGGCTACCCACTAAAATAATGTTTGGAGTTTAAAAAATAATGTCGTATTAAAAATGAATCCATTCATTCCTTAGAAATGTAATTTGTGGAATCATCACAGATTATACTATCGTTTGTTCAACAAGTCGAATACCTGTGAAACATGATTGACCAATGAAAATCAACGCCAGAATTTATATCTTCTTTTTCTCGATATCGCATTCTCTGATGAATCTTTAATAAAAGTGAAACATGTTAGATTGATAAAGGTTCCTATTTGTCCTTTATTTATATAAATTTACAGAAATATGTGCAACATTGCTCAGAAAAGAGGAGAAAAATCCAAATGGTGCTGTCAAATTCCACTCACTAGTTTTGGACAAGGAATTTGACACGTGAACTAACGCCCTGCCTATTCATAATTACATTTGTAAGTACGCGCTCTGCATTTACACTGGAGTTTAAAAGATGAACCTATGCCCGATTTACACTAGAGATAAAACTATACAGGGCCATTTTGCACTAGAATCAAATAAGTAGAAGGCGATCTCTTTTTCTGTTGAGAAAGCCACCGACGTATTCTAAGATCCACTGACATGGGACAGTTATCATTTTAACCAGCATTCATAGGCAGTGGCTAGCTAGAGTAAACGTCACCCGGGGCGGTCCGCTCAAATGTCACCCCAATGATCCCGATTCACCCTATGCTGAATGGTTAGCTGTAGCTAAATTTTCATACATGCTCTACCTCTACTTTACTCTACTGACCGGTGCGTTACTGTTTACGTGTATGATCCAAGACAAAATCCAATACCACAAAATAATCAGTTCAAATCAAAAGCTGAAAACATTGCTATTTTTCCTCTTCAAAAAAAACCCGACAATTTATTAAAAAATTTCTGACAGGGGTACAAAACTGGGGGGGTTCATATGCCTGCCTGCGAAACCCTGTATCTCCACCACTGTTTTCAGAATCTATTTTGGCTTGTTAGACTCGTTTTTCAATTTTGTTGGGGGATCCGACAGTCTCGTCTGGCTCATGGTTGATGGCACCAGGACGGTCCGTTTTCCGTTGCATCCCCTCTTAGTATCATTTAATGTTCATAGGTAAATTTATTCATAGCTAAGTTAATTAATTCAGAGTTTTGCCGCAGTTCAATAACTTTTTAAATTTATTTTAAACTGCATTCTTTTACTGTTATCTAGAAAAATGGAAAAAAATCCTTTTTTGATTTGGTTATACAAGCGAGAAGAAGCAGGATATGACAAAATGCATACATTTTAGTTTTGTCATTTTTTAAAAACAATAAATTTTAATGCTGATTTAGGTTAAGCCAAATTCTGAGTAAGATTAATGGTACTTGGGAAGTAAACGCAGAAGACACTATTCACGATTGCATTATATCTCAGTGGTGTGTAGATTCTTCGTCTTTATCTATTCAAGACTGCGATTTGTCGCTATTCTGTTTCTGAACGATGTATTTTTTCTCTTTCTAATTATCTCTTTCCTTCTATTTTTCGCTTTTTTTTTACACTTCAATCTTAATTTTTTTTCTTCGTATTATACTGCTTATTCTATTCATATTATCCGATAACAGACACTGTCGAGGTTAACTGGTCCGCTCGTAATAAAATAGGGAAAAATTGTTTGTGCGAAAGTATTTTTTTTTTTTTTTTAAAACATACTTTTTTTACAAAAAATATTTTAAATAAGGGACGAACGGAAAGTAAGTTTAAAAAAAAAAGAAAAATAATAAGGATAATCCGGAATTAGGAAGAATATCAGCAGTACGCCATTATCAAGTATATTTTCAAGGGGTCGATTTAACACACACACAAATATATATATATATATATAACTAAATAAAAAAAGGAGACACGAGTAATGGTTAGCGGCTTGGATTGAAGAATCGGAGAGCCGAGTTCGAATTCCAGCCGAATCCATTACATTCACTTACGTGCTAATACTCTTTATGTTATGGGTAAATAGCAGGACAGTCTGGGTTCTATAGGAGAAAGGCAACTCTGAATTCAAAACCTGTGGACCTTGTGACACGTAAGTGCAAAAATACCCTTCAAAACCAGTGTGGATGGTTCTGCAGAAAACCAATATCACTATAATCAAATTTCATGTTTTTTTTCCATTTTCGTCGAATTTTTGACAGGAATAAAGTATTTTGATTGAAATGTATATATATAAATATATATATATATAAACAAATAAAATTGAATTAAATAAAATAAAATTATAATTTAAAGTAAATATTATAAAATTATTTTGAAAAAAATTTTGACAAGCAATACAATTTTGGACAAAAAATATTAGACACAGAGTGCATTTAAAAAAAAAAAATTACTAGCAATACATTTAAAAAAAAATTATATCTGCTATAAAATGTATTGTCACTCTTTTAAAATAGTAATTGAGGTTATTGGAATTCATTCCAAAACCAATTATATACTTTTATATATATATATATATATATATATATATATATATATATATATATATATTCCTTGGCACATATGATTTGATTATAGTGAAAATTTTGCAGAACTAAAAACCACATTTTGAAAAAAAAATAAACAAACCTGGTATATTACGCAGGTTTTGAATTCAGTTCAGTGTTGTCCTTCTACTAGACAAGATGCCATCCATCAAAATTGAGGTTGATCCTGCTATTTAACAAATCAAACTAAACAAGAAAGTTTAATTTAAACATTCTAAAATTCAACCTATATATATATAATATATATATTTATATTTATATATAAATAAATAAATATATATATATTAATTGATATTTATATAAAATATATATAAAAGTCTCGTTTTATATAATTATATATAAAATATATATAATAATATTATATATATATATATATTTAATATATATATAATTTATATATTTATAAATATATTTATAATATATAAAACCTAAACATATATATAAAATAATATTTATTATATATATATAATAAAATATATTTAATAAATATATATATATCTATAAATATGGATATCCATATAAATATATATATATATATAAAATATATATATATATATATATAAAATATCCATCACCACTTTTGAAATGATAAAGAAAAATCATTATTTTTCGAATCTGGCATACCTCGTGCCTAAAGGCATATCTAATGAACGCAATTATTCCTTTAATTATTTAAAAAGAAATTTTACGAACGGTCCAGTTAACCTAATTACTGTCTGAGCACGACACATTTTATTAAAATATGGAAAATATAAGGATGGAAACAATTATTTAGCTTTTTATAAAGTTTGAAACCCGAACTTAGTCACTGGTTAACTGACATTCCAATAAATAAATAGTAGCAAGACAATCTACGAAGCATGGCGAATTCTTTTCTTTTTTTTTTTTTTTTAACTAATGTTCACGCAATACAAGGCGCAAGAGCCACTTAAGGTAGAGGATTACTATGTGGAGTTGTATTAGCACAACTAATGGTAGGAAAGATAGACTCTTCTAGACTTGAAGAGGTCAAGATTTAATTTGCAAATAAAAGTTCAGAGTTCAGGTGGATACGTTAGGAGTATAGAGTTGAATTCGACATTAGAAGAAACTGGAAACCAATCCTAAACAGGAAACACAGGATGAACTTCTACGCCTGTTCAAAAGACCTGGGAGGAGTGTGAAACGGACGATAGCCAAACCTATCTACTCCTATTGGGAGAAGGAAAAATAATAATTGCAGTATAAAAGAATTTTTGCCAGAGCCTACGATCTCGGTTTTGCCCCGCATAAAAAAAACGGCCTTATGCCAAATCCTGCCTCGCTGAGAGGTAAGGTAAATAACCTTGCTTCGGGAATTACTAGCCTGCTAACCGATGTATTTCAGTAGTGTATTCTCTTTTACAAGCATGTGTTACTGTTCCTTTCACTCGAGTACCACCTTTGTCTGTTTGTAACTTCTTTAAGGTCACAACACAGAGAAAAGCAGGGAGTAACCTACATAACGAGCTTTGTGCAAATGGCTGGCAAAAAGGGATTAAGTGAGATAGCATAAAGGCAAAAGTTACCAAAAGCTTCGTTTTTTTTTGCTCATTGTTAATATTTAATTTGCAAATAAAAGTTCAGAGTTCAGTCGCAGACGTTAGGAGTGTAGAGTTGAAATAGACTTTAGAAAAAAGTCGGAAACCCAATCCTAAATAGGAAACACGGGATGAACCTGTACTCCTGTTCAAAAGACCGGTGAGGAGTATGAACTGGATGACAAGCAAACTTGTCTACTCCTATTAATACGTGGGTCGGAAAGATTATGTTTCGCATATCGTCCAAAAAAGGTCTCCATGCCTGCCTCAAAAATCAGCGTTCGAAATTTTACTTTTTAAAAATCATTTTAACCTACCTTCGGTACGTATGGGAAACACAATCTCAAAACAGACCCATTTACTCCAAATAACCTACTACAGCCCAAGACCAAGCAAGAATTTGTAGATATCAAGAGTGTGTTTTAAGTCGAAAATATTGGAGTTCCACTGTCTTCAAAATCAGCATACGAAATCTTAGGTTTTATTCATTTTTACCTAGGTTCGAACAACGATCACTGGAATCACTCTGAGGCACAGCAGTCTGTATAGTATTAATATTTTGTAAGAACAAATGGTATCGAAGATTGTGTTGCGCCAGAAGTGAGAGCCTATATTTCGAAATACAGATTTTTCACGAGGGCTCGAACACCGACCTCTTTCATTAAATCGTTTATATTTACCTTAAACTGACATTATTTTTTCCAGTTCTCCTTTTTTTTCTCTCCTTTTTCCTACACAATTACTCCCACCACAAACTACGAATTTTTATCAATGTCTTTCAGATCATTATCATTACACACCTCCACTCCACCGGGGAAATTTTTGAAATTAAAAATGTGCATATTAATGGATTTCATTGTCGTGGTTCACACGAAGCGCATACCAAAAATTAATTTGGTGGCGCATGAACATTTAGCACTCCGCTACCAATTTTTTTTTTTTTTTTTTATTAATGTCGATTTTTGTGCAAATCTGTGAAAAAAGCTGATCATGGAGATTATCTAGCTTCATACATATTTTCAGAAAACCTCAACTTCAATTGATCAATAAACACACAAGTGGGCGTTGCAATCCACCTACGCGAAACCTTTTTCCCAGCGCGTGACCAAGTCAAAATTTCACACTTCTTTCTTCGGAGCCGATCACGTGATTACGTTTTTTTTTTTTTTTATAAGTATCAGACACAAGTTCGTTCTTCCTCTCTTTTTGATTTCACTTGCTTACTAAAAATGTAGCTGTTTAAGAAATCGCGTCTCGACCTCGTGCGAGCGGACGCTATGAAAACATTTTCATACATACACGTACGTACGAAACTTAATTTACAAACATTACGAACACCACAAGAACCGAAACTCAATTACAAGAATCAACATATTACGAATATTCACTACAAGTAACAGAAACTTAATTACAAATATTACAGAACATTCACTCCTTCAATTCTTCTGAAGCTAAAAGTTTATCAACATATTTTCAGATTACAGAATTTTTTCAATTCTCCACAATGAACATTTTGAGCGGCAAGTTCATTCAAGTTTTTATGAGCTCAGATAAAAATATTTAATTAGTAAAAACTTTAATTCCAGCCAAAGGGAAGTAACCCCTATGCTTGTACATCATTACATACTTAAATATAAATATTTTGTTATAAAACCGTTTTGTGTTCCTTCTGTTTCATATTTCGTGGTATTTTGCGTTAAATATAAATTCCTGAGGTCACACCAACTAACAGGCCTTTACAAACATATGATAAAATATGGACAAGAACTAAGCTGAGCTTAGTCTGGTACAAGGCCAAAAATATAGAGCATATAGTAAGAACCATACTGACAACAGTAATAATGAACTGCGAAAGTAATTTGCTAATCACTGCACCACAGTTTAGCCATCGAGTATTATTTACTAAATTTAGTTTAATTTGGCACAAGTTCAAATATTTGGAGCACCATTTCTAAAGCATAATTATTGGTTTGAATTTTTCTTTTATACACAATTACATTCTATTATGGAAGTTCATTTTAACAGTAAAAATGGTGACCGTCAGTTCAACGCTTCAAGTGATCTTCAGACACACACAGGCATATATAGTAAATCAACACTCCCGTTTTTAAACAATAGCCTCTATTTAACCTACAGAAGTATTTCAATATTATTTTATGCATAAAAGCAAATGGTATTTGCCATTCACGTATTTAAGTTTTTAAATTAAATCTACTATAATCTCTTGTAAGATATCTGATTAGAATCGGCATTAAAAACCGGTACAATTCCATTGTTTTTCTAAAAAGGTTTTTCTAAAATTTTCCTTATTTCACGACTGCAAATGCTTCAGATATATTCAGGAGGCTAAGTGAATTAAATTCAGCGCTTTAAAATCGGCCATTTTCTCGAGTCTTTATTAATAATCCCGCACCTAAAAAAAAAAAAAAAAAAACGATCGAAAAGAAGTGAATGTAAAATTTTGAAGACGTTCATGTCCGGGTTAAGCGATATTTTGTAAGGTGTGTATGGTCACATTCCATTCATAACTTGTGTTGTCTGAACCGATATTCGCTTTACAATACAGATGGTGTCTGAAGGTGAGGCGGGGGGGGGGAGACAGCTGTGGTATTTGTCGCTGCTTGATAAAATATCTGTGTGTGCGTGCTCGCTTGTGCTTCTATTTTCCAGCCTTTCAATAATTACAGGAAACAAATCTTAAACTTTTTCATTTTGACGGTTGTTATTTTTATAATAATCGTTTACTCGGACCGTTTCTCTTTCTTTTTCTCTTTTTTCTTTTCTTTCTTTCTTTCTTCTTCCTTCCTTTCCTACTCTTTATCATTCCTTTCTTTCTCTCCTTTCCTTTCCCTTCCTTTATCTTTCTTTCCCTCCTTTTCCTTTCTTTTTCTATTTTCCTTTCTTTCTCTCCTTTCCTTTCCCTTTCTTTATCTTTCTTTCCCTCCTTTTCCTTTCTTTTTCCTTTTTCTATTTTCCTTTCTTTCTTGTCTCTTTCTTCTTGTCTCCTTCTTTCTCTTCACTTCTTTCTTCCTTCATTTCTCTTCCTTCATTTCTCTCTTGCTCATTCACCCAGTAATTCATAAAATGAGAACGTGTTTTCCATTTGTGCCAGAAGCTGGTGTTCGAGCAAGGGTAATAGCTTTTCGAAAGCTGATTCTCAAGACAATTAAGAAATTTGTCGGGAAGATTTTTATAGTACTGACTTTGTAACTTGTGCCGTACGAAGCTATCTAAACAAATAAGCCACAGTTAAATAATATATTACCTTATTGGACAAAAAATTATCAAAGAACTAGACAGAGTAGAAACATCAGACCAAATGTGACAATATTTAATACACGGCCAAATGATAGACTTATAAATGTTCACTATAGAATCTGGTGAGAAAAATTACCTAACATGATGCAGTGAACCAATTTTCATAGTAGCAGAGTCATCAACTGATTCGATATAATTGTTCCAATTCATATCAGTGGAAAACCTTAACCCGAGAACGCACAATGATTTAGCCTTCTGGGGTTTAGCATCAGCCATGCTGATGGAAGGCGAAAAAAAGGTTCTCTAAGACGAGCAGTTTATTTTTGTAGGCGTTAAAATTAACAAGCCATTTTTTGTCCCAGTTAACAACAGATTGAAGGTCATTTTCGAGATCAATTTGACTTTATCGAACATAAACGGGAGTAAATAGTTGTGTCATCAATACAGATACCGAGTCGAGAATTGATGACATTGGCAAAGTCGTTGATAAAACTTACTAAGTACAAAGTACGTCTGAGGATAGAGTACCGGGGACACCTGCATTTATACAGAAAGATCTGGAAGAGTGGACGCTCAACACAACTATGATTCCAGATCTGACAAGATTGTATCAAATTAAAAATTCGATCAGAAATATCATAATCTTTAAACTTGTGAAGAAGAACAACGTTCAAGCTCTGTCAAATGCCTTCAAGGTGCCTGAATCAACAACTCGATGTTCATTCTAATCAAAAGCTTGACTAGTAAAAATATGTCGGATAAAAATACAATAAAAACCTATTCTTATATATATATATATATATATATATATATATATATATATATATATATATATATATATAAAAAGTGTTCCAATAACTTGTACCGATTTTTTTAATGTGAATTAATTTTAAGCATCGAATGATTTTTTTCTTTCAGATTTGGCGGACATTTGGGCGATATTATTTTTCACACATAATTGCCATCACTTACATAACATGATCCAATAGAGAAAAAAAAATAAATTTTCACTAATAACACTGATTTATTTACTGCTGACTTTGATCCGTCTTAATGAAACACCCCTGTATATAATCCGTTTTAATGAAACGCCATATATATATATATATATATATATATATATATATATTAGGTACCTCCACGAGATCGCTAAAAAAATGAGTATAGCATGATGAAAAAGACGCCAAACTTGATGAAAAAATTTTATGGTTTAAATGTTTGTTATTTTTAAGAGGAAAGATCAAAGTATTTTGGGGGTATTTTTTTCTATTTTTTAATCGTTCCTTGCACGTCCGAAAGTTTCGTTAAAAATCTTATTTTTTTGAGTCAGCAAAATTGACCATTTTTTTCCATTTTATAAAAAACTGGAAATCTCACTTTGAAATTCTTTTAAATATCAATTATCATTTTTTTCAAAACTTATTTTAAGAAAATCAGAAATTATAATGTTTATCTAAAATATTTTGAACCAAACTTAACTTAGCTTTTGCGCCGAAAAGATGTAATTTGAAAATAAAAACAAAGCAGGTCATAACCTTTCGCGTCACTTGATAGGTGATGAATGACATAGATGGATTCCGTGAGGCTAATTTGTTCTACAGAAGGAGAAAAGTGAAATAATTTACATTTAATTGAACAAATGATTTATCTTGTTATTGTTAAGGAAAACTTTCAGCGTTCTAATTTTTTTTTGTACTTAGCTTTCACCTTTACGTTTACGATGCTTTATGGAAAAATATTCTAAAGAAATTAAAATAAGACCGTTAAGAGTGACATTAAATTTGATATTTCATAAGAAAGGTATCTAATTAATTTATAGGTACCTTTCTTATGAAATTTTATCAGAAGTGTTAACAAAAATGTGATTAATGTGTTGTTTCAACGAATAAGTTGACAATAGAAAAGAAGAAAATAGTCGGCTGTTGGAATTTGTTTAATTTTCGATTTGGTTCACTGCGTCAAAATAATATTGTCAACCGATTCAAAAAGCCGACTAAATTGGACAAGTAGGAATAGCAATGGCGCATTTATATTGCGTCAATTACAATCCGTCAAATTACTTACATTCTTCGCGAGGTGAAACAGCCCGTGAAAAAAAGAAAAAAAAAACTCAGAAAAGAATTGTGTCTTTACAAATAATTTTTTAACTGAATTTTCCTGAATATCTTTAGGTGTTCATAGGAAACAAATGCTATTTAAACGTATCACTTACTAGTTAAATAGTATAACTCACTGGGAAAATTATATTTGCTTACTGCACTGTAGCATCTGTTCTGTGAAGGTCATGAGCGCCTGCTCTCGCGCGATAGCTAGCAGACTACTTCAGTTGTATAATAAAATTGATGTAGTCCCGTCATCATCAGTCATAGACTGTTGTAGTCGTAGGGTCATTGTGCAACTAAAGCACCTGACCAATTCACTCCACATATTTGGATTGAAAGCCGGAAATATCCATTCATGTGTAGCGGGTCTTGGGCGAGTAGTTCTAGTGGAGCACATCTCTCTCCAGATAAACCCATAGCCGATGTTCCCCAAAGTTCGCCTTAGTCACGGACACAGGCGTTAACACCATTGGGATGGGGGACACTATTCGCCTTATCCGTTGACTTCAGTCTAGGAAGCACTCCTTCATCCAGTGATGCTGTATCATTGCATTCGCTGCATAGGAAGCTATGGAGTCCAGTCTACTCATTGCGCTAGATGACTATTCAATGTACGAGTTCAAATTCCAGTTGAGTTCATTACATTCACTTACAAAAGGTATGAATACATTTCTTCTCCCCTAAATAACAGGACAGATTGGACGCTACAGCCATGGTTGTCGACCAGTAGAGGAGAAAGAAATTCAATTCAAATTAGCTTGGAGATGTTTGCCTTGCCCAGGCGGTCTTTTCTAAGCTGCAGTAGAAGTGGTACTCCTACAATCCTAGAGATTTACGGGATTCGCGGGATCGTGATTTTTGTTAAAGAGAAAACAGTCAAGATAGAGATGGGCGAAAGCCAATTTCACAAGAATTATCTCACTTTATATTACATTTGTTTTTATTCTGTTTTTCTTAAGTCCAACATTCAGTGAAGTTAAAAGACCGTAAGGTTAATGATGATCTCGGAAGTAATTCCAGCTTGGCCGGCTCTGAGTAATCTGGTAATATTAGCGATATGAATCTTATTTTATTTCCTTTTCGGCGAGAAAGGGATTTATTGCCTTCAGTTGATTTGTTAGCGCATGTTATGTCTAACATTAATACTCGAAATCCGTCATTTAAAAATTTTTTTTGATATAAATATATATATATATATATATATATATATATATATATATATATATATATATATATATATATGCACATTTCATTGAATACGACAGACAGGGTGCTTTGATTTTATTTTTTTTTTTATACGATTTCTCATGCGATCCAATAATTTTCTTTTCAGATGAGAAATTATATAAAACTGTCCGAATGTTTTTTTCCGAGCGCTTTTGGCTATACATTTAGCCATTTTCAAGGATGAAATATGAAACTTAAATAAGAAACATTATGTAAATACATACATGGAAAAAATTTCTTATTTAACAGTTAAAATATTTCATCCTTGAAAATGGCTAAATGTATAGTCGAAAGCGCTCGGCAAAAAAGAATATTCGGACAGTTTTTATATAATTTATCATCTGAAAAGAAAATTATTAGATTGCATGAGAAATTGTATAAAACCTAAATAAAAGCATCTTGTCTGTCGTATTCAATGAAATGTGCATGAAAGAAAGATTGCTGCCTAAATACACACACATGCATACATGTGTATTCATTTTGACCTAAGAAAGGCAATAAAGCCACTAATAAGCAAGGGTTTACTGAGTATGAGAGAATAAGAGAAAATACTATTATGGAGAAAGGACAATAAAAGTACAAGTATTAAGAAGACATAATATAACGATTGTCGTTTCATTTTTAAATTTTTGAAGATCAAAGTTGACTGCAACCAAGAAGCCGGAAGAGATTTGCACAAGTGAGAAGTGCGAGAGAAGGAACTGTTAACATAGAATTTACGGTGACATCTAGTTATTTCAAATGTAAAATGATGAGAGCTTGCCCCCAATCTAGTACTGCGCTTAAAGTCTAGGCACCATAGAGAAAAACTCATCAGAACAATTACTATGAATATATTTATAGAAAAGGCGCAGGGAAGTTACATTACGGCGGTGAGAAAGTGACTGAAACCGAGATGCCAGATCAGAACCAATAACATTGCAGATTCTTTATTTTATCAAGAATCCCCAAATACATAGCAGAAACACAAGACCAGATGTGGCACCAATATTCAAAGCACACACACACATTTTAGGCATCAGTCGGGTTTCGATCCTGGCTTTAGGCAATCGGATGTCTAGCCATACTGATGAGCTGCGATACAGCGAAACAGTGTGTGCATGACAATATATACACCCCCGAAAAATTAAAATTCGGTTGAGCACTTTAGAGGGTAAGCGCGAATTTATAAACAGTAATTCCTACTACTGATAATGCAAATCTCTTCTATGAAGTACTCTGAATCACTGGCGTTTTTATTCAAAAATAAATACGTAAAAATTCACTTTCCTCTCTGCTGAGAGCTGATACTTTAAGGGAAAAATCTTTGACTGATGCCAAATCAGTTGGGTTTCGATCCTGCTTGAGACAATCCGATGTCTAGCCACACTGATGAGCTGTGATACAGTGAAACAGTGTCTGGATGATAATATATACATATACATAATATATAAAATAAAATTCAGTCCAACACTTTAGAGGGTAAGCGCGAATTTGTAAATAGTGACTGCTACTGCTGATAATGCAAAGGTTTTTTTACGAATCGATCACTCTGAGTCACTGGCGTGTTTATTCTAAAAAATGCGTAAAAATTCACCTTCCTAAGACGATTATATTCCAGTTGTTGTCAGATCGAAGACATGTTAAGCACTTTCGACAATTTAAAATTGTCATCTTCAAGGCACAATTTTCTTATATATAGGCGAACGATGTGTAGACCGAAAGATGTTTTTGTAAATTATGCTATTTATTGACATTTGAATATGGCATATGTCTTCCATCTGACAACAACTCGAATATAAGGATCTTATTAATCAAGGGAATGATAGTAATTTAATGTCTCATTAAGTTCTGTTAGCGAAGTGATTTCGCCATTAATTACATTAATATTGCTATTTAATTCTTTGTATAAATTGTTTCTTTATGATATATAAGACAAAAGGAAAACTTATCTTAGCCGACAGATTTCGTTCTCTGAAGGACTTTAACAAGGTAAATAAGATAAGTTTTCTTTTTGTCTTTATTCACATTGTTTTTGTTTTTTTTACAGATATACTCTATCTGAATTTTTATATATCTGGATTATTTAAATAATATTTATTTACTTCTAAACTATATAGTAAACCATTGTGAAAGGCGAAGAAAATTATTTTTAAAATACTGTTTAGGGTTCATTTTTCTATAGGCGGCTTCAGGTCGTTATTTTATTCACCTCATACGCCTTAAAACAGGGTGTATAAGGCGAATAAATATAAAAAAAATAGCGTGTATAAAGTGAATAAGTAATGTTTACTATTAGAATTTAATATTTCCTGCTTAGATTCACTATTTCTCCGAACTTATTCGAGATCTTCCGAGGCAAAGCAGTTGGACGCTAGTCCGAATGAAACGAGGTTTAATAAAGAACGTACATTAAAATAGAAGCGAAGAAAGTGCTGATTCGTTCAACGCCCACAGGAAGGTTAATTAAGACTTGAATTCAAGATAACAGTGCACGACTTTTTTACGTATTTTTGGTCACATAAAAGAGCAGATTTTATTCTTTCTTTACATTTTTATTAGCTGTTTGTATATTTCGTGTACTTCAAAACAACGTTTCGAGTTTTAAATAACACAATTCAAAATGATTTTCAAAAGAAAAAAGATAAACACACGACAACAGCCAAACGGATGTGAACACAACTGTTTTAAAAAAATAAAAATCAGAAGTTGTGCATTTTTTTTGTATAGCCATTATCAATATTTGCTCGTCTTTTAACTTTGAAGCGGAAATTAACCAAATCCAATATCGGGTTGTGTGCATTATCCCCCTCCCCAGACAGCGTCTCTCACATTCTATTAAAAGATGAAGGATCAGAGTTAATGTCTAATGAATCCCAATAGAGAAGCACTGAGAGAACAGGACAATTTTTGTTACCAATTCCATGTGCCGAGTGTTACTAGTCATTTGACTTTTGTTACCGTTATAAGGAAGACTTCGCTTGTAAGCAACGTCAGACTTTTCGCTGCAAGCCTTGAAACCGTCTTTCCTCCCCACCCTTACTCGTCCGTGAGATAATCCCGACACAATGCTTGTATATTATTCTTCTATAAAAGTGATACTTTAATTCATTCTAATTATTTTTTACAATTTTATTAGCTTTTAATTTCAAACAAACTATTTCCTGCCACATAACGAAAATTTAAAAAAAAATATTTTTCCTCGAAAATTAAAATAAAAATAATCTAGAAAAAAATTGATAAAGAAATTATTGAATTGATTTGCTTTTACTTTTTTGTGACGTTGGACGGCTTCGCTTGTCACTTTTGCTATGTCAAGCGGAAGCTCCTTATCACTTCCTAAAATGCTCGTTATATTCGGGACTTCGTGGATGCTGGTACTAGTAGTAACGCCTAATAATGTCTGCACTAGTAATACTTGTTCAAGTAGTAATCGCCAAAGAGTATAATGATCAAAAGAAAATCGTAATCCGTATAGTAGTAGAGTAGAGAGCGTGAACGTATGGCAATAGTGGATAGACAAGGTGAGTGGTGAACTGTGATCTGTATAGTGATAGAGGAGAAATAGTGATCAGCGATCATTACGCTATTTCGTATTTATTCATTTGCTTTATGATCACGTGATCTACTTAATAATGGAATCGCCCGTGTTGCTCACTGGCGATCTAGTTTCAAGCTACAGTGTCAGCAACCACGCTTGCTCTTATACAACATTTTTTAAATTTCTTTTCGCTACTCATAAAGCATTTGTGACACCTCCATATATTATGCTCACTTTAACATTAAAAACTTACTCAGATTTAAAAAAAAAAACCCTAAAAATCAAGGAAGTATCCGATTCTAATGAACATTTCAATATTTATTCATTGATTTAAAGATTTATGGAAATATTTTCAGGTCCGTTACAACCGCTTATTTCATGGTAGCCAAGCGATTTCTGTATTCTTACTGTATTTCTAACAGGCTTACGGCCACATCACGTTGAAATACCGGTTCTCGTACATCGAAGGTAAGCCACGTCGAGACTGGTCAGTACTTAGATGGGTGGCCGTTTAGGAATACCAGGTGCTGTAAGCTTTGATTTGTCGTTCGTGTAATGGATAATGGCTTGGAACTGTTAAACAAAAAGCCAAGTTCCAATTCCCGTTGGGGTCTTTATATTCACTTACGGGCGAATACCCTTGGGAAAGGTATGAATCCACCCCTTCTCTTCCCAACTATGGGTTAATTAGTAAGACTTGTATCACTAAACTTTCCTAAAAAATTCTTACAATGTAAAATATTTTCTGGCTTTAAATAACCTTCAAAGAGTTGATAAGCCGTAGAAAACAAATCAATCAATCCATCAATATGTATTTCAAACATTATTATAATGTAGATACCTCTACTAATTCGGTAGACGTAAGGTTTAAAATGAATTTAAAAAATGAAAAAGCTTTCTTGATGTTTTCATTTTAGCTTTAATTGAAAGTTAAGATTTAAATTTTACCATTTGCAGTAAGCAAAATACTCTGTGGTGTATTTCAAACAAATTATATTGATCGGAATCGATTTTTTTTTTTTTAGCAGAATCGATAAAACCGGCCATTTTGACACATTTGTAAACAAAAATTAATTCTCGGTTGCAAATCTTGCAAAAATAAAATATATATTTCTGAAACGTTATCGGAAGAAAATTAGCAAATTTTAAGTTCAATTAATCTGATCTGAAACAATTATTACTTATAGAATAAAATGTTGTATACAAGCATTTAATCACGGGGTCTTGTTTTTCTGACGTATCGATCGATTTATCGATTGCTTAACGTGTTGGCAAGTTAATTATGGTGCAGACGATAAATTTTATGAGGGTTTTCTTCCGTAAACACATGGCCTTTTAATGATAATGTTATGTGCGAACTCGCATGCTTTGAAAAATTAGGACGTTTAAACGCACACCAAAAATCGAAATTCTTTTTAAAAATATTCGGGGTCAGCAGATTATAATAAACTTTACAATATATGATTAGTAAATATCGTTTTACTTAACAATATTTCCTAAGAGTTACGTCATCGAAAAGTTTTTTTTTCTTCAGACAATATTGTCTTGAAAATATATTATTCATAAAAGCAATTGAAAGCTTCTCTAATTAAATAATGTCTTAGTTCTATCGCGTTTTTTATTTTTCGATTCAGAACAAATTTTCGATAAGACGGGGTTCAATTTTGCAAAAAAATTCGGTGATTTAGATTCTTCAAAGAATTCTGCTTTTAATTAATGTAGTCACTAAAAATTATCTTGTTGAATTTCTCAAGTTTTCATAATATTAAATAAGGGGGAGAAACATGTAAAAATATACTTTTACCAAGATTTTCTAATAAAAAAGTTTAAAAAATAATTTCATTCATTTGTGAATAATTTCTGAAAATTTCATTAAAATCCAATAATTATTTGATTTTTGTAAGAATTTCCAAATTAATGTGTTTGTCACCGCAAAAAAAAAAAGACTAAAATTTGCTATGCTAAAAGTTAGTACATCCGTTGACACAAGAAAAACAAGTTTTTTTAATCAAAATTTCGAATGTTTTAAAAAAGAGTAGAAAAATTTAATTAGATATTCAAAAATACTTTGATCCTTCTCTTAATAATAAAGATTTTGACGATAAAACTACGTTTTCATTACATTTGGAGCAAGTTTTCATCACGGTATGCTGATTTCTTTAACGATTTCGTGGCGGTACCTACTATAATGTCAACAAAAATTTTATTACATACAAAAGTACTATCAACATAAGATTCGCGAAATTTTCAATAATTTTGGTGCACCGGAAAAGGGCATTTATTCCCTTCATTTTTCCTTTAGATTGTTACTATTCTGCCATCTTCCTCATCGTAATCATCATGAAACACTGGTAAATGCACATTATTCAGAATTTTATTTTTGATCTTTTGTAGAAAAAAAAAAAAAAAAACAAACAGTTAAAAATGAAAAATGATTTAAAATTATTTAAAAAATATTCACATTCGAGTGTGACATTAAACTTTTCATTTATCGATTCTTCAAACACATCTTTATTTTATATCGTTTTTTTTTTCAGCAACGACCAAAACCTGAAAGTTTTTTTAAAGATCGTATTGTAAAAAGACATTTATTTTTTTTTTTACAATTAAAAAATATAGATTTTTTCCTGTGAAAAGAAAAAAAAATATAGAGTCTATTTTATTAAAATTATCTATCATCAACTCTCCATAAAAATATATTTTGAGTTTTCTTGAATACTTTTAAGATTTTGAACCATATTTTCAATGTGTTCACAATCAATATTAAATATTTCTAATGACGTAACACCTTCTGGGATTGATCTTTATAAAAAAATTACAAAAATTAGGAACATCCCAAATTCACTGATACAGAGAAATCACGAGTATAACAAACTTGAAAATATAATTTAACGAAACTAAAAAAAAAACAAACAAACAAAAAAGACAGATTCAGTATGAAATTCATTTATCAGGTATTATTTTACTGTTACACCCGTTTCATACCCGTCTGTTATTTTGCTTTTTTTCAGTAGTCAATTGGTCAATGACTGAAGTATAGAGCAGAATTGATCATGCGCATTAGGAAATAAGGGAGACGGATGTAATAAAAAAAAAAAAACAATATTCCTCCCAATATAAGGGCATAATGGTTGAGTTATATACGAAATTACAAAGCGAAAGTCCACATTTTCGAATCCCTTATAATAAAAAAGGGAACAAAGTGTCATTTCGTCTAGGAAATGAAGTTTCAAATTTTTCAGTGACTGACTAGGCACAAATCTAACGAAGTTTTCAAAATTCATGATACAGAGCTAAAGACAGCGACATTATCAACGTTAAACCATGGTCCTTTGAACTGAAATGCTAACACGGAGTTAGTTAATCTCTTGTGTGTAGATATATGCCAGAAAAGAGGTTAAACTCAACTCTTTATATTGGCTATAGCATCACAACATTATTTTGTAAATTAACTGGACAAAATGCAATAAGATCATATTTCAAACAATATTCTGTATTATTTTACTATTACACCAGTCTCATACCAGACTATTTTTTATGCTCTTAAGTAATCAACTGGCCAATGAGGATGAAGTAAGGCTGGATTTGATCATGTGCATTGGGTCAATAAGGGAGACTGGTGTAGTAATAAAAAAAATACCATTTATTAATGAATAAATCCTGAAAATTTTAATGATATCGGATAATTCCTCGATTTTTGTTGCATTTTTAAAAACAGAAGATAACGTTTATTTTTTCGCGCGTGGAAAGTGATTTTAGAAGTTCCTTGCAGTATCTCTGGTCTAATGGATTACGGTTCAGAAAGAGAAATTGGAGATCAGAGCTCGAATTCGATCCGAGCCCGTTACATTCACTTACGCGCAAATACCCTTGGGAAAGATATGAATCCATGTGTTCGCCCCTAGTTATGGGTTAAATAGCAGGACAAACCTGGTTCTTTAGCTTTGGTTGGCAACAATTCTAGAGATGGTGACTCGATAAAATCTCCCAACAAGCCTAGACCACTCGTGGGAATGCATCGGCTCGTGAAAAACGCACAATGAATGAAATTCTTCAGTGGAGATAGCGTTCTTTTTTCATTGAACTAAAATATTTTGATTCCTTTTCGAGTAAACTCAGAGCTTCAATCAACTTCTAAACAACATATATTTATTTTTACAAAGTTCAGGCATTTTGGGCTCAAGTGTAAATGTTAAGGAAATGCTGAGGAAATCAAATATTAATTAACATTAGAATCATTTACCCAACTCTGCACGTGAATTGTTATCAAAGGACGCTATAGGTTAATGTAGAGAATTTATGTTGCCAGGGAGATGCTGGGAGAAAATCGAAATGGTTCCTTACCTTATAATTTGCTGCTGCGCTGGTCGAAAAAGAAAAGAGAATCCTGGTGTTGCGTTGCTTTATATATACTTTGAAAATAGGCGGGAAATATGTTAATTATTCAAGGGCACATAACTCTTGATTTACTAAACATTTACAATAGTAATATTAATATGTTTGCAGCTAAATTAACCATGAAATCTTACCAGCATGGGAGGGGGATTTCTATTACTAACATTATTTTATTTTGTTTATCGTAGATAGATCTTGTTTTCATTGTAAATATTCATTGGAGTTTTTAAAAAAAATTTAAAGTTGTTATTTTATCCTCCGCACAGACAAATTGTAAATATGGAGACGAATTAGAGTCTCCGAGTTATGGTGGCTGTAGTAAGAATAGTGCATAAGAATGTGTTGCATTGGTGTAAGGATTATTGTGGTATGTTTTAGTCAGTGATTGTGACTAGCTAAGTTTAATTGTAAGACAGATGAAGACCAGCCTCCCCCACTTCCTATTTTGGCCTCGTGGCACATTTGTAGGTTTTTTCTCACAATAAATATGAAAACTTACCAGCGTTTAATAAAGAGATCTTGGTTAGATGTTGGTTTATTGATTAGCTATTTTAATGTGTAAGGTTTCTTACGGGAAAATAAGGTGGTGAAGGAGAAGACATGCAGAAAATAAGAGAATAATTGATTTGAAATGCAAAGATAACATTTATTAAAACAAACATTAACAAAAGGAAATTTTAAATCAGGTATTTCTTTTGTTAGACGTAAATTGTACATACAACGAAATGTGCATTAATATGTTATAGTGGGAACTTTGTTGGTGTGTTTTATGGGTGAATCGTTCGCAGCTCTTTTATTTTCAGCGTTGATAGTTCATGACATCAGTTGGAAAGAGGAAACCTGGAAGGCGAGAGAGTTACTTTAGGGTTCACGTGTTTTTACATTCGAGAGGTGTTGCTGATATTATGTTTAAGGGCACTACATCGGTATTGCCCAAGTGGAAATATTGAAAAACAACTACTGAAAGCTTTATTCTTGCCAAAATTTACTTTATTAATTTCTATTTTGTGCTCAAGTTTATATGGACCCAGTTTGTTGTGACAAAAAAAAAGACTACTACTAGAGCAACAATAATAATAATAATAATAATAACAATAATAATAATAATAGCGAAAATGTTTCATCTAAAAATTAACAATGAGTGAACGTAATAATAAAATACGTATATTTTTATTTTTTAGTTTTTGACTAGTTTCTTCATCTTAAAAAATATCCCAATGTTTTTAACGGTTATTGGTACGGAAGATGAAACCAGCGAGCTGAGTTCAAACTGCGACCTTGACTGCTGTGTTCATTTTTGCACAAATATCCTCGGAATGGCATTTTTTCTTCTCTCCATGCTTTAATTAAAATAATAGGAGAGACTGAGGTCCTGAAGAATATATATGTACAAGAAGCGTGTTTAAATCTTGCCCGATGCTAATTCTTTGGCCTACTCCCGTACGATCACCAAAGTTAAGCCATGTCGAGTCTAGTCAGTACTAAATGGGTGACTGCTTGGGAATACCAGGTGCTGTATATTTGGACGTATGCGTGGTGTAATGTATAATAGTACGGTATTGTTAATCGGAGAGCCGAGTTTCAATTCCCGTTGGATTCGTTATATTCCCTTACGCGTAAATACACCTGGGAAAGGCATGAATCCACTTCTTCTCTTTACAGATATGGGTTAATCAGTAAGATTTATCATTGAATTATTATTATCTTGAAAAATATTCGTACAATCTAAAGATCTTTCTGGCTTTAAATAACTTGCAAGGGGTTGATAAACCGTGCTAAACGAATTAATCAATAAATTAATTACTTAGTTCATTTGGATTAAATTCTTTCAGTTTAAATCACAGAAGAACCCCGATCTATTCGTTAAATTAAATTGGGGGAATTTAGACCGAAGAACTTAAAAAATTGAACAAGATTTGAACTCGCCTCCCGAGTTGTCATAAAACGTAACACAAACAAAAAAAAAAAAAAAAAAAAAAAGGAAAGAAAAAAGAAAGAAACGAAGGAATAACTCATGTTGCGTTGTTGAACAAAAACAACTCGTTTATCTCAAAACAATCCCATAAAGTACGACGCACTGTTTCTACAACATCGTCGAATTGAAGTCTGGACGATGTGGTATGTTTATCCATCAGTGTAACCACAAGTATGCAAATGACCACTTTGATTTTTCAAGTTCTTTGCAAAGCACTTGTCAATCGGCTTGAGTGTTTATTTATGATGAAAAGCACTATTTTTACACATAACGAAAGCAACAGATTTGATAAGTGGCCTCAGCTCAGTGGGGGGTGGGGGGTGCAAGAAGAAAAATGACTACGGTGAGTTTTTTTTTTTTTTTTTTTACTGACGCTTTCGTAACTTTTCTGGAACTGAAAGGCTTTGGACGTCGAAAATTTAAAACTGAAATCTTGAAACATTCGGAGACAAATGCGAATTCCGAGCAGCTTTGAAAGAAAGTAATGGTAGTTTTTCTTTGTCCTATTCGCAAACAGTGACTCTATTTATAGAATAGATAGAACAGAAAAAAAAAGAAACTTAAAGGCACTTTTCAGATTGTTTTGTTGTGATCGTAACTCACACACAGACGCACACGCGCAAACATGTACACAGGTACACACGCGTGCACACACACATACACAGACACACACGCGCACGTACACACGCGCACACACAGACACACACATTGTACAAAAAATACTCTCTACACACGTGCGCCTTTCAGTAATGTACTTTCGATAGACCAATTGTGGTAAAACTAACAGGGATATTTGTTTCCATCAAAAGAGAAAACAATTTCCAAAGACGAATTAGTTTCGAAAGTGTCTTGATCGCAACGTCATCCATTTGCGCCTTAGTTCTTACAACATGTCACTATTATTGGCAGATCTTCTATTGTCACAGTGTCAGACAGTTATGTGCCATGCGTAATACACGCTTAGGCGATCATGTATCTTTCGATACATGACTGACGAAGCAGATTTTTTCCCGCAGTAGTTTGCCACTTCTTTCTGTGGTAGACCAGATCCCATCCAAGGCTATAGAACCCAATCTGTCCTGCTATTTACCCATAGCTGGGGGGGGGAGAAGAAAAGGATTCATACCATTCTCAAGGGTATTCAGCAGCCTTTTGTCAAAAAAAGACTTACAGGAAAGGTGCTGTGCCAAATGTGTTTACTAACAGTTACCATGTGTTTAAAATCTTGCAAGTGAAGTATTCTCATATAGGCCAACATTTGATGTTGCCCATGCTTACTGCTTTCATCAAATTAAACTTTTTCAAAAAGGACAAGCTGAAAATGGCCATACTGGAAATGGTTTGGAGGATCCTTGCCTAAATGGTTTCATGTGCTGGTGGCAACCAGATGGAATTTATGGTTCCATGTGGCCAAAAATCACAAGATATATGTGCAATTTTATGAAGGAATTTAAACAATAAAAGGCCATGTCCTAGCAATAGATAGAATTCTGAAGTTGTCAACAATCATGTCCTAACAGTTGATACCTCAATCAGCATTCCATTAATGAGAATTGAACCCATTTAATGATAGTCTGATCAGTTGATCAAAGACTAGTCATCATGCAAATGGTGACTTCAGTCAGTTATGTGCCATACGTGATACACTCTTAGGCGATCATGTATCTTTCGATACATGACTGACGAGGCAGATTTTTTCCCGCAGTAGGTTGCCATTTCTTTCTGCGGTAGGCCAGCTGCTATTCAAGGCTATAGAACCTGGTCTGTCCTGCTACTTACCCATAGCTGGGGGGGGGCAGAAGAAGAGGATTCATACCGCTTTTTCTTCCTACAGAAGAAGAACAAAAGTGATGAAAACAAAAAGAAACTAAATGAAGTCTGCTAGATATGTATGTGCGCGCGTGTGTGCGTTTTGAGTGATTATCCTTGAAAGCATGACTATTGACGCCGCTAGAGAGCGTGCCATTCGCTGACTATAACGTTACCGTCATTCACGATGAGTAGAGCCATTCTTTGTAGCTGCAGAATAAAATGGTAACTGAACGAACAATTGGGCTCAAAGAATGTCAACAGCTACCAGTTTGTTAAGCCTTTGTCTTTGAGAAAAATTGCCCGCCCACAGTCATCGGCATGCTCACTGGTTGCATTCCACTTAATGTTTGATATTTCCTTTTTAGATAGCAATTCTTGCGAAATTTCTACTTTTAACCAAAGTCTTTTGCCTAAGACTTGAGCTGGCGAATGTATAGGATCGTACAAGCCATCATTATCGGTTCTACATGAAGTGGGGATGTTGCTTACAGTGTTAAGCAGATCAAAAATATTTGTCCTTTTCGTCATTTTTTTTCGATTTACACTCCTTAACCTTTTCTCTCTTGTTCTTTTTTCCTCTTTTCTTTCAATTTCTGCTATTTGACTTCCGGTTTTCTAGACATATGCTGCCGTTGTTAATAGCAATAACAAAGATAGTGTAAAGCGAGAAATAGCACCACTCAGTTGAAGTCTGAAAGAGAGGGCATTCAAGGCAAGCAGTATTTGCAATAAAGTGTTGGATATCAAGAACAGATCAATAATAGGATTAACTAAGTTCATGTGTGTGTGTGTGTGTGTGTGTATATATATATACGTATGTTAATAAATATATGTATATATATTTGTATTAATCATATATATATATATATATATATATATATATATATATATATATATATGAATAACATATATATATAAATGCATGTATATATATATATATATATATATATATATATATATAATTTAAAGAAAAAACAACTTAAAGGCTCCATTTGTAATAATTTATTTCACCATATTCATTTTATTTTCTCTGGATCTTCACTTTCAAAAGGTGGAACGAAAATATATATATATCAGTCAGTTATGTGTCATGCGTGATACACGCTTAGGCGATCATGTATCTTTCGATACATGACTGATGAGGCAGATTTTTCCCCACAGTAGGCTTCCATTTCTTTCTGCGGTAGGCCAGTTGCCATCCAAGTCTATAGAGCCCAGTCTGTCCTGCTATTTACCCATAGCTGGAGGGAGAAAAGGATTCATACCTTTCCCAAGGATATTAGCACATAAGTGAATGTAATGGATTCGACTGGAATTCGAACTCCATTACATTCACCTCTGTGCTAATGATACCCTTGGAAGGGTCTGAATATATATATATATATATATATATATATATATATATATATATATATATATATATATATATATAAAGAAAGAACAGTAAGATATATAATCCGGTGTTCTTATTGATATTTTTACAAAATAGTGCTTAATGTAAAGTTACAGAGCATTAATAAATTAACTGATTTAAAATATGTTTGTTTTCGCTACACAGTAATAACCATGTTTCAAAAATGGAAGCTAAAATCTTCGAATTTAATTTTGTAATTAAATTAAAAATATTAGTTCCATTTCATCCTCAAGCGAATTTTGGAGTAAATTATTTTTAAAATTTACTGAGTTTTAAAGGCACAGAAAAATTCATAATTCACTGTTTCCAAGGATACAGAGAGATCCAATCATTCAGATAAGGGGTGGTAACGTGTTCATTTATATTAACTTTTGTTGTATCAGTTATTAGTTACGTTCGAAAAAGGGGTTATGTTTAGGTAGGGTAGGGATGTATTTTTCAACGAATTCTGACATCCTTTAAATGCATGTCGTCTGGGTTTTTTTAAATTTTATTGTTAACGGCAAAAAATTCTTACTGCACTTTTTCTATTTGTATACTTAAAGATTTTTTTTTAGGATACGTTTTATTTAAGTACAATTTTAAAATATTTTCACTTTTAATTTTTAATAGACTATATTTCTTTTAAAACAAGTAAATGTACTAGAATTACTTACAGTATATAAAATTATTTTTTCATATCAAGTATAATTAGCTATGTATATTACCAGGTCACATTTTTAAAAAAAATTATTTTTAAATATTATTTAAGGAAAATTTTTGACAATGAGGGCAAAAAATAGAAAATTTATTTCTCTGATTCAGTACGCTTTTATTTTTTATAAACTTAGTAATATATAGTTTCTGATATATGTACAAAGGACATGGGTCATTTAATGGCCTACATATTCTAGCTTTTCTTATTAATTTCATTTTACTGTAGGTGTTTTATTGGATTCTATTAAGTGCTAGACGTACTTTGAGAGAGATGTTTAGGTTAGAATATGTTTTATTTAGGCACAATTATAAAATATTTTCACTCTTAATTTTAATATACTGTAATTCTTTTTAATATATATATATATATTAAGAAATGGACAAAGTCCGACAATTTATTTATTAAAGACATTTTTATGTTTAACGTTCTTTTTATAGATACAAGTATTTAAGTAAATGCTTTGTTTATAATAAACAGTATTAAATAACATTTACCGACCTGAATGTCCGAGAAATTTTCATAGAAAATATTCGTTCTTTGACAGGATTCGAACCTGCATCCTATACGGAACCGTCATTTACGCTGACGTGCCTTACCGATCGGCCACAAAGAAGCGTTCGGTAGACAAGGTCGAATTTACTGTTATTTAATACTGTTTATTATAAACAGAGCATTTACTTAAATACTTGTATCTATAAAAAAGAACGTTAAACATAAAAATGTCTTTAATAAATAAATTGTCGGACTTTGTCCATTTCTTAATATATGACGTCATTTGTTTACATTTGATACGCCAGAGCAGTTATGAATGTACGAGATTCATGGAAGATTGAAGTTTATAAGCAGTCGAGTCGAGCTATAGTTTGCTCTGTAGAAATCCTTATTGCTTCCTTGTTGGCAAGTTCATCTGATATTTCACATTCAAGGGAAGTCATTGTACTGAGCGAGTTTCCACATTGGTGTGACCCAATCTCACTTGTTGCATTTTTAAGGCTTTATTCTTTTCATTAAGCATTTCCTTTAATTGTTGGACACTGTTTCAGGCTTTGTTTAATTCAGCTGATGTTTCCGAGTCATCATGCAATTGGGCTTCAAACTCAGTAATCTGTTCTTTGCCTTGGTAGACACTTTATAGGTGGTTGGTTAATTCTTTATCTAAACTGGCAACTTTATCATTCTTCTCTTTCAATTCTTGCTCACGCTCTAACCTTTCCAGTTGTTGACTTTGTTGTAGGGACTACAACTATTGTGACAGTTCTGCATTACGTAACAACAATTTGTCTTTTTCTTCAGTATATGTTTGAGGAATAGCCATTATTTTATGCCACGTTTTGAGATTATGTTTTGCTTGTTTTATGTGTCCTATTACACATTTATTTAAATAATATAATCGACCATGATTCTTAATCTTAAACTTGACTCCATTTCCGGTGGTTAGTGACGCTGAATTTTGTGAGAATTTTATACGAGCTCCCCTTTTCAGAGACAGCTTGTACAGAAAAGATATTTTGATACATGTTGTGTTCAAAGCCTTTCACATCACGTAACATTAATCTAACAGTGTCTTTTGTCGGAGCAATATTATTATTTCTTGATCCATCTGCTAATTCAATAAAATGTTCATTTGAATCGAAATTGTCTTCAAATTTTACAAATTTGCTTTTATCATTTATAATATGTGTGGTCGCTTCACAATCAACAAGTAATTCGAAATTATTTGGTTTAATATTTGGATTTGCTCTTACTTTTTAATTAAAGCTTGTATTTTCTTTAGCCTTGTTAATATTGTCTCTTTTTCTTCTACAAAATTTTGAGTCGCGAGTTTTTGATTAGCAAAATTCACACTATTTTCTGTTTTGAAGGCAGTCTTTCGCCATGCGGCCATTTTTGTTGCAATTGAAGCACGTGGTGACTGGTTTGGGCGCGTTTTTTCTTATACAGGTTTTCATCACCGATCCTTTTCGATATGTGTCTTCACTTTCGTCGAAAGCACGTAAGGAAGATTTAAATTCCTATAGAGTTAGTTGGTTGTCTTTTTGTGTTATTACAGTTTTAAATGTATTGGAACATGCTGGAAGGTCTTTGAGTAGCTTCGCTGTCAACAGTGAATCCGAAATTAATTCCCCGGAATTTCTTAAGGCTGCTGCTGCTTTTTCAGCGCTGAGTACGTAGTCTGTTAAATCCTCTTCCCCCTCTTTTGTTAGTTCCGATAATTCCGTATATAACGCAATTATTTTAGGTTTTCCTTGACCCATGTAGTGTTCTCTTAAACTTTGTATCGCTTTTTGTCCGATGTCTTTGAATCTCTCATCACTAGTGCTAAACTTCTGTCATCGAGTACTTGAATCAAAAATGTCTTCATTCTTTCCTTGGTCAATGTCCTTTTTCTTGAGTTCATATTTTTAATTTCAACGTGCGGAGGTACCCCATAAATTTTTCTTCCCGCAGTTCGTACTTCTTTTCATTTCCGTCGAATAATATGTTCCGTGTCCTGGGCCCATAACCTGTTGAAATCGCATGGTAAGTGGACATAATATAACGACAAGATGTAGGAAGAGAATGGAACAAGAGATGTACAACGTAACAGGTTTATTCACCAACTGGCTTACAACAGATAAAATATACAGGAAGTATAAAATTAAGCCCTTTTTAGAGAGTTCATAAAAAGGGAGATAACTGCATCCACAGTTTACTCGAACAGACTGTGCTCCATAATTTCTTATGCAGCCAGTGCGGTGATGACACAGCATCGCTAGGTGGGCAGCTTACTGCACTGGTGTCAACTGTCAAGGCGGAAGTTTCTCCCGATTGAATCAACGGCCACGTGTCCTTGACCGAGGCGAGCCTTCAAGTTGGAGGACATCGGCTGTAGTTTGACTTGGAGAGGGATGGACATCGTAAGGTCTACTTGCTCAAGACAAGCTTTGCATAAATGAATACGTTTCAGATATATAGAGGGAATTGGTTACGTTACAACACGTGGAACTGATGATGGTGATAATGATTATGATGATGATAATGATGATGATGGTGGCACTATTCACAAAATATTCAACAAGAAAATTCCATGAAAATTAAATGATTATAAAAAGAACCGTTTTCCTTTTAATAATATTTTCACGTAAGAATATATATTTGTGATAAAATACTGTAGATTGTAACATTGTTGTGATGTCGGTAACACTACTTGTTACAAACCTGAAGAAGTAAAACTCTAAAGTTCTATAGGTACACATTTATAAAACTATACTATAAACAACTGACATACCAAGTTGGTTAGTCCTGGATATGACGATAAACTACATTCAGTAGCAAAGCTTCTGATCGGGAGATTGAAGGTTTTGAGGAACGTGGAACCACCTCTTAATTGCCGTTGTCCCAGGTCCCCACCACTGACGCGAGGTGGTAACACCTGTTGGGGGGGGGGCATTTATGGGCAAATAGTGAACTCCGCAAACAAAAACAAAACACTACGACAGTATAAAATTACATTTTTATAGCAAAATTATCAACAATACATTTTATAATAGAATTACCAACAATACATTTTATAGCAAAATGACCAACAATACATTTTCTGTAATTGAAGCCATACAATTGCGTTTAATATACATATATATATATATATATAGAGAGAGAGAGATAGATAGATAGATAGATAGATAGATAGATAGATAGATAGATAGATAGATGAAGCACAAATGAAACCATAAAATTGTGTTTAAAATATTTAGATTTCGGCATTAAATAACCCATAGAGGTTTATATGCAGCTCAGGAAAATCAGCCAACCAAACAACCAACCAACATAAAAGAACTCTTTAATGACATTAATCCATATAATATCCTACAATTTCTTAAATAAATAAAACTGCATTCCAAAATATAACTTCAACAAAACTACGACATAAAACACACATATCATCGCCTCTAGTAATTATGTCCACACAAAAATGTAAATGCACAAAAACTGATTAACCTCGACTTTGAAAGCAGAATAACCTATATCATATTTTTATTACGCCAAAACTCACAAGAAAATTAAATTTCGGTATTAAATGGCCCATGAGGAGCTGATATGCTGTTAGACAAACAAATCAGTTATACCGAGTTGGGAATTTCATTTTTAGATGCGCCTGTTATTCAATGGTCGTTCTTTTGCTCATGCGCATTAAGCGGGTCGAGATATCGTCAATATGAGCGTTTTCCATTGTCCGTATCTATTGAAAGATCGGGTGTCATTTTATGCAATATGAGAAGGTAAGATAAGAAATGGTTAGAGGACGTTTCGATTGCATGTCATTGCTTTCCTTGAACACAAATTCTGTAAAGCGAACATTATACATCCTGGTTTGTTAAAGTGTTACTACAAAGACAAGCGTACACTATTTACATTATTCGGACTATTGTCGTCATCTTTGTCGCCATATTTATTACGACGTTTCGATCGTTGTACACTCCGGCCTTCTTCAGGTGGTTGGAATGTCGAACTGAACCCTTTATTTCGCTCGCTGGGGTAGACTGCTCTAGTTCCACGTGCCATGTCTAATGGATGTCAGTTATCAGTTATCTCCTTATCATTTTCCACCGCCTTAACCAGGTATTAAACTCACACTTTTTGAGCGAAATAAAGGGTTCAGTTTGACAAACTTTCAGTATTTACTACTGTAGATATGTGAATATACCCACTATCGTCCGTAGGTATACTGCAACAGAATGCTGTTTTCTATTGATAGATTAGTTTGGATGTGGTACGGAATATTTGAATGATCAGTGCACATCTCTTCACATCTGTGCTTGTATAAGCGCAGTGTATAGTCTAAAAATCGATTAAATAGATTACAGGTGTCATTTTCTCCTTGTATGATGCTTGAAAAGATTCGGTGTTTGAGTCTTGATCAGACATATAAGACTTTGTGGACCAATATAATTCCTGTATCAGATCTAGACAATCAGTGGAGTAAAAGCTTGTAAGACGGTTTCTAACGAATGAGAAGAGGAAATTTCTATTGATGAGGTCATATGCTACTGTGAGGTTAACATAGAAAGTATATAATTTTGTATTGGAGACGTAAGAAATTTCCTGGGGTTGTTTGATTTATCATTACACCCCTTAACCAGGAAGAAAGTAAAATTGAGTCGTTAAGAGTTGACTTTCGTAGAGCGGCGAGAGTCTAGTTACGACAACATTCATTAGTACTTTGACTCTAATGGGCCAAATTGAAATACCTAAAAAACTAAAACAAATACACCGCCCCAAAAAACAACAACAACAAAAAAAAAACAAAAACAAAACAACAAAAACAAAATAAACTCGGCGATGATAGCTGTCTCAAAGAAATTAAGGAATTTTAATGGAAAATTCAGTTTATTATAATGAATTTTATTAAGTATTTCCGAGCCATCTTTTAATAAAAAATCAACCTTCATGAACTAAAGATTTTCCAAGCGTAGCTTAGATGTGGCACAAGGCCGAAAGCATGGGGCATCCAGTGAGGATCGAACTCACTTTTCAGTAGTAACTGATCTAGCAAGACAAGCTTGCTAACCATTACACCACGCCGAGGTGCCCAAATGATTTTCCAAGCGTAGCTCAGATGTGGCACATGGCCGAATGTAAGGGGCACCCAGTGAAGATCAAACTCACTACTCAGTTGTAATTGTTCTAGCGAGACAAGCTTGCTAACCATTATACCACCCCTAGGTGCCCAATAATATTTTCAAAGCGTAGCTTGGATGTGGCACAAGGCCGAAAGTGTGGGGTACCCAGTGAGGATCGAACTCACTACTCATTCGTAATTGTTTTAGTGAGACAAGCTTGTTAACCATTACACCACCTCGAGGTGTTCAAACTTCATGAACTAGGGGATTATAGCTCTCCACAGCCTGCTTTTCTTTATTATCGGTGAGTTGCTATGATCTCTTGGTAAAAATAGTGGAGTGATTTCCCGTTTCATTCTCCACGGTTAGGAATTCAGAGTTTTAGACATCCAAGGCTAAAGAGCCTCGTCGCCTCTGCTATTTAATATATAGCTGGAAGATCGGGTCATTAGGAATTGCGAAAATAAAGAAAATATCCTGAAAACATTCTAGAAAAGACTATTTATTTTTCTATTCTCGCTTTTGACTGGTTGAATATCCCACTTGAGAAGATTGCAGAAGCATTTTGAAATCTGTTAATAGCAAACAAATATTACTTTGCATGTTATCCTGAAATTATCTAAATCGTTGAGTTAAACTCTTGTTTTAAAATCTGAGATGTTTATTTACTTTTGTCATATCTCTGTATGACTGTTTTTTAAATATACATATAGTCCCATTGTCTTTTCTAATTATCATTACTGAACGCAAAATTACGTGGGTACAATGGCACATTATTCAAAGTTTATTAGTATTTGCAAGCATAATACACGCTCAAGCATGAAAATTAATCTTTAAGAAAATAAGTCAAATTAACATTTACACTACTTTCTATAACATTTTATTTTTAAAGAAACTTTTTCGCTAGAGTGGTACAATAGGTAAACAGAAAGAATCTTTTTTTTCATATCCAGTCAGTTATGTGCCATATGTGATACACGCTTAGGTGATCATGTATCTTTCGATAAATGATCACCTAAGCGTATATCTGCTCATGTATCGAAAGATACATGAGCAGATTTTTTTTCCTGCAGTAGGTTGCCATTTCTTTCTGCGGTAGACCAGTTGCCAACCTGGTCTGTTCTGCTACTTACCCATAGCTGGGGAGGGGGGAAAAAGAAGTGGTTTCATATCTCAAGGGTATTAGCACTTAAGTGAATGTAATGGATTCGACTGGAATTCGAACTCGGCATTCCGTTTCCTCAATTCATTATCCATTTCTCCATCGTGCCTTTTCATATTGCTATACATTAAACACTCCATATCACGAATATAAAAAGAAATTTGTTATTAAATTTTATAAAAAATTAGTAGGGGTCTAGTTTGCTATATAAATTAATTGTAAATTGATCCCCTGTACTGAAACCAAAAACAAATATGCTTATACGATGTGATTTTTTAAATATAAAAAATAAAAAAAAAAATTTATAATCTTTATTTTTTTTTGTATATATTACTATCGATTACACACTTCACTTTAGAAATTTCAAATTTTTGTTTTATATTTTTTTTTAATTTTAAAAAATTCTAAAGAAGGATGATGAGAATACCATGGACGGAATATTTGAACAACAAGGAAAGTTTACAGAGAATGAGAACAAAAAACTCGCTTATACCTAGAATCAGAAAGAGGCAGTTAAAATCTCTAAGATAGATAATGAAGAAAGATGGCTTGGAGAATTTAACACTCACAGGATATATTGAAGACAAGAGGAATAGAGGAAAACAGCGAATGACCTATCTAACAAGGAGGGTTGACCAAAAATTAAACCTTACTAAGAGCTAAAAAGAAAAGGAAGTTGTGGAGGCCATGACCGTCCATGTTCTGAAGAGGAACAGTATAGTTGCAGTTAAAAAAAATACCATTCAGTATCAATCACTGACGCAACAACCAGAAGTTTTGATCAATGATTTAGCGTAGTTTAAATGTGGCTCAAGGCCGCAACTTTAGAGCACTCAATGATGATCGAACTCATCGTAATTGATCAAGCAAGACACGCTTGCTAAAGATTATATCACGTCGAAGTGCTCAGAAAGTTATGGTGATTCTCTAAGTGTAGCTTAGATGTGGTACAAGGTCGAAAGTAGGGAGCACTCAGTGAGGATTAAGCTCACTACTCAGTCATAATTGATCTAGCGAGATACGCTTGTTAAGCATTACTCCACGTCGAAGTGCCCAGAAAGTTATAATCAGCAATTTACTAAGCGTAGCTTACATGTGGCACATGGCCGAAAGTTTGGAGCACCCAGTGAGGATCGAACTCACTTCACAGTTATAACTGATTTAGTGAGACATGCTTGCTAACCATTACACCACGTGGAAGTGACTAGAAAATTATGGTGATTTTCTAAGCGTAGCTTAGATTTGACACAAGGCCGAAAGTATGGAGCACCCAGTGAGGGTCGAACTCATTCTTCAGTCTTAATTTATCTAGTGAGACACTCTTTACATCACGTCAAAGTGTCCATAAATTTATGATTAGAGTGTTTGCAAAACTGATAACACCTTGACACGCACAGTTTGTAATTTGGTCACTCCCAAGCACTGGGTGGAGGGTTGGGGAATCCCGCCCACGTTTTTCATTGTCTTTTTCAGTTTCTCACGGACACGGATCAATTCCGATTCCAAAGCCTGGATTTTGTATTAGTAACATGGGCAATCACGTCACTGTATTCACTCTATTAATAATCTTGCTTATTGTGTTGGTCATGGAGAACCGCTGAGTATATAAAAGAAAAACCCAATAGAATCGTGAGTTTTTTCATTATTGAAAGCACGACTCTGGGAAACTTAAATCGCCATGCGTAGTTTTGATTTTAGTTGTTACCTGCGGTCAATCCCAGGAATATGACATTAAAAAAAATCGTAAGTTAAAAAAAAAAAATCAATTTTTTTATTTTCAGAAATGTTGCAGTCCAAGGATTGTCTACAGATCAATAATCATCAAAAATATTAAAAAAAAAATTAATATAAAAAATCTTTTACGAACGGACCATTCTATTTAAATAGTTCCTGTATTTTCTAAAACCTGAAGACTGTTTCGTTCAAATTTAACAATCTATTGCCCGGGGATGTAACAGTAAGAGATAGATCAAGTATCGACCATCATAAAGACTGAAAAATAAAACACGCATGTCTTAATTAGTTTTTTTATTGTTGTTTTTTGTTTGTTTTTTGTTTTTTTTTTGTTTTTTTTTTTACGAATTGGTCAAACTCAAACAAAAACATTGTTTTCAATCGTTATGAGTCTACAGATTGAATAGAATTTATTATAAACAATTGTCTTGTAAATGGAATTTTTAAAGCATTCTGAATGTAAAAATAAAGAAAAAAATGTGCAAGACAATAAGAAACACTACCTGCCAAAAAAAGTGAAGTTTTGTTGAAATCGGTTGAAAAATGTAGGAAATCCGATCCCATATATAAACGAACACAGACGCACACACACACACACACACACACACAAACAACCTGGGTTTTATAATAAGTATAACTCGATATGAGTTGTCCCACTTTCATTCTCGCGACAGCGATGCCTCTTAATCGTGTTTTCAAATTGATTTCGTGCAAAAACAATTGTGTTTTTCCAATTTTTGGCGCTGTCAGAACAACCGCAAGGTAATTTTACGTAGTCCTGTGAAGTTTTGTTGAAATCGGTTGAAAAATGTAGGAAATCCGATCCAATATATAAACGAACACACACACACACACAACCTGGGTTTTATAATAAGTATGATTATAATGCTCTCCTGAACTGCCGTTGATTTCCTAAACCTGGAGTCATCGTCAGGGAAAGGAACTGGTGGCAAAAGTCTGCTTTATCATCATTAGAGATGTTTCGACTTGAAGATACACTATAAATCAGTGTGATTTCTCATCTTCAGCAACTTTGTGAATATTTTTAATATGTCTTTTCCATTCCCGTCCTTTGGTAACTTGCAAAAGTGCTGCCGGACTTACAAGTTCTTCAAGTTTTTATAGGGAATGATAGAATTTTATTTATAGTTATTTTAGTGTCGTTGTAGACTGTTATTACTATGATTACTGGTTTAATGTCTATGGATGCTATTCTTCCATTTGTTATCATTGGCAAAATCATTTCCATAATATTTACTATTTCAAAAGCTATTGACTTGTGCTAACTCCAATATTGATATCGAGTCCATTTTGAGTTTGCTTTCTTGGATACTGTTATATATGAACACACCTATTCTATAGTTAATAGACTCTCCCACCTATAATAAGTAGGAGTAGTAAGAGTAACAAGGGAGTCGCTCAGTGGGTCAGTCAGGCTGATCGGTTGAACTCTCTGCCTTCGGGCGGGGAGGAACCCGAAAGAGGATACACCGAAGGGCGGATTCTCTTTCGGGGAGGTAAACCGACCCTGAACCCGTTTATAGGGGTTCAAAGGGCATATTTTTGGCCGATCCCGCGGGTTCGGAGATCCCACGTTAAACCGGCCTTGTGCCACATGATGCCCTCGGGGGGTGGGTGACTAAATACCGTCGCTCAGTGAGTTGGCCAGTCAGTCGATGTCGGACGACCGATAGTCGGATATTAAAGTATTAGCCACCACAACTAGATTACTGCGTCATTACCTATTATATCAAGTTCCTAACGTCCTATTTAGGACCGACTTAGTACAAATACAAGCCTCCACTGTGAAACCACTCTACAACAGATACAACATAAATCAATGTTATATCTAACAATGTCCCGAGCCAATAGTACTGCTTTTTTTACGAGCCATCTATTATCAAATGTTTCAATGGTAAAATCTTTATATGCAGTTGGAGGCATTTACCAAGCTTTAAATAACAAGTTATCAATGGTTGACAACAGGAGGAGTCATTACCTACTCGGCCAAAAATCCGCTTCACAATTTGCCAATAGTTGGCGACTTTCTGTCGGCTTTGTAATCTGTTACTTTTATCATGTCGGCGCAGTCACCAATATCATTCGACGCCCTATTCTGAACATCGTGCCTCTGAGGACACCTGATAGGTCAACCCTCTGAGGCACCTAACTCTTTTGTTGTTCTGTTATGACACAGATTACAAAACTTACTTCGGTATCTTCTAGGGTGAGCCCACTACATACCGGGGTTGTCACAGATCAACCTCTTCTAGAATAAATTTTGCTGACTGGCATTCGATTCAGACCATCTGACGTAAATCACGTACTACACACCATCCTATGTGATAATTGGATATCTTGTGAGTTTTTCTGTAAAATATATTAGGTCGGTGAGCTGATCGTAGCACATATATACCCCCAAAAAAAAAAAAAAATCTCCACTCTCAGTTTAGACAGGTGGAAGAAAGAGATTAGTTGTAGGAAAAGTCTAGTCTTAGACAAAAGAGAAAGGATGATTAAAAGTTCTACACTAAGAAATCATATATTCTCAAATAGAATAACGCACACACATACACACACACACACAAACACGCGCGTGCGTGCGCACATAGATAGATATAAAGAAGTTGAGATAGATATGAAGAATAATGAAATAAATATGAAGAAAAATGAGAGTGACAGATAGATATGAATAAATTGAGATAGATATGAACAACAATTATATATATATATATATATATATAAACGAAAATGAGAGATAGATATGAAGAAAATGAGGTAGATATAAAGAAAAATGGGATAGATAGATAGATAGATAGATAGATAGATAGATAGATATGAACAAAAATGAGATAGATGGATGGGTAGATTGATAAATACGAACAAAAATGAAATAGAAAGATAGATTGATATATGAGAAAGAGAAGGAGGAGAGAGATAAAGTAATATTAAACAAGACATTCGATTGGACATCGACACTTGTGCATAAATCTGTGCTTAGCTGAACAAAAATGAGATAGATAGATAGACAGATATATATATATAAACGACAATTAAAGGTAGATAGATATGAACAAAAGTGAGATAGATGTAAAGAAAAAGGAGAATGATAGATATGAAAAAAATGAGATAGATAGATAGACGAGAAAGGGATGGAGGACAGAGATAAAGGACTATTAAAAAAGACATTCGACACTCGTGCATAGATCTGTGCTTAGCTGAACAAAAAAATATATAGATAGATAGACATATAAACGAAAATGAAAGGTAGATAGATATGAACAAAAATAAGTTAGATATGAAGAAAAAAGAGATAGATAGATATGAACAAACATTATATATATATATATATATATATATATATATATATATATATATATATATATATATATGAACAAAATTGAGATAGAAAGATAGACAGATGAGAAAGATGGAGGAGAGAGATAAAGGGATATTAAAAAAAGACATTCGACTGAACACCAGCATTCGTGCCTAGATCTGTGCTTAGTTGACAACGTCCGCGTAAATTTGTTTGAGCAATCGAAACGCTTCTTCGAAAACTACAGGTTACGAAAGCACAAACGTAAAAGGGCGTTGAAGGCGATCGTTGTTTTCAACTAACCTGAAAATATGCTGCATAATTGAAAGAAATTTATTTGTTTATTGTAGTGTGGAGCATAGAATGCATTGAATTTATTTAACTCGCGTATGACAAACCATGTCACTTGAGTACTTTCAACAGCAAGAATAACTAAAATAAATATCACATGCAACTCGGTGAGAAAATAATGACATAATCAAGATGTTGATCTTCCACACTACTTCAAACAAAAAGGTAAGAAGGAAACCCCCATCAATACTGGGAAGAGCAATCGTAGCTACTGAATTCAAGAAAACTATTTTCTTGAAAAATTGTTTTAAGAGAAAGATTTTAGGAATTTTAACCGACATTAGTAATAACTTCTCGATCAATGAATTCCAAAATGTTTCCTTATATGGAAGCCGTTAATATTACGATTGCAATTACTATTACAGCCAAGTCATTAAACAACAAAGGTCAGCAATGTGCATGCGTGATAGAAAGTATAATTTCGGTAAAGCTCTTAAAGAAATTAAGTATATGTTGAGGGGTCCACCCCTTTTTATACAAATGGACTCACCCAGTGTATACTTATACTACTGCCAGTGAATACCCGAAGAGAGCAAGACCGAGGAGTCGATTCGAGTCCAGAGTGACAGAGTAAAAGGTTGTAGGTAACCGGAAGAGTGAGGGTGAGGCAACAGTGTTGTAGGAGTCACAGTGAGTGAGCACGTAGACTCAGTAAGAAGTCATATAGCGATACTTCAATACCATAGACTGTATTGCTACTAACATATTGCTACTAACACGTATTCCTGGAACTACTAACCTGCTTTACCAGTTTGTATTATTACGTTAATACATTATTTTCATATATTCATTCCTGTTATTTATTGGTACCAGATTTCAACCCGGAATCCACAACAGAATAGACGTTGGATAGAAGTTGGAAGCATTTGTTTTGCGCCGACCTTCTAAAATAGAAGGGACCAGGTTTATTTCTGTTTTATTAAGATTTTAAGGAAATATTCGTCGTAGCGTTGATTGCATCAAGGAAAGTTAAACAAATAAATTGATATAAAGTACAGAATGACTACAATTTATGTTTTAATATTTGGCATTTTTAAAAATTTACCTTGATTACATTTGTAGATGTGTTGTGATACAAAGAGTTTTCTATTGTCGGGTAATTTGATGTTACTTTTGTGAAGGGAAACTCTGTAGTTTAGTGCTTGGCTGATACCTAAATATGACTTCTTGCGTTTTGTGCATTTGAGTGTATAAATTACATTTTTGGAGTTGCAGTTTAATTTTTTATTTATTATGAATGTTTTTGTGGGGTTTTCAGAAGTGTAGGAGTTTCCTTCTATAATGATATTACAAACCGCACATCTTTTTTGTTGCATTTCGTGACCTCCTGCATTTGGATGATATTAATATGTGTTTCAGGTTTTTAGATTGGCGTTTGGTTTTTAATTATTTTTGGTGTTTTTAGTATATTTTCCAGTTTGTCATTCTTGTTAAGTAGGTCTAGATTTTTCGTAATGTCTGTTAATAGTTGTGGATTGGTCTTGTTGCATGTTGAGACATGTATATATATAAATTAGGATTTACAATAAACATAAAATCTAATATAAAAATAGTAAATTTTCTAGACATAACATTTAATTTAAATAATAATGAATACAGACCAGATAGGAAAGCAAATAATGATCCCATCGCGCATATATAATATATAAATAATATATATAATAAGTTGTATATATATATATATATATATATATATATATATATATATATATACACACATTTCACGCACACACACACACATATATATATATAAACAAAAAATCAAATCACCCACCATATACCAATATCTATTAATAAAAGAATTGCAACTAATTAATAAAAAAGTAATATATGATTCATTTAAGAAAAACTGATTATTCGAATAAATTAGAATACATAACTAATAATAATACATACAAAAATAAAAGAAAAAGAAATATAATTCGGTTTAATCCACCTTATAATAATATAATAAAAATAGGAATAATATTTTTCAAATTAATTGAAAATCACTTCCTTAAAAATAGTAAACTATCAAAAATCATTGATAAAAATACAAGTAAAATCAGTTATAGTTGTATGAATAATATGGAGAAAATAATAAATAAACATATTAAAAAATTAAACAAAAATAATAGCAATTACAATGACAAAAACCCGCAAAATAACAACAATAATTGTTATAATCAAAATAAAAACAACCGCCCACTTAATGATAAATGTCTAACTAATGATATAATATATGAAGCAACTGCATCAAATAACATTAACACAGAAGAAAAAATTTATATAAGAGCAAATGAAACAACTTTTAAAGAAAGATTTAATAATCATAAAGTGTCATTTAAAATAGATAAGCAAATAATGAACATTATCAATATATATATGGAGTCAAAAAGAAAAAAAATCAAATAAAATTAAATGGGAAATCATAAAAAGTACCCTCATATAATATTAGTAATAGAAAATGTAGACTGTGGTTATAAGAAAAAATTTATATAATAAATTTCAATAATCAAATTAAATTATTAAAGAAGAAAAACGAATTAATAGGTAAATCAGACATTTTAATAAACATTTGCTTTGCGACTTACATACTAATATAACATAACAGATACAACAGAAAATAAAGTAATATAAATTAAATAATAATATAACATAATATAATAAACACAACACACGCACACACACACACACACACACACACACACACACACACACATATATATATATATATATATATATATATATATATATATATATATATACAATCAAATATATACGCACAATCAAAATTAACAATGAAAAATAAAAATTACGAAATATGCAATTGAAAACAATTAGGTTTATGAAAGAAGACGTGACCACATGTAAAAACCTGAACATGTGCGCGTTCCTAACGGTGTTAAAAAATATGAGAATTATTAAAATAAACGGATATTCATTACAATTGGAAATAATATACGGATTAACTCCTTGAAAATGGACATAGTACTACGAAACTTCGGAATCAGGGAAAATACCCTTCCCAAGGTTATTAGCACGTAAGTGAATGAGTCCGAATTCCATTCGAATCCATTATATTCACTTACGTGCTAATACCCCTAGGAAAGGTATGAATCCTCTTCTTCTTCCCCCTCCCAGCTATGGATAAATAGCAGGACAGACCGGGTTCTATAGCCTTGGATCGCAACAGGTCTACCGCAGAAAGAAATGACAACCTACTGCGGGGAAAAAACTGCCTCGTCAGTCATGTATCGAAAGATACATGATCGCCTAAGCGTGTATCATGCATGGCACATAACTGACTGACTGAATTCTTTTGTATATATATATATATATAAGAGCAGCGGGGTATAAACATTTTTGGGATGCAAAAGGTATTGTGTTTATTGACTATCTTTAAAAGGGCCACACCTTCAATGGTCAATACTATGCCAACTTACTGAGGCAAAATGTACCATGACACTAGTGTGCTGACTACTGCGCCACCTGCCAAAGATATCATCATTATCTTTTTATTTTGTTTCTTATCTAATGATTTACTGCTGGCTGTTTGTATTGCCGATACAGTCAAAGTCTACTCATAAGCGCTCGTTGAAGTTGTATCCTTAAAGCATAGACGCATTCCAGTGTCACAGCTCACCCAACGAGAGAAAATATTTTCTTGCTGGCTGAATAGGTGGCAAGCGTTCGTAATCTTAGTCCATTGTTTATTATGTCAATCGAGACGTTTAAGTGTCTTTCTTTCAGAAGTGTTCAATCTCTTATAGCAGTCATGAGCAAACTACGGCCTGTTTGGCATTATGAATAGCACGCTTAATTTATTGAGGAAAATAACTTTCATAAAAATGTTGTTTGTTTCGTTGTTTTCAGTTGTGCACTCGCATTTTCTCATACATAAAGACATCAATAACAATGATTAAATACAATGTTTTTGTGAATTTTGTAACGTTTTGTTGAAAATAGCTTTTCCAACATTTTAAACTATTGGAGATTTTTACTAAGGATGATCATACGCGCAACCATTTTACGCTTTAGAAAGAAGAAACGTTCATAATGATATCTGCTTTCAAGAAACTTATGTAAAGAACATGCGATAATTATAAACTTAGGATAAAGCCAAAACTCTAATTTGCCAAACATGCGTCCTCTCAACACTCCTTTATGGGAGTTTGACGTGGACATTGTATGCTGGTCAGGAGAGTAGGTTAAACGGTTTTCACATGAAATGTTTAAGAAATATTTTAAAAATTAAATGGCAAAATAGTGTCCCAGGTAAAGAAGTGATTAAAAGAACTGGTATTCAATCGCTATATGCCATCCTGCGGTCTCGGCAACTCAGGTGCCTTGGGCACGTTGCACGCATGGATCTCCAGAATTCCGAAACAGATACAGTATAGGGAACTGCCTGAGGGCACGCGTAACGTTAGACACCCAAGCTTCTCTTCAAGGATCAGTGTAAAACGTCGATGCTGGAATTTTCTATCAATGTTGCGAACTGGTATGCCAGACATTGAGTGGGGTGGAGAGCTGCTGTTTTCGTGGGAGCAAAGAGCTATAATGATTACAGAGTCCAGCGCGCCTTAGAGGCGAGAGAAAGCCGCAAATGCCCTACGGCGGCTGACCCCACAGTATTCTACTAGTGTTGTCGTTGTCAAAAACCGTAACGATGGCGCATTGGTTGTTTTAGCTTATTTTCCGCTGCCGACAGCCAACATCGACGAAAATGTCATATATATATATATATATATATATATATATATTTGATGCAATGAGAACGAAAATAATATATAAATTTTAACGTTCACAGCATTAATTCAAAAGAGGTTTCGATACCGATAGTAGAGCAATCTTGGTTTTCACCAGTCGAGGTGCAATTGAAATGCACTGAAACGAAGTTGCATCTTTGTAGTGAGTAAACTGATTTGTCTATATGATATATATATATATATATAGCACTCGTGGCCTGACGATTGCGTCCAGCATGAAACAGACTGTCGCCTCTAAGTGTTGACTTCAGTGTTCACTTTTATATTTACACACGCTATATCTCTGATAGTGAGCACTTTATCCCATAAATATAGCACAACTAAAGAATATATTTCTTCATATATATATATATATATATGTATATGAAGGAGTAATATAAGTAACGTGTGTCAATAACATTATCATCAGGGATAATATTATACCAAGTAAATTTTTAATTTTCGAAAACATTTCAATGGCAAAATGAAACAACTTTTCGCCATTTCTAAGGTAGATTGATCTTCTGTCGTTTAAATGAAAAATTACTTAAAATTGTTTTAGTATTGTGGCCCGCCTAATTACGAACCATGTACAATGTGGCCCACTTCTTGGCTGCCCATCCCTGTTTTATAACTATGACACAGAAGCTTTGTAAGAAAAAAGAAAGTTTTATGCTTTTCCCTCACCTCTTTTTCTTCTATGTTCTATGTCTCTTCAGGACGTTGGGAATCATTACTTTTCACAATTTCCTATCCTTTGTAGATCTTAATAAATTTTGTGTTTTTGCTATCTCTCCTAAACCCTGTTCTGCCATCCATTTACACAAACTACTTAGGTAGGTTATGTGCTGTTTTCCTCTGTTTCTCTCGTCCCCAGTATGTTCTGTGAGTGTTAAAATCTCCAAGCCCTCTTTCTTAATGAAGTGAAATTTTTTTTCCTGTTTTTCACGAGAGGCTGAGAATAGACGCTCAAATATCGTTGGGGAAATGCATTTATTCTCCGGCCTGGCAATGGGTTAAATAGCAGAGCAGGGGACTTTCTAGCCTTGGCTGGCTACCAGCGTAGAAGAAGAACGATTCTGAATATAAATGTGCGAAATGAGTGTAACGAACACGACCGAAATTCAGACTTTACTCTTCGATTTCTTGTTCGAACCTGTGATTCATGACACCAACTGCAGATTCAAGTAAGTAAAAGCCACAATTTAGGGTGCTAATTTTCTAGGTAGTCATATTCTCCCTACTTGGAAAATAGGCGTAATATAATCTTATTCGGACTGTATCTCATACTCAGTCAAACTAAAATTAATATCGGTTAATATTATCTCTGATTGTACGACATGATAAAGACAGGTACATCTTTCGTGTCTGTTTGTAGGAACTATGACCATACTTGTAAAATCTGATGGTTAAATAAGAGATTGGAGTTGTGCAATAGGGATTGCGACCGGAAATATTTTTTTCATATCACTGTAGATTAAGAAATCCAGATCCTGAATATTAATTTTTTGAAATTATTTTTTTTAAGTTAATAAGGGGGTTCAATTTGTTATGTAAATACATTGTAAATTGCTTCTCCTACGGAAGCCAAAACAAAATATTCCCATACGACGTGATTTTTTAAAAAGTTTGAAAAAAATGAAGTTCATAATTTGGAGTTCTTTTTTTATATATTACAATTGATTAAGCACTCCAGATTACGAATTTCAGTATATATATATATATACTCAGTTGTATGGATACCCCAATGTGATCCTGGGTTTCACTCTTTTGGGATCAGCAGAGAAACTGGTTTATTTTTTTTATGGATCCATTTATGGTTATTTGTGTTTGATTTTGTTTGGTGATGGAAGGGGAATTTTCTACTGTGTTTGTTTAGGATCACACTCTCACACACATAGACACATATAAATACCGGTGTACGCATTTTACTTCACACAAACACACCCATATAAATAATTCTAGGTTAGGCGCAGATGCGTATCCATGCGTTCAAGCATACATATATACACGCAATTGTAATTCTATTTCGGTGTCGGGACTGTAGCGTTTATATATGTAGCGATATTCTTTCAACAAGGAACAGGTGGGGGGTGTTCTTGACGTTTTTTTCAGATCGGCAACCTGCGCCGTCACACAAACTTACACTTCCTCACACATATATACACATGTAGACGCGCACATATTCTCCCATTAGTCTGGGTCTTCCACCACCACTTTAGTTAAGTTGGATTCTGTTTGTGGACATGGTGATCTTCATATTGAACACTTTCCACTAAGTACTGTGCATAATATATATATATATATATATATATATATATATATATATATATATATATATATATATGTGTGAGATAACGATATAAATTTTTAAATGTCAAGAACAATACAAAAATGTATGACAAAGTGGAAAAAGTTTAGTTGTGAACTGAATTTGTTATGTTGGTGCGACTACCCATGCGCACGAACGAAAGATGCTGGGAATTTTAGAATTTTTTTATCATCAAAGTATCTACTACCAGAAGTGATGGAAAAAAAAAAGAAAAATAGACTAAATGAAATCGGTAAAAAATTTTCTAATATCCCCAACATCCCTCATTCGTGAACATGTGTAGTGTGATTCTTCCATACACAGTAACCCTTTTTGTCTTAGCAAGATTTACTGCCTTTTATGGGTTCGATATGATTGAAAAATATTATCAAAACTGTTATGGTCCACGATAGGACCAAGGAAGACGAACACGAACACAAGAGTAGAAATAACGAAGGTATATTACACGAAATAATAATACAAGATGTGGAAGGTGCTAGTATGACTGTCAGTCTGGTTTGGAGTGAACTACTATAGGCTCAACTCGATTCGATATTTACTGCCCCCCCCCACAACAAGGGAAAGATGTGGCACAAGGCCGAGTTTTTCGTAGGTTTTCCGAGCCCGTAGGCTCGGCCAAAAAATGCCCGTAGAAACTGTAAAAACAGAATCGGGTTGGTCAACCTCCCCGAACGAGACTCTGCCCTTCGGCGGAGTCTCGTCCGGGTTCCTCTCTGCTCAGAGGCAGAGAGTTCGACCATCAAGCCGAGAAGCTCGACTCAATTCGGTATCTAGCCCCCCCCTCCGAGGGTTGCATGTGGCACAAGGCTGAGAAGTTCGGCTTGATTCCTCCCTCTCTCTTGAGAGGCGTAGTATACATTGTGTTAGGAAGAGTTCATTCTGTAGTTATAGGTAAGGACCCATGACAAAACAATTTGAGATAATAACCGTGTACACAGTAAATACATACATCAATGTATTAAATATATAAACTATGTAATATAATAAAGAAATAGACGAAACAATGCAATAAATGGTGGCACAAGATTGACTGATTAAACAACCGTAGTCGGGATGATGGAGTCATTGTAAGCTTCAAGATCTTTTTGTTAGATGCATAGTATTTACTTCTCTAGGGCTATACACGATTTTGAATTCATAATTGTCCTTCTCCTCGACTGATTGCCAACAAAGGCTGAAAGACCAATCCATCCTACAATTTAAGAAAAGAGATGAATTCATATCTTTACCATGAGTATCCGTACGAAAGTGACTGTAACGAAACTCGACTATAATTCTCCAGTTTCTGCTTCTCAGTCGCTACCCATTACACCTTAATATTCTATTATCTTGTGCAGATGTAAAAGATAATATAGCAAAATTTACACGCGTTTCCAGGAAGCATATTAGCAACTGAAATCGCTGATTTAAAATGACCGCAGACGACATGACGTGTTCAAATTTTATTTTGCTAACTCACTTTCGAGCACGCGCAATGCCGTGAAACGTAATTTCTACAACCTAGCTGTGAACCATCGACACCACTAAGATGTACCGTATAGGTCAGCAGGCTGATACATAGTTATTAGTAGAATTTTGATCTGAAATTATCACTCTATAATGTTCGATATTAATGTTATTAATATTTGACATTGAGTTGCATTGATAACGAAGGAAATTATGTTGGAAAGTAAGTATTTGTGATGTATTGAGGTTTTAATATTCCACTGCCACCTCCTTCTAAACTACACGGTTTTAGTCGGTATAAACGTTGGTTAAACGTATATAAGTTACCATGTGTTTGTACGTTCAATCCATGGGGCAAGCAGTGAAATCAATTTAGCCTGGTTCAGCGACACAAGAATATATTAACCACATAGAGGCCATTGCTACATTAGTAGTACATTTTTTATGATAGACTAGTATTAATTTTGATTATTTTATCGATAATAAACACAGTAAAACTAAAATGAAATATATGCTTAAACATCGTGTTAAAATATAATTTATGTCTTATTAATTTGTAGTGAAATTCGGTTGAAAATTAACACTTGCAGTAATTTCCAAGCACAAAACCTTTAAGGGAGAAGACTCAACAAATTGGCATGAATACCAGGATGAGAACAGTTTACCAGCTTTGGTTTTAAAAACGGGTTCGGTTTGAAATACCAGGAATGTTACCAAAGTATATGCACGAAGTGTACAACGACTAGAATTTTGTAACTATAAAAACAAAGATCACGACTACAGTTCGACTTGGGAAAGGTATGAATCCTCTTCTCCCCCCACCCCAGCTATGAGGCAGTAGCAGTTCGGAGTGGGTTCTATAGGCTTTGGGTGGCAAGTGGTCTACCGCAGAAAGAAATGGCAAATCTGCCTCGTCAGTCATGTATCGAGAGGATACATGATCGCCTAAGCGTGTATCACGCATGGCACATAACTGACTGATCATACTATCATCCTGCTTGTGCCTTTGTACCTATTCCATGTCCACAAATTCTTGGTACAGCAACAGCAGAGAAAGTGAATATCTCACCCTTTCTTTAAAACTTCCGGCAAGCTTATAGCCATATCAAATTGAAACACCAGTTCTCGTGCGAGCACTGAAGTTAAGCAACATCGAGTCTGGTCAGTACCAAGATGGGTGACCACTTGGGAATACCAGATCCTGTAAGCTTGGATGTGCGGCTGGTCTAATGGATAACTGCTCAGAATTGGAAAATTGTAGAGCCGAGATCCATTTCCAGTCGAGTTCGTTATATTTAATACTGGCAAATCTTTTTGGGAAATTTATAACTCCACTAAACGCCACAAGTCATGGATTAATTAGTAGAACTTGTATCAGTAAAAATCATTGTTATCCCCCCGACAAAAAAAATTCTGACAATCTAAAATATTTTCCGGCTTTAAATAACCTGCAAAAGGTTGATAAGTCGTAAAAAACAAATCGATCAATCAATATAAAACTTCAGGCAAGCCTCATTCTGGGTTGCGTTGAAGCTGTATATATACGTTTCAAGAAGAAAAGAAAATGAAGATCCAGGTATTGATAACGCTCTCGTGCATTTAACGTCTGCTTCATTGAAATGGTATAGTATGCTAGCCCGAAATGATTAGTTTCTGTAATAAGAGTAAAAAAAATCCATGGAATTTCCACGGTTCCCGCTGTAAATGAAATAATGTAGGTGTCCTCCAGGGATCTATCCTTGGAACTAGTTTATTCATAGTTATCATCAACGACCTTACTGGTGACATCAGTTCTCATCTTGGTATCTATACTGATGACACAACTATTTTCACCTGTTACGATAATAAGTCTGATCAGTTCGATAAGGTGAACTTGACAGGTGATCTAAAAGATGACTTACAGCTTGTTGTTAACTAGGGCAAGGAGTGGCTTGTTAATTTTAATGCCTCCAAAACGAAACTTGTCCCCATTAATCACCTGAAAGACTCCTTCCTGCCTTCCATCAGCATGGTTGATGCTAACTTCTGTGAGAGTGACTCGTTACGCCGACTCGATTTTTCAGCTGACATAAAGTAGAAAGACTATATTGAAATCATTCCTAGGTCTGCTGTTAAGAAAATCGGTTCATTGTGTCGTGCTAGACTCTTCAGAATCTATCTTGCATATTCATAAGTCTACCGTTCATATTTTGAATATTACTGCCACATATGGTCTGGTGCTCATGTTGTATATTTAGATTCTTGACAAAATCCAAAGAAGCATCAGAAATATTATTGGGCCTGAGTTGGTGGTTTGGTTTCAGTCACTTTCCCACCACCGTAAAGTTGTTTCTCTCTGCCTTTTCTATAAATATTTTCATGTTAATTGTTCAGATGAACTTTTCGCTATGGTACCTAGACTTTATGAATTTAAGCGCAATACTAGATTGGCTACAAGGTCTCATCAATTCACAGTTGAACTGGCTGGATGTAACCGTAAGTTCTATGCTAACAGTTTCTTTTCTCGCACTTCTCCTTTGTGCAACTCTCTTTCCGGCTTCATGCTTTCCCGACAACTTTCATCCTCAAAAATTTAAATGAAATGTCAATCGCTATCTACTGTCTTCTATTTTTCTCGCCCTTTAGTAATGTTTCTTTGTTTTTTGTCTTGTTCTTCCACACTCAGTAACCCCTCGTGTCTTAGTGACTTCACTACCTTGTATGGGGTGATATGATTAAAAAAAAGATGACATAAAAACCTATTTGCAAAATGGGTATGCATTAAAGCATTTTTTTTTTCCTTTCGCTTTCCTATTTTATATAAATGACCTGATGAAAAGACAAAATATCCAAAATTTATATTAGCAGTTAAAAGAGAACTTATCGTTGTCTACCATCCAGCCCTATGTCTCTTGTAGTCTCACTAACAAAGTGTGTAGGTCAGCCAGTAGGCTCTTTCTATATGGGTGGAGGCAATAGATGTTGTGAGAAAACGAATTGAAAAACAAACAAACGCTGAAACATGAAAACAGTTTTTACAATGTGGCTACCTATTTTCCAAAACAATGTGTTCTGACCGAAAAAAAAGACGCTAAATTTCCCATAGTAATCTTTGGCTTACCGCTGAAGCAAGAAAAACAAGATTTTAACCAAAATTTCGAACGTGCTAGAAAGGATTAAAAATTAATAAAATAGTAAAAATACTTTGGTCTTTCCTCTTAATAATAACATAAACATTTTGATGATAAAACTTTGTTTTTATCAGCTTGCGAGCCTTTTTCCCCATGCTATGCTCTTTAGCGAAAAAGTGTAGGTGTAATATTTTAATGACCTGATATAAATAGTTTGGTAAAATGTTTAAAGTTTACATTTAAATATATTAATTTATACGTGTTCCTCGCGATCACTGTTGTATAAGACTTCATTGTGAAACTTAAAAAATACTGCGAAATTTCAGCTGTCTACCAATATAATATCTAGCTTTATATCTCTTGCAGTCTCACTAACAAAGTGTGTAGGCCATCCAGTGAACTCAGTCAGCATGATAAATATCAACTTTCAGAAAAGGCAAGCTGCTGCAGAAAAAAACGGATACGCAATAAATGTGGCGAGACATGCAAGAATATTGCAGGTCTAATGAGCCATTTGAGATGTCACCAGCGACAAAATCCAATGTGAAAAAATGAAAAAACCAAAAAAAAAACCAAAAAACAAAAACAAAAAACAAAAACAAACAAAATACTGCAAAACATCCGCACATTACCGCTGGTAAATAATAATTCTCCATTTCGGAAACGTCAAGAATTTTTTTAAACATTACGTTACAGACTTATTGATGTACCTACGTAAATGTCTCTGTGTTAGGAGTGGAGCGAAAAATTCTTTCTTGCATTTTTTTCTTACCGCCTACTTTAATTAACACCAGGAAGAGACAGAATTTCTGGGGCAGATATCGAGGAAGGCATGAAAAATCTGTTACTCACAGGACAGATTGAGAGCAAGAGGGACAGACAAACAATGCATAACATACTTGACAACCTTGAGAAAATGGATGGCGAAACAGGGTTTAGAAATAACGAAAAGATAAAATTTATTTAGGGCTACAAGAGTCAGAAAATCGTGGAGAGTAATGATTGCTTATGTATATTCTTCTTTTGATTGTTAATTACTTTCTTTTTACCGTTTCTTTGTGCTTATTTTGACAGATGCTTCTTTTTTTCAAAATTTATTGTTTTTTTATGCGTTTTTCTTATTCAGTATAAAGAAACTAGGTCTTTCTTCCATAAAAGGCAACGCACGACTCCAAGTTGTCTTTGATAGATTTAGATTCGTCGGGCAATGTGAAATAAAGAATTTGAAAAAAAACCAAAACAACTGGTGATGTAATCTAAGTGAGGATAATGGTAACACGCGCTCGCTCGCCCGCGTGCTCACGCATCATGAAAAAAATATTCACATTGTTATATCAAGTTTTTGGTTACAAATGATAACAGCCCTAGAAAGTGCTAATCGGAAACAGATTCAGCCGATCCTGGATTATGACGAAACACAAACACATTTCTTTATACTTGTAAAAAATAGGTTGGGCAGCAAGATATATAATAAAACAATCACTATTCTTTAGATTTCTGTGGCTGACACGGGAAGTGCTTTTTGGTCAATTTTGTAATCGCAATTGCAAGAAGTAAGTTTTCTATGAGCTGTACTAACCTGGTATTTCAGCACTGAAAATTCATTGACTTTCTTCTGATCCATTAATTAACCAAAACATTTACTTGAGTTCAAGAGCTAAGAATTCAAGTTGTATAGACATGGTTTCGGGGCCAAATTATCATTATCAATAATCAAGTATTCATCATTATCAGTAACCCTTGTAGTAACTTGCTATAACACAAGATCTTATCGATTTTACGTTACAATGTGGGAATGTCAGATCCATACAGATGCAGACCCTGCAGAATCTTGGGGGTCAATTAATTTATCCTTTCTTTTCTCTTGATGATAGGTATGCCGAGGTCGAGTTGGCAAAAAAAAAAACAAATAAAAAAAACAACAAAAAAAACCCTCATCATTCGACTTCGTTCAGCCAATATATATTGTTTAAAATGTGCTATATTTATAGGGAACAGTGCTCAATATCTTAGATAGAGCATTTATAGATATAGAGTGTTTTTCATGCCTAAAACGATCCACAGACGATCTGAAGATCGCTTGAGGCGGGAAACGGACAGTCAGCATGCCGTTTTTGATTCCTGTTTCCATGCCGGCGATATCAATATCTTCTCAGAGGATCTTAATTTGACAGTATTTGTTTGTTATTTCAACGCTGTTGCATTGTTATAAAATTGTTACCTCGCGGTACAAGATCTTTGGGATAAAAATATAGGAAATTGTCATTTACTGGTAAGTAATGAGTATAAAGATGGGGACGGTAATTTGTCGTGGGCGCCGCCATCTTGATTTCAGTTAGATACTCTGCAGCACAGGCTAAGCTAAACGACACCCCAGCACACAAAGCAGGTTGTATTGTACGCTACTCAATGTCTAGAACTGTTTGAAAATATTTCCAAGCGCCAGTTTGTTTATAACAGAGACGCCAGTGACCGACATTTCACTTAAAAACGTACATATACGTCGGCCGCAGGTAATGTAAGTTTTGTAAAGACGTACGTCCACAACAGCGAAGGTGTTAATTAAAGCAATATAAATTCCTTTTATTTTGCATTTGTAATTATCTTAGTAGAAGCTTTTTGACTGACTTACCTTTTTGTTCATACTTCAACGTGGTGTGATTGTTAGTAAGCTTGTTTCACTAGATCAATTACTGACTGAGTTGTGATTTCGATTCTTAATGGGTGCTCTATACTGTCGCCCTTGTACCACATTAAGCTACGCTTAGAAAATTACCATACCCAGGTAATTCAAGCCAGAAATTACCAGATGGTCTGAATAATTAATTAACCTTTGTTCTAAGAGCAGTTGATCTAAGGTGCCTAACTTTATTATTTTATTCAAAATACGAAAATTCGATCTAAGAAAATTTGGTCTTAGAAAGTTTAATCTTAAAAGAATTAACTTTAAATTCTAAATGATCATTTTATGGCTTTCAAAATGGTAGAATTATTACAGTGTAACCCGGATATAAGAGACCCGGATATAAGAGAAACCCCGATATAAGAGAGATTTTCTCTGATCCCAAATTAGAGCCTGTGTTAATGTATATAAATTAGACCCAACCCGGATATAAGAGAAACCCGGATATAAGAGACTTCTTCTCCGGTCCCGACAACTCTCTTACATCCGGGTTACACTGTATTTCTATTTTTAAATGTTCAAGGACTTTTTATGTTCGAAGCAAATCGATTATTTGGGATTTTCTCTTTTTGGGGATTATTCCCCTTTTCTACTTGCATAATGTTTGTGTAAATTGTTTTCTTTTCAAAGAATATCAACGAGTTTACAATTTTTAACTTAATAAAAACAATAATTTGATGTATTTAATCTTGTTTTCTTAATAGTCATTGTGACAATAACGTAACAACTAATGGCTTTAAGCAAATTAGTGCAAAATAAAGATATTTGGAAGAGGAATATGCTAGCTTTTTTTTTTTTTTTAGCTATTATTTGTATATCTTGAAATCTTTTGTTTAGACGTCAAAAACCTATAGACCAGTAACAAACGAACTGAGTGGGTGACTAAAAGTAGAATCAATGCTATAAGTGGATCTATTCTTTCTTTACTCGAGAGTATGTGCATCGTACATCCCAATCCCGTTTCCTCTTCATTCTTTTTTTTCCAAGGCAAATATGCACGGCTTTGCAGTTATTTTCTATGTGATGTCTTCTACGTCATTTTTGTAGATCATTCTTGAGTGTTTTCTCTTGTTTTTACCACGTTCTGGTTAGTAAAGAACGAATCTTGATACAGGTTTGTCTTAAGGCTCGTAGTTGTCGCGCATAAGTGTTGTTAATCAATGGTTGGCGGTTGGCCCTTCACTGGAAGTCCTCATTTTGTTACGGTTCTTTTATCACCTAGCATATATGTATAATCGGTGATCCCTATTGAATTCAGCACCTCCCAATCTTCCAAAATACTCGTCCACGTTGACAGAACAAAGTAGGAATTTCCGAAACTTAAAACGATTATGACATTGTCGCACCTCCCAAAATCTAAAAGATATTTCCCGCGGACGAACAGATGTTGCCAGGATTAAAGCATTAGTTAATTAACACATTTAGACACCATAACATAAACAATGTGCAGACGTAGTTTCAGTAAAATGACAAAACCAGCAAATCAGAATTAAGGATTCAACGTTGGCCAATCAAACGGAAGATCGAGAATCTAAAATTGTGTTCAAGTTGAGCCTATCTTTTCAGATATAATCAGAGAAGAGTCAGCATTTGAACAGTTAGCAGTATAGTGACAGAGACGCAACTACATCGATAGACCAGGAACAACATTTGCAAAACACATCGGCGCAATCAATTTCACTCACTACTTTCGGACGAGGAGTTTGACGCGAAAACTATTTGGATTTATTTTTAAATACGAGCTCCGCATGATAAAACCAAATACGCTCCTGCAAATCTTACACGTGTGATTTATGACCGGTGTTTGTCGTTTCCACAACGAACCAACTACTTTGACAGAGACTAGTCCTTTTTCTTTTCCACAGCGCCAGTGCTCTGCCTAATAAATAGTTATTGTTGTTTAACTTTCTTATAAATACATATTTGTGTTTATTTATGTTTCTATAATTAGAAACATTGCTACATTGGGTTCGACGAAACAACTCGTAGCTATCACATCATCTACGACACTATGAACGAGAATGACTTTAATCATTTTGAAAAGAAATTGCTTTTAGTACAAATCAGAAGGTGTTGTGAGAAGACACGTAAACCAATTGCAAGTAGTGCGAGAAGTAATCTAATTATTGTGCGCAAAGAACAAATGACTAAACAGATATACAGCTGTATCGGTAAGCTATAGAGTGAACAAAAATGTGACAAGACGTGTCGCTCGAATTAAGAAAACATAAATATGGGAGTGACTGTCATTCCTAGAATTTTTGTAGCTCTGGTCATTTTTCCATTTTTTGTGTTGAAATAATAAAGAAAAAAGACCTACATAAAAGAAAATTTAGGCGGACTTAATTTGTCCAAACAGAAGATGAAAGAGGACAAACAAGTTCAGGCATAAATATATATATATATATATATATATATATATATATATATATATATATATATATATCAACAGAAAAATTAAAAAAACAAAAACAAAGTCTGTTGTTAAAGCAAATTAAAACAAAGAAAAAAAAACTGGCTGGCACATAGACATAAACCCCATTGTGTAAACAGTGTTCTTTGTTGGAAAACCGAGGTATTGTTATTTTGGCTCCAATGAACCACCTACAGTTTGTTTTTTCCGATTTTCCGGACTACGTAAATATCCGGGCGTAAAGAGAAAAATGGAAATCATCTGAACTGAAACCATTTTAATACTTCATCTCTGACAAGTATTTTGAGAATTTAGAAAACCATACTCAGCGTTTGATAAAAATTGACAAATGTTTAGGCTGGTTGCAATTTCAACCGGAAGTTAACCTCACCTCCAGTTTCGCCGGAAACAGGAATGCGCGTTTTTCTCATAAAAAATAAACTGGACAGCAACTTTAATAATGTGTTTGAAAACGTTAGGGTAAAACGCATTTTCTTCTAAAAAATGATAAAGCAAAATTAGGGTATATTATACGCAGGCAAAAAAAATTCTTTAAAAATTGGTTTCATAGTCCTTTCAGTATTTATAGCATGGAGAGAATTTGACACTAACATTCGGCGATTGCGACCCCATAAGGACTCAATCATATACGAAGAATCTAAAATAAATAAGAATTATCATAAAAACTAAATTAGAATAATATTATTCTATGTTTATAAACTTTTTAAATAAAGAGGAGGTAACTCCTACATTATAGGGTTTGATTACAAAACAAGGGGTGCGTATTATACGTGAAAAGTTTTCCACATAAAACAACGATGTTTCAGATTGTTTGTTCATTCATTTTTTAGGAAATTACTTTTATCATCATTTTTTAAAGATAATTTCTTGTCTATCGCCAAGAGTTAAAATCGAGGAAGTCAGGTTACCCTACTATTTTACCTATACCTGGTTTTTCATAGTGTAAATGGTCAGGCATAGACGTACAAGGACATGGGTAAAGTTCAAAAATAGTTGAGGTGTAGTCGTTAATTTTCATGAAAGAAAAACTAGTAAAAATACGTGGAGAATGAATGTGGTTAGGGTTTGAATAAAAGGAAAAAATTCAAACAGAAGAATTGAAAATTTAAGATAGTGATAGAAGCATTAATTCATTTGAAAAGTGTAAAAAAAAATTAAGAAAAATTCAGTTGATGTTTATTAAAGTTTCATTTTACTAACAACATATTTCCATCTTGGAAAAGTTAGGCACAGTATTAGAATCGTTTAATTTACAAACCAATTATGGATTAAATAGTAAGATTTGTATCAGTAAATAATTATTATCTTTAAAAAATTCTTACAATCTAAAAATATTTCTGGCTTTAAATAACATGTATGAGGCTGATAAGCTGTAAAAAGCAAATCAATCAATAAAATGACAAGGATGTCATAAAACAACGCAAGATTGTCTTCATGATTAACCAAGGCAAAAGCTGTTACTAGATTTTACCTATACCTGGTTTTAGAATTGAGTTCAAATTCTGTCTAGGGCAGTATGAATTCCCTTTGTATTAATCCCTTCACCAATTATGAAATTTGTATCAGTAAATAATTATTAAAAAATTCCACTTTTCTGCCTGCCCCCAAATTAAATGACAAGGGTGCAAGTTGTCTCATGATTAAATAGTTCGGTGAATTGAGTTCAGATTCCCTCCAGTATAATCTTGATTAGCAAAGAAAAAAATATTCCACTATTTTTTACAGTAATAATTATGGCAATGTACAGTTTAGAGATATTAAGGATGTGCGGGTGGTGCAATGGATAGTGGTTGGAATGAGAAATCAGAGTGCTAAGTTCGAATTTCTAATTTTTAAGTTCATTATATTCATTTAAGTGTAAATATCCTTTGGAAAGTTATGATCCATCTCTTCCAAGCTATGGGTTAAATGCTAGGACCTGTGTATGAAAAAATCTTTATTATTTTCAATAAAATATTAATACAATATTTACTCGCAAAAAAAAAAGAAAGAATAATTCTTGCAATCCAAAATATATTTTGGCTTTAAATAACGCAGAAATGGTTGATAAATCGTTAAAAAACAAATTAATTTAAAATATTGATATTAAAGAAAATGATGCTGTGGAGAGACATAATTAATTAAATCCTGAAGGGACATAAATGAAAAAAAAATGTTTTATTTGTTATAATTAAGTTAAAGTTAGCCCATTAATATCCATCTTAAAGAACGGTATTAATTATCGGTCTACGCAAATCTGATATCAATTTTCAAGTTTCTATTTTTAAATCATTAATTTTGGGAATGATGGATATTAACAGGTTACGAAAAATGAGCTGTGAAAAACCATGATTGATTACGTCCTGAAATAGTATAGCAGGTAAGGAGGAAGCACAGTATTATACTAATGCGGCGTTTTGAAAATATGAAACAAAGAGAAAATTTAAGTGTTTATTTTATTCAATGTGATGTCTATAATAGGCCTTATAGCCGTGCGACTGGCGGCGGACATGCATAAAACTAAATTACTGCTAAATTACAATTGATTATTAAGTAAATGTTAAAAGATATAAAAATAATTACTTCATTTTTGGCCTATCAAGTCAGTTTCTTATATGAAAATGGAGCTTTTCACAACCGCTTTCCTTTTTTTTATAAACTGTTATAGACTTCACGGTTTTCTGCGCTTATATTGCATTACTAATATGCTTAAAATATGAGTTGAAGTTTCTCGCTGGATAGTATTGTCAGCTCGATATTTAAACAATCATCATTCGTCTTGCACAGATCAAGGTTTTTGTAGGGAAATCTAGGATACAATCCAAAAACAATGACAGGATTATTTACGCACGGAACGGCAACAGTGTGAAGAATCAGCGTATTTGTATACTTTAGGCAAAGTGCAAGCATCTCTGTATTTATGGATCATAGGCTTTGTGTTCTTTATCTAGGATCAAGCTGTCGTTGAACGGCTGTCTAGATAGAGTCAGAACAAAGTTGCTTCACTGATGACTTTAGAGCTATATCATCATAGTCCGAGTGATTTACCATTGCTTTTGGAATTCAGTTTTCTTTCTCTTAGTTTGGTTGCCACCAGAGTCTATACTGCTATTTAACCCATAAACTATAGAGAGAAGATATGCTTTCATGCTTTTTTTTTTAATCCTTTTAGCCCTGACCACCGCTTTACCGATGGTAGAAAAAAATGACTTAATGCTCAGACACCAGTTGAACAGTGGTAGAGAAAAATGACTTAATGCCCAGCCACCGGTTAAATAATGGTAGGGAAAAATGACGTAATGCCTAGCCACCGGTTGAACGGTGGGTAAACACTTGTAACCATTTTTATATCTACCGTGAAACATTACATACTCACTGTTTTCGAATTTTGACTCAGGAGCTCAGGCAGAAGGATTAAAATTGTTCAGGAACACATGGCTTAAAGGGTTAAAGAACATTTTTTTTTTGGAAAGGGAATGCAACATATTAGCTGACCTGCACATACTCAGTATTAATACTATTTAAAAAGATGACTGTTAGTAGTGATGAATCTAATGTACCAATAGTAGTACTATTAGTGATGTTGCAAACCCTGGGAATAGTAATCGCAGTGGTCGTCGTTTTGAAAATCTGAGATTCACTGAAGCGGTACGGTACTTACAATTCATTTCAGCATGACTGGAATGTATGTTATGTCAAAGGTCAGCCTTACCCACCTCACCTCTTAACTTTGCAGTAGTGGTAGGACAGAGAAGGGTTGTTTTAGTGCATATTCATTATGGTACATGTTCATTATGGCACGAGAAAAGAAATACGAGGAACTCTGTGAGCTTATTAAGCAATAGTAACAGCTTGTAAGCTTACCATTATCTCAAATGACGTACCCATGTAGCTGCAACACATTGGGATGGGATTTACAGTAAAACCTCACCATACACGGAATCGTCAACCATAGTTTCACTTATGCGCGGTTGACCAAATCGGAAACTTTTATTTAACTAAGTCTAAGAAGTAGACATGAATAATAAAAAAGATATTGACATCATTCTTTAATAATAACAGTATTTAAAAACAATAAAAAGAAATTAAATATCTCTACAACACATAGACTATCATGGCTCTCCACAGACCCCACCCTTTCTTTATTATCTGTAAATTGCAATGAATACTTAGGAAAGATAGTAGAGTGGTTTTCCGTTGCCTTCTCAACAGATTTTTTTTTTTATTCAGAATAGTTTTTGCTGGCTGCCATCCAATGTTAAAGAACACAGTCTACTATTTAATCCATACCTGGGGGAGAATAGATGAATTAATTCTTTTCATACAGTATTTATACAGAAGGGAACGGAACAGGTTATATCGAAATTTGAACTTGTCTCTTCGATTCCACTTTTTGGGGTGCTGATAAGTGTTATATTAACCGCACCGCTTAAAAAAGAATAATCAGTTCAAATATCCCCAAGTCATCAGGCTACGGTCACATCACGTTGAAAAACAGGTTCCCGTACGATCACCGAACTTAAGCAAAGTCGAGCCTGGTCAGTACCTAGATGGGTGACCGCTTGGTAATACCAGGTGCTATAAGCTTGCATGTGATGGAATGAATAAAGGCTCGGAATTGTTAATCGGAGAAGACGAATTCCAGTTCCAATCGGGTTCATTATATTCACTTATGCACAAATACCCTTTGATAAAGGCATGAATCCACCTTTTCTCCCCCAGCTATGGGTTAATTAATAATTTTTGTATCACTAAAATCATTATTATCTTAAAAAAATAAAAAGATGTATAAAATAGTTATTTCGGCGTTAAATAACCCCTAGAGGTTGACATAGCATTAAAAAATAACCCCTAGAGGTTGACATACCATTAAAAAATAACCCCTAGAGGTTGACATACCATTAAAAAATAACCCCTAGAGGTTGACATACCATTAAAAAAACAACCAACAAACAATCAAACATCAAATTCTGAATTATTCAATCCTGAAGGAAAAGATCAAATTAAGAAAAAAAAGTTTCTTTTATTGACTTACTGAAATGTTTTACACTATTTACATTATTCGGACTATTGTCCTCATCTTTGTCGCCATATTTATCACAACGTTTCGGCCGTTGTACGCTCCGGCCTTCTTCAGGTGGTTGGAATATCGAACTGAACCCTTTATTTCGCTCACTGGGGTAGACTGTTCTAGTTCCACCTGCCATGTTTAATGGATGTCAATTATCAGATATCTCTTGTTAATTCCCCTCTCCAAGTTCTCCACTGCTTTAACCGGGTATTGAACTCACACTCAAATCGATTAATGTACACAGTGTACAAAATACCTCATCTCAGAAATATGGACAGATACCAGAGATAAAGAAATAGAGATTTATATGAAGTTGGAGCAATAATTCCGTAGACCGATATATTACTGTAACTCATGTTAGTTATCAGTTATCCCCTGCTTAATTAATTCCCTCTCCAAGTTCTCCACCGCCTTAACCAAGTATTGAACTCACACTCTTTGGGTCTTTTCACTGGATCTAACTAACGCCTTTATCCACTGTGCCATGTGTCATTGATAACTGACATCCATTAGACACGTGGAACTAGAACAGTCTACCCCAGTGTGCGAAATAAAGGGTTTAGTTCAACATTCCAACCACCTGAAGAAGGCCGAAACGTTGTAATAAATATGGCGACAAAGATGAGGACAACAGTCCGAATGATGTAAATAGTGTACATAATACCTCATCTCAGAAATATAGACAGATACTGAAAAGTTTTACCTATTTTAAATTATTTTACAATTGGTTTGCCATGTAAGTCAAATATATTTGAATCACTCAAATGGCTAAAATCTACATTTTATTATATTCAGGTTAATATATAACATTTAAAACAAGGTACCATAACAGCGAAGAAGAGCCTAATTTTGCATCAGAAATATAATAACTAC